>JABAKD010000006.1:3807302-4369802 GCA_012845835.1 Undaria pinnatifida | reverse complement strand
ACCCGACCCGACACGACACGACCCGACACGACACGACCCGACCCGACCCGACCCGACCCGACCCGATCCGACCAGACCCGACCCGACCCGACCCGGTGACCCGTGACATTTTGGAACACCTCTTGACCCGACTCGACTCGGCCCGCGAGATTTGAAATCTTCCTCACCCGACCCTTGGGTCGGGTCATGACCCGTGAATAGCCCTGCTTATTTTGGATTGAGGAGCCCCGTAGTTCAGAAAATGTGATTATGCCAAAAAATGGTACCCCTATAGTAGCACGCGTCTGACCTACAAGGCCGGTCGCGCGGCGGGCTTGAACACACACTAGTGGAACAGCGTTGCCCCTCCCACCGTAGTCCAGCCCTAAGGCAAGCAGTGCAAATGAGTACCGCCCCCCCCCCCCCCCCCCCCGACCCCCGACTTATTCCTCAGGTGGGCCCAAGAGATGCAGGCTACGGCATTGGGCGCTATCACCTGACGCTGGAGGCGGGAATGACGGATTGTTCGTTTCGCCTCTTGTTCTGGAACCGTGCGGCGACTGCTGAGGTACTGTTAATCAAGTCCTAGCCGGACCGATCACGATCTAGAACAATCTAAACCCATATATCTGTCGATCGATAAGATGGTGTTATGTGTAGGAGCTGTGCAGTACAGGTCCCTTCCAAGAGCGATGCGCTAGATCATGCAGATCCTACGGCTCCCGCCCGGCAACATGAGCTATGGGCAATGGCCAAGGCTACGGTAGGGGGGGGGGGATGTTAAGGGGGGCATGGGAAAGGGGGCATGCTAAGGGGGGGCGTACTCATTTGTTGCTTGCCTTAGTCATTTGACCGTTGACCACGCATCCCTTTCGAGACGGAGCACCGTTCCTACTCCTAATGAAGACGCTTCCAACATGTGGGCGCTCATTACGCTTCTTCCATATATTACAAAAAAACCGTCTGCTCATCGTGTCCCCGTCCTGTTTTGACGCATTCTACGATAGGGGTATAAGGTATACCTCTTTATGGCGAAAATGGTTTCTGAACGACGGGGCTCCTTAACCCAAACTCGTCGAAAATGTGCCATTGTTTTCGCATCATTCTCGCTGTGTACCTAGGCCATGGGATTTTTCATCCGGCAGCAGTTTTATTTTTTTCCAAATCAGTTTTCTGGGAGAGGTCGTAAGCTCCCAAATTGAGGGGTAGTATTAAGAAGAAAAGCGGTGCACCTCTATCATAGCACGCGTATTTTGCCGTTTGCTGCCTATGGTAGGGAGGTCACTCTTGGGGCTTTCTTTCGCGATGGCTCGGGGTCACTCGCGCGAGTGACCCCTCTGCTATATACTCCCCAAGAGCGAAATTAAACGCAAACGGAAAAAACGCCTCCGTATGCAACGGTTTGATGAGAGAATCAGCATGTTACACTATGCGGACGGACGCACGTGGAAAATCTCAGAACTCCTCGTTAGCCACACTCCAATTCCATAGACGAAACGCAACGCGTGTCTGCACCCAAGAGAAAAGCGACGCACAAGGTACCAACACCCCCCCCCCCCCCCCTGTTCCTTTGGGGTCTTAAGCTTTCGTGCTGCTTCACCTTTTCGACACCATATTATAAGGCTTAGTTTGGGGTAAGCTGACGCATGCTGTGATAGAGGTATACCTTTTTTTGGCGAAAACGTTTTCTGAATGACGGGGCTCCTTAACCCAAAATCGTCGGAAATACGCCCCGGTAATTTTTTTTCTGGCGTGATTCTCGTCCTGTGTCTAGGCCATGGGATTTTTCATCCGGTCAGCAGTTTTATATTTCCCGTCCAAATCAGCTTTTGGGTCGAAAAGAGGTCTTAAGCTCCCAATTTGAGGGGTAGTATTAAAAAAAAAAGTGGTGCACCCCCATCGTAGTTTGGGTAAGCTATTGGTTAACCTTTTGCAAGTGGTCAAACGCACTAAAGCCCCAATAATTCCCTAACAATGGCGTCGTCGGCAGACCATGAGTTTTTTTGGGTCGCAGGTTCAAGGGCCACCATCCACAACAACAAACTTTTTCCAGACTTTCCCCATGTCGAACTCCAAAACTACTCTCCCCGGTACCCCCAGGAAATGAAACCGCTCGGATATTGACAGGTCCGCCCTTATATCCGGCCGACCTGCTATCGCGCCGTTTCAGGGGGGGAGATTGTTATAAGGCTTAGTTTGGGTAGGTTGTTGGTTAACCTTTTGCAAGTGGTCAAACGGAATAGTACCCCACTAGACTAATTCCTTAACAATCAATCCACAGTGGGTATCGGAGTCACTCGTGCGAGTAGCTCAGACCCGGCACCAACACAATGGGGGTACCCCCCCCTTCCGTATATCTCGGTTGGTTCAATGCAGATCACATAGACCAGGGGTATATCTGTGCCGTGAATGAGGTAGATCGTTGATGGAGATCTGACCATGTCCAAGACGTGACGGGTTTTGTGCGGCAAACTTACGCAAGTAGTTTTTCAGGCAGGTAAAACAAAGCGGGTGTTTTTTCAAGGGGACATGTGCTTTTCTCAGGACCGGTTAATTTCCTAGGGTTAACCAGCGATACAGAGCCAGAAAACCCGATAAGAAACAGGGCGACAGGAAATTTTGGCTGATATTTATAGGATAAATATATATATATCGCATATATAATCCGGGAGTCGTTTTTGTACTTAAGCTAGTATGACCAAAGCTACGGTAGGGGGGGGGTCCCTTTATAAGGGACCATTTTTGCAGTGGCTCTGGATCACTCGCGCGAGTGCCCCCACTCCCTGTTCCTTGCTTTTTTCATTTTTTGACATGAATCATTAACCCCTTTAGAGCCCCCGAACCCCCTACCTATACTAAATTCAAGTAATTTTGTCGCCAAAAACGGGTTTCCAGTTGTAAAGGCGTTAACGGGATGGTTAGCTACGTTGTGCCAAAATAATTTTGTTACAGACCAAAGCAACGGTAGGGGGGGTTCCCTTTATAAGGGTCCTTTTCTTGCAGTGGCTCGGGGTCACTCGCGCGAGTGACCCTGACCCCCTCGTGTTCCTTGCGGTCATAGGCTTTCCTGCTGTACTAATTTTTCGATATGAATCCCTAACGGGATGGTTTAGCTAGGTTGCGCCAAACTAACTACCTAACGTGTTTTGGTCAGTGAGGTGTACGGAGTCACTCGTGCGGCTGGCTCAGACCAGGTAGTGAAACTTGGGGGGTACGCCCCTCCCGTAGCCTTTGCTCGTACCAAGCCTACGGTACTGTAGTGTCATGACCCCTTTTTAATTACTGGTTTTGAGTCACTCGCACCAGCCACTCCTTACGACAAAGATACTGTAGGGCGAGATTTTGGTCCGCAGCGTAGCTTACCGTCACCATTGTGTATTCACATCGCCATGAACAACAGCGCGAGACCTGTAAGGCCGGAAAGGAGCAGGGGGATCACGAGCGCGAGTAATCCAGAGCCGCTGCAGAAAAATCTCCCAAAAGCCACCCCCCTACCGTATCCTTCATCTTGGTGTAGAAAACGCCATCTCCGAAATAGGAAACCCAGTCTGGCTCAGTATTTCTGTTTTTTTAGAGGTATTCTGTGCTCTATGGGGCGATCTCACGCAAGTTACAATGTCGCCCATAGCAAGCCTCCAGGCGTGCACCCGACGCAGAGACAGCCGAACGAACAAGCCCGTGCCGGGATGATTCGCACTATCTAGAGGCTTTTTTAACGTAGGGTACTCTTGCTCAGAGGTTTTCAATGCTTCCTACCCTCCCCACGAAGTACCAATCGAGCCAGTCGATGCTTCCATCCGTGAGCGCGAAGCAGTTACATTAGTATCCCCATTGCTGTATCTGGAAGTGGTCACACCGGAAATAACTAATCCCTTCGAAGCTGTCATCCATATGCAAGAAAGTTCGCGCTTTTTTTTTGAGCACGCGATGTCTGCCTGGCCGGTGAAAAACCAACGCGCTCCATCTCGGCATTGTGCGGAGGAGAGCGTCTATGGTCCTACAGACTGCGGCTGAGCATGACAGTGGTTACACCCTCCGCCCCCATCTCCTCTCACTTGCGCGCCCATTTTGCTCACTAATTATGGGCCAACGGTCGCGAAAATGGTATGTGGTCAATGGCCAAATGACTACGGCAAGCAACAAAAGAGTACCCCCCCCCCCCCCCCCCCCCCCCTCCCGCCCTCGAAAGAGATTCGTGATAAATAGTCATCTGACGACGGCACGGAATCAAATGGCAGATATATCACGCAGCTTGCAAAGATGAGTATCCACCGTAAATCTGTCCAACCCACAGCTGACGAATTTTCTTATATATTTTTGAATATGTGCCTCCCCACCCGCCCTCCCTTCGCTTGCGTGCTCACTTTTCTCGCCTATTCCGGGCCTTAAAAATGCCCCTCACTATGCCACCAGGACTGCGCGGTAATTACCAGGCCGCTACAAATGTCGGCACCGTCTACCCCAAGAACGCTCGCCGTCCCCTATTGGAAACCCCAACCAGGAGACGAAGAAATTCACGAAACAGGAGGGATCGGAGGAGATGCGGCGCCAACATTGGAGGTTCGAGCGAACCCATTGATGACCTCGCATCATACTTCGAAAACGCTGAACGACCAGCATCCGAAGGGTTCGAAAACGCCAAAGGACCAGGGTGTCATAGGAACGTTCATGCCAGCTGCACCTGTGGACGAAGCAAGTACAGATTCTAGCGGCAAGCGCGACGGTTATGCGAATAGTTCAAGCCGAGATGCCCACTCGAATAGCTCAAGCCGTGATGCTCACACGAATAGTTCAAGCCGTGATAGTCACGCGATCGGCTCCGAAGCCGCAGACAGTCCTCTCATTGACTCTGCTGGCGCGGCCGCGGCTCTAACCACCCACACACCGTGCACAGGCGTGTTGCGCCCAACGCTCCCGAACGGCGTCAAGAGAAACGCGGGGCTCAAAATATGCAGCCGCGATCGATGCGTTCCGCCGGAAAATTCGGAGCACCTTTATGTTACCTGCGGAACCACCTCCCCGCCACGCACGCATGTTGCGGCTACGTCAGGCGAGGAAGACACACGTCCGGCTGCAGCAACCACATCGGAGACCAGGAGCGCTGATATCGCTGAAGGGAGCACCACTATTGCCGCTACGCGAATACACTGGCGAGATGAAATCGCGCGTGGGTGCCGGCGTCAGCTTGCGGTTGCCACGCACTATCTGAACAGCTCTGTATTCTGTCCGGCGAGGCCTAAGTCTGTCGCTGAGTCACGACCGTCGACGACAGCGATAGATCCAGCAGCAGCAACCGCTGGTCGAGGATTTTCAGCGGTTATTGATGATGGCTACGACCGACCAACGACGAATCCAACCACCGTTCGCCGTGTACCTTCGACGGGCAACGATTATGGCCATGGCTGTCCCTTCCATGATCGACCAAAGACATCAGGAACGCTGGTAAGCAGGCGACCTATTTCACGCGATGGAACCATCTGGCACTGTGTCCCAGGTGATGGCCGCGAACGTGCCGCGGCACAAGTCGCTCGTCTTCTTTCCGCACCCTCCGCGGTAACATCGCGTCCTTCGAAAGGTCCTTTTGTTCCCGTGCCAAGACGTCCGTCCGGCCAGGAGGAACGGACATCTTCCCCACGGCATGAGCATGAGAGGAAACATGTCCCCGCCAGGGGGGTAGATCGTAGGGCGCCGCCGTTTTGGATCAATTCTGCGAATCGAAATGCCTGCTCGCCCAACATCACCGCAACGGTTGGGGTTGAACCGGTAGATGGAGTAGTCGTCTTGTCAAAACATAAACCGGCATGTCTATTTCGAAAAGCTCGCCCTGCACGACGTGAGGTTGAAGGGGGGATTGGTTGGGCTGGAGAAGTTGGCTACACAATCTCTTCGTCGTACTGGGGCGCTCCGAAATGCAGAGACGGGGGCGAGAATGGAGCTCCGATGTCCAGCTACGGGGGTGGGGGTTCCACCCCGACATATAAAAATGTGGGTGGGTGGGGTGCGCCGAAATGCGGAAATGGAGGTGGGCATGGTGCCGCGATTTACAGAGAAGGCGGTGGGTATGATGCTCCAGTATCCATAGATGGAGTTGAGGGTGGTGCACCGAAATGGGGAAATGGGCATGAACGTGGCGCTCCGGTATCCACAGCTAGGGGTGGATGTGCGCCCACAACCCCGCTGGTGACACGAAGAATCGATTATGTTGCTTCGTCGACGCCAGGAGAGGTTCACGTGACAAATCAAATAAGCCCGGTAGCCCTCCCCCGGGTGGTTCCAAAGGCATCTGTTGACAGCGTGGCGAACGAACCGCAAACGTCGTCCCTATCGGTTCCAACGATTCCTGTTAACATCGTGGTGCACGACGTGCAATCCTTGCTGCCGCCATCTTGCTACGACCACCATAGCCCAATGCAGCAGGAGAATCATCAGCAGATGGAGCAGAACCAGCAGCATCAGCAGCAGATGCAGCAGAAGCAACAGCAACAGCAGAGCCAGCAGCATCAGCAGCAGTGCAGCGATATTCTCCGTCCTGCGAGGCCGCGGTCCGCACCTCTTCCCCGAGACCCCCCGTCTCACACGGATACCTCTCCTGACAAAAACAAAACCCAACTGGAAGAAGAAAACGACGTGGGGGTGTCTTTGAGCGTCGAAAACACCGCGCGCCCGAGACCCAGGTCTCACTCCTTTGACGCGTCGGCAGATTGCGAACAAAACATGGACGCGTCGACGGATTACGAGCAAAATTCGCGGCGCAGGCCCAGAAGCCACTCGCTGGACACATCGACGGACGGTGTCTGTGAGATGCCGCCGGGACCGGGACCATCGCCACCTGACTGCAGGGTGCAACGACCGCACTCGGCGCGCGCCCGATACCGCCGGTTCGAAGATACAACGGACCGCCCTAAACAAGACTCTTCGAAGCAAGATGATTATCCAAAACGACAAGGAGATGGCGCTGTAACAGAAGCAGATGTTGCCCTAGAACAAGGCGGTGGCACCTTTAACGACGGCTTCGATTCTAGCAATTTCGGAGTCAAGTCGACGAGGGCCAGTAATCCCGTACAATTTAAGCACGCAGGGGGGGGTGGAGCAGCAGATGAAGACATAGATCCAAGAGATGAAACCGGGAGCCCGGGGTCAATTTCTTCCTCCCTTGCTGGGGTCGCAGACGGCAGCGATGGCCCCCGTTCTATATCTGACGTTGGGAACGTAGACTTGCCGATCACGCCGGTGGTATCCGGCGGGCTCGGCCCAACCCGCGGTATTCGGGGAGGGGATGGGAGAACCGTAACCGTCACACCGAGAGGGTGTGCCATTGGGGGGGGTGATGTAACGGTTAGCGTCACACCGAGAAAAAATGACGTCAGGGGGGAAGGTGTCACGGCTACGGGAAGAGGGAAGATGCCGACAAGGGATGAAGTTGTGCGGTGGGGGCGGGACATTGATCGTCTATTGAAGATTCGGGCTACGAGAACGGAGGGGGAGACGATGATGGCGGTTAATGGGCGCGAACAGTTCATGTACAGCAGCGGTGGGGAGAACGACGCGTAGCGTCAAAAGTTTTCACACATCGGGCAGATCGCGATATAGATCATCTGGCACGTGCTGCGATATAGAGGTATACCTTTTTTTGGCGAAAATAGTTTCTGAATGACGGGGCTCCTTAACCCAAAATCGTCGGGAAAAAAAATAATAGGCCATTTTTTGCATGCTTCTCGTCGTATACCTAGGCCATGGGATTTCTCATCCGGTTTCAGTTTTATTTTTCTCCTAATCATTTTTTTGGGTTAAGAAAGGTCATAAGCTCCTAAGACGAGGAGCCCCAGAAAAAAAAACTGGTGCGCCTCTGTCGTTATGATGTGCAGGCTCTGTGTAGTACAGGCTCAACCCAGGAAGCACGTCTTAGATCATTCAGATCACTCGGCTCCCGCCCGGTAGCATGATCTTTGGCCCATGAAGATAATATAGATGAGGGATATACCTGTGTCGTGAAAGACATAGCTCATAAATAGGGACCTGATCTGTTTCTGTCGTGTTGGGGGCGAAGACGGGAATGTACACCTCCGGGGGGGAGGGGGGGGAGGGGGGTACTCATTTATTGCTTGCCTTAGTCATTTGACCATTGATCACGCATCCCTTTCGAGACGGGGCAACGTTCCTACTCCCCGGGGTGGGCGAGTCATTTTCGCGTTTCGTTTGCTTGCCCGTATATGGAGTTTATGGTTCTAGGGCCGTAGTGTGTAAATAGATGCGTTTCAGCTGTTGTTCGTACCGTAGTCTGTGCGTTATTAGTCGCTATGGAAGCTCTAATAGTTTCGTCCCAGTCGTTACACATCATCGCCGTTACTCTCACCATGTATTCCGTAGTTTTTAGTCGTTTCAGCTATAGATCTACATCAATAGTATGCGCTGCTGTTGGCTTAATTCAAGTTGTTTCCTAACAGTGTGTTAAGTGCAGCGTGATTACCTGGCACGCAGTCAACGTTCAGTACAAGTTGTCGCGGCTAACAGTAGATGCGACGGTGAGCAGCAGAGCTACGTATTGAGTTCGGGATAGGCTTTGGGTGTAACAGGTATACCAGAAGGGTATAATGCGGTGGAAACAATACGACATGCCCTGGGCAGTTTCAGATTTACTCTTTGGTGGAGTACAGAGTGGGCGAACACAACCCACCACGCTGCAAAGCGGCACCGCGACAACACTACTACAATGCTCATCCGAGCTTTTCAATCCCCGCCGCACGGAAATGTTTTCATTCAAGCGAGGCTTCCATTTTACTAGTAATTGGTGGTAATGAGGCGCGCGGCCTCGATACCTGCAGTAGTATTATCTGCGATGCCTCATATAGACTATGGAGTTCCTTGTACGGTCGACCCCGCTCCAAAGAAAGGCGTACATTGTTTTTTTTTCAGAACGTCTTTAACGCGGGGAATCGGGACTTATCGAATTGAGGGTGCACCGGTAGGCCCGACGTCAATGCTTCGGGTATCCCGAACGCGAAAGTATGATGGGCGAGAGCTGTTGTTGTTGTTGTTGTTCTCGACGCGCTTGTGGGCTTGCTTGTGGATATAGCAGGTGCTCGTACAGCAGCAGCAGACGATCAGCATCTATCTATCTCCGGTTTTGTGGGCTTTTCATTTGTCCGTACGAACTAAACGAACATCTGCGCTGTTTGATAATTACGTTCTCTATTAATAGACTATGCAGAAAGAAAATTAAGCCGTCAATCGACCTCCTGAAATTCGTACAGCAGCATAGACTAGTCTAGGTTTACAGAGCAGAAAGAAAAAGTGGCCCAACAGCCTCCTGAAATAGCTGTTAATACTAGACTACTCGTACAGCAGAAGAAGGTGTAGAAGCAGCGGTAGCAACAGCAGCACGGCCAGAGCCGGGCCAGTGTCGCTTTGCGTGTGCCTCGTCGATCAACTTCGTGAAAATAGGTACCTGGTACTCGTGCAGCAGCATGCTGCAGCATAACAGATAGTGCTTCCTTTCTTTTCGCTTGAAATGCTGAAGGCTCACAATCTGCATCTCCGATCACAAAAACACGATCAGCATGCGAGAAACCCATAGACTGCTACTGTATTGTAGTAGTACTCGCATACCTGGTATTATTATTAATGCTATTATTGATGTTGCTGTGTTTTATACTCAGTATAAGTTACGTGAAGAAGTTCCCGACGGGGTGCAGAGTACACCTCCTGTAGTACTGCTTACTTGTTTTCTCCGCCTTGTAGCTCATAAGCTCATAATCGCTCACCCATGTTCAAGTATGACGGCTCAAACGCAAGACAGAAGGGCAGGGATAAAGCAACAGTAGTCTAATAATAGTAGTACGAGTACCAATAAATAAGAAGTACCTCTGGTCAAAGTATCAGGCACATGATATTACGGAGTACGATAGTAAATAGGATCTACGCTGGACACAAAAACCTATATATTTATCTATTTTTAGCAATAATATTTGGTCCTATTTACTATCGTCCTCCGTAAATAGTACACCAACAACAGCCAACAACTCAATAAATAACACGCAAACCGGAACAACACAACACCGAACCGACGAATACCGAACCGAGCTATCATGGCTATTACAGTACTATAGTCTAAATACATACTAAACGGGCCTGTTTATTAATAGTAAAGTGGCACTATCGCGTCATATAACGAACTCGTAGTATGCATGTCATGTCGAGAAGTGCGGCAAGCATCCCCGACCTCTGGTCCGTCCGTACGAGCACTTACTTCCTCCACACGCCTCTGTCTGCAGACAAACATGTATGTGGCATGCTACGCCCGAATTCGTCTACTTGGCGGAGCGTCCCGCCGGCAACTTCTCGTGACGTGCTCCGACCCTGGTGCGAGTTCTGGTGGGAGAAAACGGCGAAGATGTTGCGACAAGCGTTGACATCCCGATTCCGCACGCGTAGTAAAAGGAGCTCGTTGCTTCAAAACGGCGTCCCGCTTGGATCGGTTTATTTGTTGTGCTTGTCCCGCATCCACTCGAGCACCTCTATGCACCTCAACACGGAGGGGCCAACAAGCGAGAGGAGGTAACGAGCACGAGACACCAACACCACCGATCGGCAGCAACAATGAATGATATCCGCTGCAACGTAAGTGACGTGATACGTATGTGGGACATGCCTGGTACTGGTAGGTCGTAAGAGGAAAGATCGACGAGGGAAACTTGGAAACTGCCGACTTGAAACTTGAAACTGCCAGCTTGAAACCTGAAACCGAAAAAAGGAAACTATTACAAGTACTGCTGTAATACGAACTACGAAACTACTGCCGATCTGAGAGTTCATACAGAAAAAGAGGCATACACAGAGCGGGATGGTCAATTTCGCGTTTTTCCTGCAGCCCCTTCACACCAGGCAGTCGACACGTTGCCGATCTCCATGGGCATGACCACGGTTGGCCGCCGTCGACAAATCGGTGTCGCGATTACCACTGCTATTGCCAGCTTTCAAATTTCTGGGGCCTTCGTTGTGCCGTCTGTATCATCGACTGCAACATCAGCTTCGGTATTGAGCGCAGGACGAGTTCGTCAAGGTTACGGCGGTTTGACCATGAGCTCGCCGCCGGTGGGTCCTGAGGAGAGGGTGGTGATCATTGGCGGGGGCATAGGTGAGGCTTAGGCGAGGTAGGCAGAACATATGTACGGAGTGGGGGGGTACGAAGTACGGGGGTACTCGGCGTGGTGTCATGCGTTTGACTACTGCTGTTGTCGGTTTAGGCCAGGCTTGTCTGAGAAACGCGGCGGAATATCGTTATTTCAACATGACACATGACAACTCACCCACACCAACAATCGTTAGCTTCGTGTTCGGTTTGTGGGGCGAGCTCTGAGTATTCGCCCATGCACGTCGAAGGTGTGGTACAAGTATCCGTCTGATGTGCGAATACGCTCTAAAAAATCATGGGGCAAGTATGCGTCCATCGCGAATATCCTCTAAAAAATATAGGGCAAGCGTCCGTGGGCGGATACCCTTTTTGAAGTACCAGTTGCCAAAATAGGGTACAACCGTCTCCTTGTGGCCGAAATTGGGTACCTTTCTATTTCAGTCACCGCAACGACGCCATCTGATTGGCCACTGCCGGCCACCACCCGACGATGGCCACATTTCCGCCTGGTAGACCCGATTTTGGCTACTCAACCTCCATAACGTTCCCGATTACTCCACCCCCCTGCCCGATAATGGCCACATGGGGCAAGTATTCGTCAGTGGGCGGATGTGATACCCTTCCACATTATACCTAAAGGCGGGGTTGTATGACCATGACGGTCCACCACGCACTGTCCGAGTTCCATCCGAGTTCATGCCTCTTCTACCGAAGATGGACAAGAATCATCTGCTTGATGCCCATGTGTTGTTCTTGTATATACCAGACAGAGAGACGAAGAATGTATTTCGCCATCATCTGCTGCTCGTATGATATGGTACAGAGAGCATGCCCGCACATTCATTAATGGTTTGTTTTTGTTGGACAGCATTGTTGCTGGACATCTTTGCAGCAGCCATGGATACGTGCAGTTTGGCCCTGATTCATACGTACGCTGGCTTCCGATTTCACGTTTGTGTTTTTTTTGGGCGGATGTACAACTTGCATCAGCTGCGTATGATATTCTGGGACAATACGTTTAACCTTTTTAGTTTGTTTGCTTTTTTTCCTGGAGTATATACTCTTCCACCCCAGAGTGACTGGAGCCTGTCCTGTGACCACGGACCTGTTTACAACAACAACAACATGCCAGGTGCAATATGCCAGGTGCAATATGCCAGTTGCAATATGCCAGGTGCAATATGCCGACGTGCGTGCCGTGCTCGTGCCCTGGGGATTGGAGCTTTGGCCACTTGTCAATCAAGAATGCACCCACCCCTAGCCCCCAGCCCGAGCGCATCATGATTCGGCCAGTTGTCAACCTGAATGCACCCATCCCCAGCCCCCAGCCCGAGCGCACCAGCACGGGACGCGCGTCGGCGCGTTGCGCCAGGCATGAACGTATCCATATCCACAACCAATAACTAATGGATGAATGTGCGGGCGTGCTCTCTACCTATGATACATACGTGCAGCAAGCAGATGGTGGACCAGCATTATTAATCTATCTGTCATGGTATGTACAAGAATAATGCATCGACATCAAGCAGATGGTTCTGGTCCGTCTTCGTCGGTAGCAAGAGGTATGAACTCAGATGGTCCGTGGAGGGCCGTTGGGCCGTTGTGGTCAAACAGCCCGGCCATTTTCGGGTAGCAGAGTAGAACAATCTGGTACCTTTTTCGTTATGGGGTCGTTGCGGTCACTGAGATAGAAAGAGTACCCGATTTGTTCCACAAAGGCACTGATTATACCCTATTTTGGCCACTGTTTTTTTTCCCAGAGACGTGGACAGGTATTCGTCCGTGGACGAGAGAAAACTATGCGTTGGCAGCTGACAAACACTCTCTTCGAAACACGGGGGAAGTACGAATTCGTCCGTGGGCGAATAGCCCGTCGACAACGTGGGGCGAATATTCGTCAATGGACGAATACCCGTCCAGAAGCATGGGACAAGTACCCGTTGCATTGGACGAATACTCTCTTCAGACTGCAGAGCTTCCCGCCGGCCAGTAAAAAACTGTACGGCGTCGGCGAGGCCATGGTTGACTCGCACACACACTAGGGCTTGTGAAGCGTGACAACTGGGTGGGGCGCAGGGTGGGGCTGCGCCTCCGCCCCCCCGCCCTGCCAAGCCCTGTGCTGTTTGCAAATATGACGGGTACTCTTATGAATCTCGGCCTCGCCACGTCTCAGCTGGAACGTTTGGAAAGGGTTACTTTGAAAAGTTTGGCCTGCTGCTGCTGCAGCTGTGGCGTGCGATTTCATGTTTCAAACTCCAGTATATGAACGGGTATGAAAGCATGAAAAGTAGTATAGGGCCCATGGCCATGCGCATTCCTCGTCCAGATCAATGCATGCTCCCCACCACGTTTACTACTGTTGTTGTTTTTCTTGCAGTACATCTTGTTGCATTACGGCATTAGTCTCGTGTAATGTTTGCAGTCCCGTGCGGGCAATGCCGGGCCGCTGATGACAAACCGATGCCATGAATTTGTTTTTGGGTTCCGTGTACATTGTATCGCATACTACTCTGTTCTTCCTTCTTGCGCTACAGCGTGTTGCATTTCGGTCGGGTGTACGTGTGATAGGAACCTAAGGCATTGGGTTTCGGCCACACTAGGGTTCTTATTTGAGAAAGGGTGCTCTTGGTCGCTGTGCTTGCTGCATTCTTCATGTTGTAGCGTTTTCTTGCGCTGGCTTTCTTGTTACGCTGTTGTTTCATACCAGCCCGACAATAAGTACAAGCTCGACATGTATGATGCTTGAAAAATTGCGAAACTCCGAGATGTTAGGGAGGGGACGATAGATTAGCATCCCCGGATCCACCAAAGGATGTTTGAACCCTTTGATAGATGTGCATGGGGATACGGTCATCGACGAGTCTTGAGTTTTTGATAGCAGTACCGCGCGGCCTCAATTCCCCGTCGAGCTTACATTCATTGTGTTTCATATCGAGCTTACCGGTATATTGTTTGTGGGACTGGTATTGATGGGTGTAATGTGCTGCACCATATCGACTTTGTGATTCAGAAAGGTCGCGAGTACGATTGTAATACTGATCTGTACAGCAAGCTTTTGCTTGCTGTACTTTGCTTGCTGTGCTCTCATCCTCAGAGTACTCCTGCCGTACTCGTTGCTCCTAAACTCCTGTGTTCTGTTCCCTGTCACCTGCAGCTTGCAACTCACATCGTTTTCTTCCTCTACTCGACACCGATACCTTGGTAGAACGTCCAGCCTAAGGAGCATTCATTGCAACACACTGAGGAACAGCAGGGCAACACACACAAACGTGTCACGCAGCTATAGAAGGAAAAAAAATAATGTTCTGGTCGTTTTACCTCGTGTACGTGTAAAATCGCATGGCGATCGCATCCTCCTTTGGTGCTCCACCCACAACAATGATCTCTTAGCCGTGCTTACGGACGGGACAGCCCAACCCGCCCCGCCCCCTACCCACGCCATCGTCTGCTAAGAAAACGCACTGACGCATTATTTTGTAACGTTGTTTGGAATACGTCAGCTGTGAGTTTGATCAATATAGGCGTCGATTCTCATCTTAGCGAGCTCCGTGGTATTCCGGTCACGCGTTTTTACAGATGTATCACTTTTCGAAAGAAACCTGCCTTCTCTGGATGACGTGAGGGCGAATAGGATAATTTTATCCACCGACACTGTTATTTTTACAAAGAAATGTTCTAGGCATGTCAGCTGTGAGTTCGATAAATGTAGGGTCGATACTCGCTTTGCTAGCTGCGTGATACACCGGCCGCTCGTTTGTCCTACGGATGTTGTCAGGGTGAAGATCAACGAAAAATTGTTACTCGGAGTATAATGTTAGCTACTGACTACTACTAATAATAGACGTACGCTCGTCCCAAGGCAGTACGCTGTCATGACTCGTCAGTGCTAGCAGCAATATAATCGTTCAGGTCACAGCCCCTTGACCTTATTTAAAAGGGACCCCACAAGACGGCAAGTGGGATCTGCGTAAATCTTTACTTTTTGAAACACCACATCTCAACTACCAGGTAACTACAGTATCTATTTTTTATGTCAAGCATGGTAATAACACACGTCAGTGTTTTAAGTTATATATATGTACTTATTTTATGCGAGCCATTAGTACTACATTAACACGGCCTGACAAACAACACGGAATGCGTGTAATAGACTAAGCTTTAAGCTCGTCTGGGCTTGCTGGTGTCACTTGCCGGGTTACTTGCGCGGTGGCTGATGTTTTTGCTTTTTTTGTTTCAAGAGTTTTGTCCCCCCCTTTTTTTTCAACTCAAGAATACCCCTGGATTTTCAGCCAAGCACATCCCGAAGGGGAGGTTTGTGCTTGTTATAGTTTCGACGCAGAGCCACACCGCGCTAGGGGTGCAACATTTTCTAAGAATTTTCTGAGCTCCTAACATGAGGAGATCTCAATCTCTCACCCGAAGCATGACTTGGAAGGCGTTCTTTCGCGCAACCTGACTACCAACATTGCTTTGCACTATTAATAGTCCTTAAAAAGCTATACCTGGTACTTGTTAAAATATCATACCAACCGTGGATAGCCCCACACTTTGAGGAGTTCAGCCGGTCAGAAAAGGTTGGCCCAAAACGTGCAACTCCCACCGTGGATGACGCCGCACAGTCATGTCGGTGCGATCTTGTGGCTACAAAGAAGGTTTGCGACCGTGAACGCTATCTCTACGTTAGCGTCTCGGCAAGCTTCTCCGTCATCGCCCTTAAAGTTAAGAATTCCTTCTTGGCGTTAGCTTGTCGGTGTTGGCCTTAGCTTGATCGGCTCTTGTGTTCGCGTCGACGATTAGCGCCTTGCTCGTTGTTGACTCTAGCGTCGGCTTCCATGTCTGCAACAGCTAGACGCTTCGCTTTCTCGTCCGGGTTAACGACGGTTAGTGTCTCCGAAAGTTTGAGCATCTCCCATCTGAGCTGGTTCTACTCGCATCAGCCTTCTTCGAAGCTGACTTAGCCACATGCTCTGCCATCGCTAGCTTCCTCTCTTTAATCTCGTCGGGCTCAACCTGGTTCGCCAAATCGGTAGCGACAGGTTCCTCTTGAGTAACGGTGGCCGGCGCTGGGCGACCTTCAGCAGTGTTTCCTCCTCGTCATCTGAAAATTGGTTTCTCGTCGATGACGCGGGCCCTGAACCAGACGCCCACCGCTTCATCCTGGCGCCGGGTCTCCTAGGCTTCGATACGAAAACATACACCTTCATTTGTAAAACAATGAGCATCGTTGAAGGGCGAGGAGACGTGACATGCTTGTGTCTTGACATATGGGGCATGGCGCGATGATTGGAAGATCGGTTGGTTGAAGCTCGTGGATGGGGACGCAAGCTCTGCGGGTGACGTCATGGCTAAGAGGGCAAGGCTGCCACAAACGTTGCAAGCATGTAAGGGCGCATGTGTGGGTTTAGAATCACCGCACAAAACAGTACTATACTTTAACTATTAACTTGTTTGGGCTGGTCGATGTTTGCTTGCCCCGTGTCTCCCGATTAGTAGTAGTAGTAGTAGTAGTACCTGCTACGAGGAACGAACGCCTGTGTTCTCCGGGTGACTTCATGACTAAGAGAGCAAGGCTGCCGCAAACTTTGCAAGCATGTAAGGGCGTATGTTTGCGTTTAGAATCACCGTACAAAACAGTACTATACTTGAACTATAAACTTGTTTGGGCTGGTCGATGTTTGCCTGCCCGGTGGCTTACGAGTAGTAGTAGTACCTGCTACGAGGAGCGAACGCCTGTGTCCTCCATTTTTAACGCTTTCACGACTGGAAACCCTTTTTGGGAACAAATTTACTTGAAGGTAGTATAGGGAGGGATTTTGGGGCCCTAGAGGGGTTAAGCTTGCGACACTCCCGGGGTTTCAAGCAAACCGCAATTCCGGAGGGAAAGCTTGTACTTCGATAAATAGATGTGCAAAATGTGCATGTTGATGGAACGAGGCGCAGTAGCCTTATCGACCTTACTATACCGACATATGGGACACGTGCAGTATTGAAACCGAATAATTTGGTGTAAGTCCTTCTTCAAGATGGCGGAGCATTTTATCGATATACCTGGTATATTATAGATGTATTGCCGGAAAATCGACGGACAAGGCACCTTCGGGTAGCGCAGGGCTCGAGTTTGGGGGTAGGGTATAGCCGGGATTTTGGGCGCATTAACAAAATATCGTATCATACCTCTGGAAGCACACCTGGGGCAGACGGTGCTTCCCCGAATACTATACTAAAACCCCAACACGTTTGTAATATCGTTGGGAAGGCGGCCCGTCAAGCGAGGACATAGTCGAAACAAACTGCACGTCCGCAGCAGCAGTTTGTAGGGAAGACATACGCTCTGCAGCACGAACACCGCGTCCAATTCGAAACGACTCGAGACCCAACCACCACTTCGAGTTAGCGTAACCCCGTGTAGAAGCGGGGTTTGCGGAAACCGACCAAGGTCCCGCAGGCGATTACGCACACGACGACAAATTGGAGCGGCGAGAGACAGACAGATGGGCGTACACGTAAAATAGTGGAAGTGTGTACGCGCCCCGCATAAGAAGAGATTTAAAAGCTAACGTAAGGTGAAGAGGCTTCTAAGCCAAGAGAAAACACGGCATCGTCTGTTATAACGAGAAAAAGGTATTTTCCAGCTGAACTATATCGCCCCCCTGGACTAAAACAAGGCGTAATGTGTATCGAACTATTTTTGTATTCAACCTACCGGTACCAAAATAATAAAAGCAACTGAGTTAAATCGACACACGACGCGTATGAAAATACGTGGAAGTGTGGTGAGCTAAGGCTTTATTTTTTCCCATCCGCCGGAGGATAAAAAAAAAAAAAGTCAAGTACGAGGAGGTGATGACGGTCTTGTTTATTTCGACGGCGCGTAGCGTGTATCAGCTTGTGGCTGGTGTACGCCTACGTAGGCCCGCTTTCGGACGATCTGATAACGCACAGTCTATATTATGGGAGAGGCTAAACGCAGGTCACGGCTAAGTGAACCCGTAGAAGATCTTTAAATAACAGAAGAAAATATGATGGTTGGCGACCCCGGGCCGATGTTGATTGATTATTTTGCTCAGCTCATGTCATCTCGCCTATTGCTTCGTCTGTTTTTCATATATCACCTTTTTCTTCGTCTATTTTTCGTATCTCACCTTTTGCTTGGTCTATTTTTTATACGCGAAATGTCGATAAATCGAGTGAAACTGCTGAACGCTGCGCCCCAGCAAGTCCACTTTACAACCCAGAATCGCTGTAGGTTGGGGGCTCTGCTGAAGCGTAATCCATCCTGTGGAACGTTGGCCTCAGTCACTCTGAACAACAGCAGTATAGAAGTCAAACACTCTCGATACGCCTGACCGCTGTCTGGCAAAGGAGCATTGAACTTCACATATCCAAGAGGGACAGGGTTGTCACCCACGGGAATATTTATCGATAGTCGTCGTCTGACAGACTCATCGTAGATCTGAGGACCCCAAAGACTGTTCAATCGAGAACAAATTCGAATAGTTTCCCCGACGCGAGAACTAATTCGAGCGAGCTACTCCAATAAAGGATACTGCCGAATCTGTAGATTTTTCTTCATTTCGACGCAGCAGTACATTTGCTGTATTCGGTACAACAGTACTACAGCTGTTGTAGTGTTATACAAGACCGCTTGGCTACCTACTTCCTACCACCATGGAAGACTCCGCCAACGACAATAGGGGAAACCGGGCCAACGCCATTAACGGTCTTGAAAGAAATGACGGGCGCAAGCCAGGCGAATTATTTTCAAATACAAGAAGAGAAGACGGTTGGCGACCCCAGGCCAGTTATTTGCTCAGCAGATGAAAGCTGTTGGTGAGCAAATTGGAGTGACCGCGTGAGGACGGTGCGCGTGTGCGACAGCCAACGTGGGATCAGAGCACTGGATGGCATGCAGTCCTCCTGTGAACTGGATAATGTGCACTGTTCATTGTCGCGGGTGACTTTCATCCCGAGGGTGAGACTAACTTCACCCATGTCGGTCATGGCAAGCCGGTTGGTTAGCGCTTTCTTCGGCAGTCCCACGACGTTCTCGTCCTTTCCAGTGATGAGTATGCCATCTGCGTAAAGAGTGATGATCACGAAGGTTTCACGTCTCCAGTACGTGTAGATGCAGAGGTCAGGATGTGAGCGCTCGCAATCTGACCCTTGCGTCTACACGTACTGGAGAGGTGATACCTTCGTGATCCTCGCCCTTTACGTAGATGGCATACTCAATACTGGAAAGGACGAAAACGTCGTGGGACTGCTGAAGAAAGCACCAACGAACCGGCTTGCCATGACCGACATGGGTGAAGTTAGTCTCATGCTCGTGATGCGTCACCCGCGACAATGAGCAGGGCACATTATCCAGTCCTGTAAACTAGGATGAGACTAACTTCACCCATGTCGGTCATGGCAAGCCGGTTGGTTAGCGCTTTCTTCAGCAGTCCCACGACTTTCTCGTCCTTTCCAGTGATGAGCGTGTCATCTACGTCAAGAGTGATGCTCACGAAGGTGTCACGTCTCCCGTACGTGTAGATGCAGAGGTCAGGTTGCGAGCGCTCGCAATCTGACCCTTGCGTCTACACGTACTGGAGAGGTGACACCTTCGTGATCCTCGCCCTTTACGTAGATGGCATACTCAATACTGGAAAGAACGAGAAAGTCGTGGAACAGCTGAAGAAAGCGCTAACGGACCGGTTTGCAATGGCCGACTTGGGTGAAGTTAGTCTCAACCTCGGGATGAAAGTCACCCGTGACTATGAGCAGGGCGCATTATCCATTTCACAGGTGGACTAAGTGCGATATGCTTCGTCCTAGATGCGTACATCGAATTTGCAGCGCCGATTAGTGCGCCAATGCTGTCGCTGCTGATCAGCACGTTGCTGAAGTTGTCCAGTAAGTGAAGTTCTGACATACAGTTAGACAGGTACACCGCGTCCTTTGTGGCGTAGCTGATTGCCATGAGCTCGGCCTCCACTGTGGATTGTGCCGTAAACGACTACGCCTTGGCTCCAAAGGTTATACGTCCTCCGCTCAGGAAGAAGATACGCCCTGTTGTCGATTTGCGAGAGTCGGGGTTGCTTGCAACGCTAGCGTCGGTGTATCTTTGCATCCGAAACTGCCCTCACTTGTAGATGATGGGCAGTTCCGGGTGTCTTTTGGGGTACCTTAGTACGTGCTTGGACGCTGTCATGTGAGCTTGTGCAGGCTTGCTGCATGCTCGTGTAAGCTGGTTCACAGCGTAGCACATATCGTAGCGTGTGTATTGGGTGAGGTAGAGCGTCGACCTAGCCATTGCCTGGTAGCGAGCCGATTTTTTTTTACCTTGAATGTCGTTGGCGAGGGTTCTTCTGTTGTTGGTGAAGTCCTCCATAGTGGTAGGAAGTAGGTAGTCTCGTATGACAGTACAACAGCTGTAGTGCTATAGTACCGATTACAGCAAATGTACTGCTATGTCGAAATGAAAGAAATGTGCAGATTCGGCATTATCCTTCTTTGGAGTAACTTGTTCGAATTAGTTATCACGTGGGGGAAACTACTCGAATTTGTTCTCGATTGAACAGTCTTTTGGGATCCTCAGATCTACGATGAGTGTGTCTGATGACGACTTTCAAAATTTATTTTCTGTGGGTGACAACCCTGCCCCTCTTGGAAATATGAAGTTGATTTCTCCTTTGGCAGACAGCAGTGTCAGGCGTGTCGGGAGTGTTTGACTTCTATACTGCTGTCGCTCAGAGTGGCCGAGGCCAACGATTCACGGGATGGATTACCCTTCAGCAGAGCCCCTAACCTACATCGATGCTGGGTTGTGAAGTGGAGTTGCTGTGGTTTGGCGTACAGCAGTTTCACTCGAATTACCGATATTTTGCCTATGAAGAATAGACGAGGCCAAAGGTGAGAGAGCACGGTCGTGATGGTGCTCTGTCGGCGTCTCTGTCGTACTTGTGGCAGTTTGACTACAGCAGTAGTTGCCTTACGCAGGACCGCTCTTGGATGCACGCGGTACCCGTACCGTATATCACTCGCGTTTCAACGAAGTGTACTCCTTCGGCGATGGATTTTTATCGTCGTACTCGTAGAGATGAAGAAGAAGAAGAAGAAGAAGAAGCTCCCCACTAAGCAGTAGCAGGTTCCTTGACCGTCCGCATGTAGCCAGTGACGATCGTGAACCGTAGTGCCAGCAGCTTGTCGCATGTACGCGATACGAGGCTCATAATCTATTGTACATTTAGACGGCGCGTAGCGTGCATCAGCTCGTAGCTGGTGTACGCTTACGTAACCTTGCTTTCGGATGACCCGATAAGACACAGCCTATATGATTTGAGAGGCTAAACGCAGGTCACGATTAGGTGAACCTTTGGAAGAGTTTCCAATATTACGAGATGAAATGTTTGGCGACCCCTGGCCGATGTTGATTTACTGATTATTTTGCTCAGCAGATGAAAACTGATGGTGTCCAAAGTGGAGTGGCCACGTGAGGGCGGTACGCGTGTGCGCTACTCGTAGCTCGAAAAAGACCCTTAGAACGCGGCACAAACGAAAGGGAAAGACCCTTTCAATGGACCCTCGACTAGCGGTATCAGTCGATATCGTTTCAGGGTACGAACGCATGACACTATGTGGCCTATATTGTTTCTTCTGCAGCTCGTATTGGGCTTGTAACCTTATCTACCGGTTCCGGAGGGATGTTGACGACTGTTCCTCTCAATGTACCAGTACCTTTTACGTGTACCAGGTATTGGATATGATTTTAACCTGTAAACTGCTGTTTGTCACATATCCAAGATATTACTGCTGAGACTCCTGCTTGCTAAATACTGCATCGCTAACGAGAACTAACAGACAGAATACTATCTGCTGTTCTTATAAGCTCACAATGTATACCAGATAAATTAGTGTTATCAAATTGCGACAATGATGGTTACTGGCCAACATGATCTTTAATAGGCGGCTCACCGTCTGGAGGTCAATAGTTGAGCTCTTACGAGTGGCGTGCGAGAGGACATGGATAACGGAACGCACGACGCGCTGAACACGTGCATGCCGGAGGAGCACTAGGCCGACAAGAATGCTCTGCTAAAACCAAGGGCGACCTAGCTGCCAACGAAGAGGCCAAGCAGGAGCGAGTCGAGAAGGTTGGTTTATTTTGGTTGCGACTATATGTAACGTGTCGCAACGGCTCGCTCCTGCTTGACCTCCTCTTTTGCAGCTGCTTCGCCCTTTTTTTTGGCGGCATTCTCGTCGGCCTAGTGTTCCTCCTGCAAGCACGTGTTCAGAGCGTCTTGCGATCCGTTATCCATGCCTTCTCGCACGCCACTCGTAAGCTCTCAACTTTTGACGTCCAGACGGTGAGCCACCGCCATCTCCTGGTTTGGCAAGGCAACCACGTCCCGTGACACCTCCAGTGAACGCAAAATCTGGGACGCGGGTACCGTTGACGCCCACCCCAGGCAGCTCAGAGCTTGACGCCTTTGGTGTACTTCGCAAGGAAGGGTTTCTTGACCGCGAATTAAAAAAGGCAATCGAATACGGGGCGGGTTGAATGAAAGCGTGGCATACTTTCTGACACGGAAGGCTCGCGGACAGCAACACGCACTACAAACGCGCGTATTGTGCCAATGCCGTCGCGTCTGCTTACTTACATCCGTACACGGAACCCCCTTTATGCAGGTTTTAAATACAAACTAGGAAATGCATTTTTTCTCTTGCGCGGCCAGCATTATGCACGCTCTGACGTATTATTACCAATCAGCGAGAGTAGCAGCAGCAGAAGCAGCAGAAGCAGTCGCAAAATGTACCTGGTAGTTACATAAGTAGGTGCACCAGCAGCAGCTCTATCTCACACCCGATATGCTGTAGCAGCTCGGACCTCGCCTCGCCATGCCGTCGAAGTTTCGCATGATGTCCAAGTCCGTGAAGCAAACTGCTCCCAAAGCAATGCAATTCACCGAGCAGGTGCCTCAGCCCATTCTTCCCACCACGCACGCCGCTGCGTGGTGGGCATAGTGGGCTGAGGCAAGCTGCGTTGGTTTTGAAACAGTTTGCTTCCTGGACATGGACACCAGGCGAAACTTCGACGGCATGGCGAGGCGAGGTCAGAGCTGGTACAGCGTATCAGGTGTGTGATAGTGGTGGTGGTGCTGCTGCTGTTGTTCAGTTGTGTGCGCATGTGCGCCCCACGCACTAGCCCGTGGCTTGACTGGCCCGTGGCTTGAGGTCAGAATCTATCACGAAAATCTCGCCGCTACAATTCCGAAACGGAACTTTTTCAATCTTTCGCGCGAGAATCGAGTCCAGGACACTGAGTGCTTTGCACCTTCGCGCGAAGAGCACAAAAGTGCCGCGAAGAGTACAAAGTGCTGCGCCCCAGAACAGTGCATATGAACTCGTATGATACTGCTACACCGTGCGTCGTCTCGTACCGGCAGCCACCCTCCGTGTTCGGCAGCAGTAGCCACGCTGCGTGCTCCGTAGCAGCATGATGAGTGCGCATGTATGCACGTGCGGGGTGTTTCTTGGTAAAGCATGCAGCAACTCACTATTCATAAGGTAAATATATGGGATCGACTGAACTTTTTTTTTCGCGAATGTCTCTTGCGGAGCGGGTTTCACGACGCCGGCTCCGTTCTGCGGAGCCGGAGGGGCGACCGGGGACACCCCGCGAAACTAACTTCATTTTTTTCGACTTGGAGAGCGCGCCGCGCGGGCCTCGGGGTGAGGTTAGCATCCGAGGCAGACGCAGCGGCAGACACAACTTACGATTAGGGTATCGACGACGAACTCGAGCTGTCACTCTATTTGAATGCACAGCGTCAAGCCATCAACGCTAGACACCATCTTCAGGTAACTAGCTGTATTTCGCTTGTAGTGGAGTACTTGCCTTACCGGCGGCGTAGCCGCAACACCGGTGCAGCAGTAGCGGCGGCAGCAGCAGCAGCAGCAGCAGGAGCTTGGGGAAAAATACATCGACACAGAAGAAGCAGCAGTACAGCAGTAACATTCATAGCTGCAGTCTTACCTTCGATCGAGGCGCAGCCGACGACTGCAAGTCATGCATGATACGACTGTACCAAATGCATGCATGAAAAATGAACGAACACGCCACTTTGCACTACGTGAAACTGCTGTGGATTGGGATCTTGCTGCGGTAGTAAAAACCAACAAAAGTCGACGTCCGTTCTGGGCGAGCATTTCGGCCGGAACGGTGGCTTGAGCACGCTACCACAACCAATGTTCCAGCCCCACAGTATGCCCCATGCATAATTACTCACAGAACAGACTTATCACCTGCTACGTCAAGATGCGCTTCTTGACGACGTTCCATGTAGTCGGGGTGTGTTGTGGTACTCGGTGATTGATGCTGGTCTCCGGAGATAGGGGGTTTCGTATTTTAGGGTTTCGTATCGTGCAGCGAGGGATTATTGTTTCTGGGTGACGAGGCATCGCGGCTGTGAGTGTGTGGCATGCGCTCAACAGCGGGAGGTAATTGCGAGCACCGGGGGTTGCGCTAAGCCGAAATTTTCTCCGTAGCTCCTGCTGCAACGTCGCTGCTGCTCGGAGATGAGGACCTCGTGATGCCAGCCAGTAGACGAGGGTTGACGGCGCTTGCACCGCTAAACACAGGAGCACCCCTTCCTGCGGAGGTGGTCGAGGATGCGGGGCACATACCATTGATGCCTGGAAGCCCGCCGCGATCTACAGCTTCGCCGTGACCCACAGGCTGGGCAGGTGTTACCAGTGGTGTTGCCATGGAGAGCTCTGCACGAACCTTGGCCTCCCTCCCATCGCGGAGCAAGGCTGCGCCAACAGCGCACCATCGGGGGCCGCGCTCACCAGCCCGAGATAGATTGAGGGGGGGCCGACCTGGGCTTGATGTCAGTGTGGTCCTGCGTGCCGGTCGGTGTGTTGGTGTCCTGTGTGGTGTGGTTCGAAGATGGCGGGTGTATCTAACGCTAAGCGAAACGGCAATGATCTTGCCGCACATCCCCACTTCCCCGCTGAGTTTTGGAGGTGTCACCTACAGGATTTTTCATTTGCTTCCAACGCAAACACACCAAAAAACCATGACGGAAAGCGACTGCCCCTGTTTTTAGGGGAAGGGAAGTAAATCTACGAAGAACGTTTTCGCAAACACTATGCTAACATTGTACATGTAGAATGGCTATTGGTAGATGTCATTGTTGGCGGGGGCCTGCGTAAATCATCGGGGATTGCGGAGTACGGTCGGGGTGGTGTCATACGTTTGGATGTTCAGATCAGATCATTTTTTTCTCGACAGATAAATGCGGCGGGTTGTCAGTGAGAACATGACAACATTGGGTACGCACGTACTGGGGAGCGTGGTCATTATTGGCGAGGCAATAGGCTAAGCATTGGGGGTGTAACTAGTACTGGGGTATGCGTTGGGGTTGGAGTACGAAGGTGCTCAGGGTGGTGTCATGCGTTTGGCTGTTTGGACCAGCCTTTTGCCCGGCGGAGAAATGCGGCGGATTGGCAACATCCTTACTAGATAGTGCCGTAGCGTCGTAGTAGTAATGCCATTTTTTATCTTTAGAAGCATTCGGTTTCAGTATTCATTTCGCTGACCCACTCTAACTCTACCGTTCGCCACCCGGCCCCCAGCGACCGCACGTCCGTGCCACGCCCGCCTCACACATCACCGCCCCGTGTCCCCGGCGAGATAACGGCCGATGGTTCCCAACACCACCACCGCCACCGCCAGACTACAGCGCCAAAAATGCAACTTATTTTAGTAGTCCCGGGCCTTTGTGTCTGCTGGGCAGCGAGTAACCCCTGTAGGCCGAGTTCAATCCAAGCAACACAACAGCAGCAGTGGTTTTTCTTTTGACCGGTTGAAATTCCACCTTCCATCCATTTGATCGCTACAAAAAAAAGCATAAGAGCCACCCTGAGGATTCATGACCAAAAAGGGGGTGCCTATGCAACCCACAAATCATACCAGATAAATTACCCAATAGGTTTCACTTTATACAAGCTGGGCCGGCCAAGACGCCGTAAATTAACGAACATCGCCGTGCCCCGCTCAGGTTTTGGAGTTCGAACCTGGATTTTTGACTCGTGATTTAGAGCACGCTCATCACAACACTCCTACTTGGAATCGCGCTTCGTCCCTTTTATGATCATGGATTTCGTTTGGCCGCCCGTATGTCGGCAAGATTATGATTTTTTTATGCGAATTCCAAGCAGTATTTGTGTTAGCTTGCTCTAAATTACGTGTCAAAATTTCAGGACCGAACTCCAAAGCATGAGCGGGGCGCAGAGATTTCTTTTTTTTTCTCCATTTTTGTCGATGTGGAATCGAGTTTTGGTAATATCTCTTGATGGCTGGTGAATTGGGCACTGAACCTTGTATCGATGTTCTTCTAGAGTCTTCAGCATAGTGTCCACCAAGTTTCACCTTGATCGGATTTTTAGACTTCTATACGTTTTTTTTTTTTTAGGTTGGAAAAGTTGGTGCTTTTGAGTTTTCGCGGATATCTCGGCGAGATCGAGTCGGAAAAACGAAGCCTTAGAAATTTCCATATACTTGTTTTTTGCGTGTGCAATGTGGTGTCAGGGGTAGCGCTTCCAATTTTGAAGTCCTAATTCGTAAAAGCGGCGGCGGCAGAGCTTTATGAAACATTGTCGGTTTTTTGGCCGGCCAAGCCTGTGGAGGTTTGTACGGCTGTTTTCTTGTTGTGCTTTTTTGTTGTGTTTTTTGTGTTTTTTTTACGAGTCACTAGAGGACGTCGACTCAACCCTAATCCTAACCCCATGTCTAACCCAGACTAAGACTCCGAGACGCGCGCGCGGCTTCACCGCGCATTTTGAAAAATATGAGAAAAGTGTGCCGACCGCCTCAAGTCTCGAAAGGTATTTGGTTCTTTATGTGGTTTAATTTATGGGTTGAGAAAATAGCAAAGGCTAACTGCTAAAAAAGCGTGCGCATTGTTTTTTCAAACCGTGAACTCAGAATTTCAAGACGTCAGGAATCTTGATTATTTGTCAGGAAACGTTTTTCTTTGCGTTCCTTAGGAACTCCCGTTATTGAATCTGCTGCCTCTTGGTGCTGACAGTTGCTGACATCATAACGTGGCCCACTACCTACCCACACAGTAGGCTCACAGACCATGCCGAGAATGAGATGATGCGCAACATGCCACGATTGCTTGGTACTGGAATTTGCTGTTTTTATCATAACAACATGGGTCTAACCGCTCCGGAACCACCAACAATTCCACGAACACAACCACCGGAACCATCGCCACCATCACCGCCGCCACAAACCCCCATTACCGGCTGCTTGTGAAGTAGCAGTTGCACCGCTCTTGATCGTGTTCCTAGGACGGCATACTCACGCGCACGCATACACGAATGCCTAAGGCTGCCGCCGCCCACCCCTCCCCCGATATCATACGCGAAACGTTTTATGTAACGTACGGAATACACGTAATGAGCGCCCAAATGCTCGAAGTCTTTCTATTGGGAGTAGGAACGGTGCTCCGTCTCCAAAGGGGTGCATGGTCAATGCCCTAATGTCTGAGACAAGCAACAACCAAGTAACCCCCCTCCTTCCGTCCCCGCCTCCGTTCCCACGGAACCCAACTGTTAGTTGGCGCGAGCACGGCGTACCATCTCGCCCTACGGGGTATCAAGTCAGTCGTGCTCGAGCGCGCTGCAGTGGCCGCCGCTGCAAGCGGTAAAGCGGGAGGCTTTTTGGCCGGGGGTTGGGGGAGCGGGCCTACCGTGCGGATGCACGAGGTCGGCTTCGCGATGCACGAGGAGCTGGCCGAGACGCTAGATGTGACCTCGTACCGCAAGATCCCTACTCTCCAGGTGAGTCTGGATTGAAAAATGGATCGATGTTACCCTCGCTTAACTCGTACTGGGGAGAAATACTTGGAATTAGTGTGGGGTCAATTTTGCAGTGGTACAGTACACGGGTTGAGTAATGTAGGACTGCACCCCTGTTTCGGAAACAAGTTTCTTGGAGCTAGAAGTAGATACACGTTTCTTTACAGTGCAGTTATAAAGTTGTTGAATATACCACTCTTTTTTTTTTTCTCGTTTTTTGACTGCAAGTGCAATGTGTAGTTTTTTTTTTCAGTAGAGTTTGACGCAGATTTGCGTAATATATGGGCAAGTTTGGTGTAAGTTATGTAAACTTTGCAAGGCTCTCAGAAAATATCGAAAACAGCCGTCTGTTGGTTCAAAGCCTGGGCGAGCTATTGTTGTATTAATAGTCGTTGTTGTCTCTGTTGACGGGGTTGCCCACAGCGTCGTCGTGCTTGGATACACCCTCTTCCCCCGTGGTACAAAACCCGACTTCGAACAACCCCCTCCCCCTCTCCCCCTCGTCGCCCCACCCCACCCCGCCCCACACCACCCCGTGTAGCGATTCTGACCACTACTTGTATCGTCAGGCCTGGTTCTGATACCATTTTTCCGTGGGCAATGTAATTATAGGCTGACCGTCTTTGTAAAACCGCCCTGTTTATGGTACTAAACATAGCACCCAAGGGAATCACCGGCCTATGTCCTTCATGAGCACAGACACAACCTCGTAGGACGCGCTATCGAAGTATCACGCACAGCTGAGGACGTGTTCTTACTCCGCGTAGTCGCACGCGCGATCGAAAACAAATCACACGCAGCTTGCAAAGATAGCTTTCGACGAAAATCCTCGATCTCCCAGCTTAGATGTATGTTTTGTTCTATTTATATTTTTTTGTTCATAAGGTAAATGGGGCACGGAAAGGGTCCTCACCTGCACCTTGGTTGGATGGCAAGGCTACCGGATCGATGATGGACCCCGACACAGCCCAGGTGCGGTGCGATCGGGCTTTTTTCGAGGGCGCTCTTGGTCTCCAAAGACGAAACGTGCAGATTTAGTCGGCGCTTGTTGTTTTCTTGCTGGTTTTGCGGAATTTCACCATTGCAGACCGTTGAAGAGGTCGTTCGTTGGAAGGCGGTAGGCGTGTGCCGGTAGGAGTGCTGTGTCCATTTTTGGTAGAGCTATGAGTCGGCACGACTTAAGTCGCCAACTACTGTAGTTGCCAGTCGGACTAGTAGTTATTCGTTTCCTGCAGGTGCCTAAAGTCCGATTGGTTGGGTTTACATGCTCGCCGGAAATAATGTCTTAGAATGCGGAATGCAATTACTTTCTCTTTGGGCCGGGCCCCCTCTCCCGGGGGGAGCTGATTTTGGCTCCCTTCTCGCTCGCCTGACTAGGGTCGGCAAGTCGGCTGGCGATCAGTTGACTTCACCAGCCGATTTTCAGACTAAAGTCAATTAGTTGGCTGACAGTACCTACCGATTAGTTATTAGTCGTAAATCCTGTTTCTGACTGTCGGGGTTGCTCGATTATGCTTACTTGGCGCAAATATTTCGTGGCGATACACCGGCCTCCTGCTCGATCATTTTTTACGAATTTTCCACCGCGCGCTCACCCCAATCCCGGCGCCAGGCCCCCTCTGCGAGCAATGTAGTTTTTTTTCGGGCATCTGCGCGAGCCTCTCTCCGCCTGCAAGGTGCCTTGTACAGTAAAGTTGGGTTTTGTTGTGCAAAAGCACACGCAAGCATCTCAGCGACTTGCGCCGAGTGCGAGCGCGGGAACAAGGTTTCTGTCGTAAAATAGTCAAAACACAAAAATGGGATTGTAAGCCTTTGACACACGCTACACGGTCAAGGCTCCATGGCTCTTTTTTTTTTTTTTGGCCTGCAAGGGGGTGGTGTGGTGGCTTGAGGAGCTCTATACCCCACCCCAAAAAACTGTTTTTTCGAGGAATCCCTGAAGTTCAACCATTGTGATGACCACCCCCATGGCCTGGGTATAAAAAAAATGACCGTACTGCGAAACAAGAATGACAGCGTTGGGTTGCGAAAGCAACTGAGTTAAATCGACACACGACGCGTATGAAAATACGTGGAAGTGTGGTGAGCTTGAGCTTTATTTTGCCCCATCCGCCGGAGAATAGAAAAGGAAAAGACATTCCGTGGATCTTGGGTTAACGCCTTTGAGTCATTGCACGGTTGGGGTTGCCCTTTCTGCGCCAAGAAGTCCCTCTGGCAAGTTGAGCTCCTCGTGTGAGGAACTACCGGCTAGTGAAGCAGCTTCACCAGTACACTTTGTTTCATGTTTTGTTTTTAGGACTTTTCAAGTTTTGGCATAGAAGCTTGGTCGGGTTGTGCGAGAACGAAATTCAATGCCTTCGAAATCATTTTTTCGGGTGAAATATTGAAATCCTCATGTGAAGACCTCAGGGACTGATGCTGTGGCACCCCTACCCCTATCGCGGGATGGCTGATTTACGACTGGAACCCCTTTTTGGGGACATATTTACTTGAAGTTAGCATAGGGAGATATTTAGTTTGGGGCCCCAATCGGGGCTAAGGACCCTTCTCGTTCAGAACAGAAAATGGCCGAAAAATTGCTGCCTCTGTCGCAGCGAGCGTCCGTTCTAGATACATATGTAGCGCCCACGTCGAGGCGCTGTGCTAGCTACGTGCATGTTTTTGGACCCAAGAACGTAGTTTCACGAAGGCGCCGAAGCCCGCCTTGCACAAGTGGTTCTTGGTGGGATGCCGCTCACGCTTCGTCCGACTCGCCGAACACCTCACGGCGGCGCTTCGCGCTTGGTGCACGCGATGTCTGCCTGGTCGGCGAAAACCCGACGTGCTCCGTCCCTGAATTGTAGAGATGCGAGAGTCTTTTGTCTCAAGACTACGGCTGTGCATGAAATGAGTACACCCCCTCCCCATACCGCTATGGTGTGAGCAGTACGGCCATGCATGATATGATTACACCCTCCCTGCCTATCCTGGGAGATAGATGGTGGCCACAGACGGCCAAGAGAGAAGCGAGAAAATATTCGAAAAATGAAAACCATGTATCATATGGGAAAAAACGTACTGAGCGCGCAATTATTGGACGTGTCTCTATTAGGAGTAGGAACGGCGCTCCATATCGAAAGGCGTGGGTGGTCAATGGTCAAACGACTAAGGCAAGCAACAAATGAGTACCCCCCCCTTTCTGTATCGTGACATGCCTCCCAAGGTGACTCCTTTAGAGTTGACGACGAAGCTAATGGAGGCGGCCAAGGCTCGCGGTGCCGAGGTGCGCATCGCTACGGTCGCGGGAGTGTCCAGCGCTCCAGTGGAGCCGCCTTCAGGCGAGGAAGCAAAGGAGGAGAGGGGACGCCGAATCACTGCCGTAGTGCTAGAGGACGGCGGGGAGATTCCGTGTGACAGGGTGGGTGACAATGGGTTATGCTCTGGATTATGGCGGTTGCTGTTGCCGGCGTTGATTGCGCTAGATGTACGCCACAAACACTGCTGGCCTAGCAGTCAGCGCTGAATGAAATGCACTCGCTAGAAACGGCCGGCCGGTGTGTATCGCGCAGCTTGCGGAGATGAGTAACGACCCTAAAACTGTCAAACTCATAGCTGACGTTGTTGGGATAATTTTATAACATAGCTCGACGGGTAGTTCCTTCGGACGAAAAGGCATGCCGTGGTGGTCCCTCTATGGTGCCGGTATGCGCCAGCCGGAATTGCTGCCACTATTAGCGGCAGCCGGCACTATTCCGCGTGTGCCAAGCGATTCCGCAGGCACTGTAGCGGGCAACCGGCACTATAGAGGGACCACTACTGTGTATACTTGACTGTGGCTCGAAGCATCCAATCTCGTCAGCAATCTTCGGGGCGACCCCCTCGTTAGACCTTGCTCATGGCTCTGATGACCTGTGAACTGTGAACCAAGTAAGATTTTTTCGCTAGCCCACAAAGACGTTTAGCCTAAGGACGGTGAAGTGCGTTGCTGATGAAATTCGAACCTGCGCGAATATAAGGTAGGTATGCTAACAGACGAGTATTTAGTTGAGAGGAGAGGAGCGGGGAGGAGAGGTGCGTGGACGTGGTTGGACAAGTGGGAGAAGGAGGGGGGTGCTCATTCCATGCGTAGCCGTAGTCGTATGACTATAGACCGTCGCATCCCTACTATGCCGGGACGGAGCACGTCGGGTTTTCGCTGACCAGGCAGACATCGCTCGCACCAAGCGCGAAGCGCCGTGAGGTGTTCGGCGAGTCGCATGAAGGGTGACCTGCATCCTACTAAGAGCCGCTTGTGAGGCAGACTTCCGCACCTTGTGCGCACTTTCTTGCATACCAGATGATAGCTTTGAATTGATTTGCTTTTTTTCTGGTGTGGTTGCACTCAGAGGCGATGGAGGGGGGGTGGGGTTCGAGGTTTCGGGAGAGGCCAGTCACGGCCTGCCAGACTAGGCTGATTAGTGGTCGCTTAGGGGTGGAGTGCATTGCGAGGGTGTGTCAGAAATGTCAGTTTCGAGTTACCGGACCAGACCGATTTGGCGGTGTACCCTTGCGGGGTTGGCCTAGAGCTGCAGCGTCCGCCGCCGCAACGCTCCTCGTGCTCAAAGGTGCAAAGATATGTCCAACGGTCGTGAACCCCGCACTTACAATGTCGTCACTGCCCCGCGTCGTGTCCCGTGTCCGTTGTTTATTTTTAAGGTGATCGTGGCGATGGGACCGTGGTCCTGCCTCGCCGAAGAGTGGTTCAACATCCCCGTGCCCATGCAGGTTTGAAGCTTTGGCTTATTCGACCGGCGTTTTGGTTCTTGGGGTAACTACTGTCGAACGCAACGATAACGCTCCGTGATATTTGTCTAGTGTCATGGTGGATACCAGGTCCTATCCCTTAGGTCGTACCGCCTCGTTATCACTATAATCCTTCAAGGCCATCCTGTATCCTCGGCTGGGGCGCCCTTCAGAGTGACGTCTTTGCTGACCCCCGAGAGTGTGGTGTCGCCACACAACCCCACCTCGGTGTTTCTTCACCCACAATCTGAACATTAGATGTCTACCTGCTGCGGGGCTACCGTCCCACATGATTCTTATTGGTAAATTGGCGTTTTGTCATGTTTCCTCAAACAGGATCACACCCTGTTTTTTCCCGACTCGGGACGTCGACGTTAACTGTTAGGGATTAAAAACAAAGCACAACTTGTTACAATCGTGACGAGTATCGCAATCGCGAACATTGGCTCGTTTTTTCTCTTTGCCACATTTTCGGAACGTTCTTTTTTTTTGTCGCAATTCGTAACTTTTTTTTTGGTTCGTTAGGAATGACCATTAGGAGGGGGGAGGGGGGGAGCGAATATGCGAGTCCCTAGTTAACAGACGCATCCAAAATATGGACTCCTTTCGACATCGCCAAAGCCGAATTATACGGCCCGTCGCCGCCGATCGAAGATAATTAACACACGTTGGCAAGGCAGTTCAATCCATCCTGCTGCGCGAGCTCTTAGCTACAGCTACGCTCTCTAAATAGTACTGTGCAAGCTACTCCTCCGTTTGTCACACGTAGATCGCCGTGGTTTCGTTCAGCCTTTGGACCCTGTCAAGTCGCGAAATGAATTCGAGCGTACGTGGAAAAAAGAGAGAACACCCGGTCCTCCTCTTCCTCCCCTCCTCCTCCTCCTCTTGTTCTTTTCTTACGTGTGTGTGTTTTTTTGTGGCGTGACTTACGTTTTCGAATCCGCAGGGAATCAAGAGCACCAGCATTATTTTCAAGGGATCTCAAGCGGTGGCCGACGACCCTTACGCCCTGTTTTGCGCGGAAGACCGAAACGGCTGTCACCTCGAGGTGTGTCAGATAAGTTGCACTTGAACAGAAGGTGTGTGTATATGTTGAAGCCCATCGGCTCAGGTTACCCCGCATTTGTCTCGGATTGCACCACAATTATACCGGCAAGGTACGCTGCGCAAAATGAGGGGGGATCAGATTGTACCGCGTTTATGCAGGCTGCGCAAAAGCAGGGAGGCGTGTTTTTGTAATCGGGCCTTCGCCGTCGCATCACGAGATGTTTTTTTTCCTGTGCGTGCTTTTTCGGTTTCTTGTTTTTGTCGGTGTTCTTACTCGTATGCCTTGTTTGGGCGGAAGACCGAAACGGCTGTCACCTCGAGATGTGCTAGATATCGCGCTTGAACAGATTTTACGTTTATTATGTTGACGCTCATTGGCCCAGGTTACACCGCGTTTGGCTCAGGTTGCACTGCATTTGTCTGTGGGTCGTACATACCGGATAATGCGTTGAAGCTAATGGCATCAGGTTTCACCACCTTTAGCTCCGGTTGGACCGGAGCTATTTTTGTAACGCATCTACCATGCCTGGTATTTTCATGTATGGGAGCTCGTTGGCTTAGGTTGCGCCGCATTTGGCTCAAGCTGCACCGCACTTCTGAACGGTTTAAGGCAGCGACATCAACCCTTGTCTCTCTCCCTTTTTGCATCCTATTTGAGGCCTCCCATGTCTTGCAGGCGAGGCGCATCTTTGTGCCCTGGGCAACTCTGACTACGTCGATCTCCCTCACCTGAAAGCTAGGGGGAGGAAGGCCGCAGAAATTGTAATCGGCGTTTTGTTTTTGACAGTTTTTTTTTCCGTCTTAACCCTTTTAGAACCCCAGTATCCCTCCCTATACTAACTTCGAGTAAATTGTCCGCAAAAGGGGTTTCGAGTAGTCATGACGTTGAGCCCCGAAGGAGGGGTTTTCGCAACGACTTCGACTCCTCCCTGTCTCTATCGTTCCCCCTCGAACATTCAAGTTATCAGTGTCGTTTTTAGAATAAGTTGGAATTGGTTACTTTGCACGACCCCCCTCTACGTGTAACCTTTGCCCAAATTAATAATCGTTTTCTCCCGCGCTGGTGGAAATTGATCGATGTCTTGAATTTATGTGCCAGGGTAAGTTGATTGAATCAGTTCACCCCCGCACTACTCACGACTAATGTCGAGGACAGCGGTGACGGTTGCACGGGCCCTCCCGCTCTAAGGGAAAGCCGAGGGGGCGTTGCGCTGCAAAGAGTACAACACGAAGAAAATAACGCCAAATATCTTGATGTGAAGCTGAGCCGCAGTCGTTGCAGTGAGCTTCAGCGCTGCGTGTATGAATTTGTCTCTTTTCGCGGTTCTGTTTGCAGGTGCTCCCGTGGAAATTCGCGAGCATGTTGAATTTTGTATGAACTAATGAAATCACTTCACCCCGCGCTGTTGCCTACGTCTTACATGTTTTTTTTGTTTGTCGCGTCCTGATTTCAGGTGTACCCGCGTCCCACCGGCGAGGTGTATCTCTGTGGCCTGGGTAACTCTGACTACGTCGACCCCCCTCGCCTGAAAGCAGGAGGGGATTGCGAAAGACCCGAGAACATCAGCCCCGACCCTCTGCGTGTAACGGCGGCATCGAAATCCTTCAAAGGCTTGACATCTTTGGGGAACGAACCGGCCGCTGCTTCCCAGGTGGGTTGCTCTCTAAGAACCATGGTACAGTGGTAGAGGCGGTGTCACACCTTTCTCAAGCCCCCCCCCCCCCCCCCCCATCCGCTCCCCCCTTCCCCCCCCCCCCCCCACTCCTTCGACGACCCCACCCCCCCCCCCCCAACCCCCGCCCATCCCCCTCATCCCTTCCCCCCGCGCGTATATTTTACCTTTTTTTACATGGCAGGCATGCATGTGGCCGTGTCCTCCCGACGGTTTACCGATCATGGCCCTCCCCCCCTCCAACCGCCTCCACCCGCTCAACCCTCCTTATACTCCCCCCCCCCCCCCTCTTGTCCTCCTCCCGCCCCCCCCCCCCTCACCCACCCCCTTCCAACCCCTCCTCCCCTTTCCCGCACCACGCACATCTGCCAATTTTGGCATTCGTTAGGCTTGCATGCGGCCTTGCCCTCCCGACGGCTTACCCATCATGGGAGAAGTTCCGGGGATTAGCGGAGCTTACATCAGCGCCGGGCACAACTGCTGGGGGATCCTTTGGGGACCGGTGACGGGATTGCTGATGGCGGAGTTGCTAGTGGATGGGAAGACGTCTACTGTGGATATTGACCCTTTTTCACCCACTAGGTTCATGCGGCGTTCGGGTCGCTAGAGAGGGATGATTGCCGAATCCGATGTTTTGCAGTGGTTAAAAAGAAATGGTGAAAGTGGCGTCGTTATTCAGGACCTGGTTTTGTCAAGGGCTTTTAAATTCAAGTTTTGCTGTTTGTTTGACTTGTTTTATTTGGATAAGGCCTCGTAGTTCGACCAGGCTTCAGTAGGAGTGGGGTGTACTCGTTTCGTGCATAGCGATAGTCGTGCGACCCTAGACCCTCGCATCCCTACTATGCCGGGACGGAGCACGCTGGGTTTTCACCGGCCAGGCAACACCGCGTGCACAAAGCGCGTTACCGTAGGTTGGGTTGTTTAGGGGCTTGTTTTTCAGGGCTTTCAACGCCATTGCAACTGAAACCCTTTTTTTTTCACAAATTTACTTGGAGATCGTATAGGGAGTCGTTCTTTGGTAGTCCCCCCCAACATTTCTTCAACGAAATCGCCGGTTTCGAAACCAGCTAGCTCCCGGCCGTATCTCCTGAAATATGGTGCCCCTTGCGCCCCCGACGTCATCGTTCGATAGTCCTTTGCAAACAAGAAAATATGTGAAGATTGTATTTTTCACATCATCCTTCCTCGTGTCGAGTAGCCATGAAACGTTCGTTGAAGAAAATCGCTGGTTTAGAGGGGGGGCTATCGTAGAATCAGTCTAGGAAGGGATTTGGGGGCTCCAAACGGGTTAACAGGTCGGATCACTTGTCTCGGGTCGGGTCGAGCCATGGTATCCCAACCGGACCCGACCCGACCCGACCCGACCCGTGATATATAAAAACCGTCACCCCCGGCTTGGCCTGATCCGTGAGATTTCAAGCACCGCTTGACCCGACCCAATTTGACCCGTGATATGTGGGAAACCTTCTGACCCGACCTGACCCGAGAAAAGCCCTGCTTTTTGTCAGCAGAGGCTTGTAGGCACTACTTGCGCGAGCGGGTCATCCATTGCTTTGTGTTTTTCGGTTTCACGCTATGCCCCCGCCAATGGCAATTTCTTGTTACACTGAACCGTCAAAATGTTTTTTGTAAGGTCTTTTTGATCGAGATCCAGAGCCATTGGCGCGGGTGGTATAAGCCCGACGGCGCAACGGGGGTATCTCCCCCTAGTCGCGGCAATGCTCGGGGGTCGCTTTTAGGGCGACGTTTTTTCAGCGGCTCACAGGCGCTCTCCACGCGAGAGTGGTCTTTAGGGCGTTTCCTTTTCGCGATGTGCGCAGCCATACCATACCACGTTGCAACTCTTAGTCTACGCCGTCAAAATTATGTTGAAGTCTCTTGATTGGGGTGCGTGTCACTACTCGAGCGAGGGGCCTCAACTCGACGGCAACCAAAAGGGAGGGATCTCCTCTGCCATGGCCTTCTAACCCCCTTAACCATTCAGGTACATTTCAAAAACAACCCATCGTCTTCCGATGGATCCCGATCACTTTCTCGCATATCGACATGGTGAACAAAAACTCGAAACTAAATGCAGCCATTGGCGCCCCCAAGGACTTGCCGGATCTCTCGTTCCTCCGCCCCATCCACAAGTCGCGAGCCAACGCGTGCACGACAGCTCGAATTCCCCTTTACTGCCCACCGACCACTCCTTGGCATGCGTCGCCTATCATCGCCTTGGTATTTCCTCCTCTCCGTGCTTACAGTCGATGGCTACGGGGGGCTCGGGGTGATCGAAAGCGGCAGACTTCTTATGCATGACTGGGATTACATCTTGGTGTCAACCGCGTTGACGACTGTTGCATTGTGCTCTTGCACTTGCGCGGGGTTGACTGAGAAGGGGGGGGGGGTCTGACGTGTGAATATGGAGGCATTTTTATATCTAGGGTGGTGGCCTTTTTTGTTGCGCTGAGGTTTGTGACTGGAGGCCTTGTACTGAATCTCTCTAGGACGAGAAATGGGCGCGGACATTGGATATGCTAGATGTCGAGATGGCGGTTTAATAATGTGCATGACACAACTGGTTACATCGATGGGTAGCGGCTCGGAACTCGCACACAGACGATGGGTAGGTTGGTTGGTTGGATGTCGACTGCGTGTGAATCGTTTCTCATGGCACCTGCATCGATGGTGGCGCCACTTAGCTCATGCCGCGTACCAGTTCTTCGACAAAATGGCTTGTTGGCTGTGGCCCACCATGGATTGCTGCGACCGATCCTCGACTTCGGTCGGCGTGATTTCAGGGTGATTCGTGCAACCCTGCCGGCGGGCGCTTATGCATCCGGATTGATTTCTGGTTTGCAGGCTACATGTACTATTCGCTGCCATTGCTATCAGCTTGCGCTAGTGGAGTAGTAACTGTGACCATCGGTAGGGACAGCTCGCGCTGTCGCTACCAGGGGAATTGAAGGACACACCAGCAAACCAGCTGGATTGCGAATACAGCTCGCGCCGTCGCTACCATGGGAACCGAAGGATACGCCAGAAAACCGGCTGGATTGCGAATACAGCTCGCGCTGCTGCTACCACGGGAACTGAAGGATACGTCAGCGAACCAGCTGGATTGCGAATACAGCTCGCGCTGTCGCTAGCACGGGAACTGAAGGATACACCAGAAAACCAGCTGGATTGCGAATACAGCTCGCGCTGTTGCTAGCACGGGAACTGAAGGATACACCGGCAAACCAGCTGGATTGCGAATACAATTGAGTTAAAAGTGACACGGTGTGTATGAAAATTCGTGCCACGTGTGGTGAGCTTAAGCTTTGTTTTTCCCCATCCGCCAGAGGATTAAATACAAAAAATGTGTTTTGTATTCTTTGTTCAAGTATCCGGACGGAGTAGTCAGACAAGACAGACAGACTAATTGACACGTTCCGAGGGTCCACCTCACAGAGACCCTAGGTTGACCATTTCATACTCGTAGCTGAAGCAAGTCGCTCATCAAACAAGGAAGAGATAAACATGAAATTGGCAGGGCTCTGTCCTGGGCCAGTATCTACTGGCACTACATCGCTCCTGACAGTGCATCTCTCCTGGCTGAGAGAGGTACCAGGATTCGAGGATATTGGCAAGTTACGTACGTCCCACTGAAACGCCTCAGAATACAGAGGAACCCCATCCAAACGTGCGGGTAGAGAAGGGATTGCGTTTGAGATTCGAGCCAATATCGACGACTTTTTTCAGCTCTAGTGAAGCCAAATCGCGTAAAATCGTGTCTCCGGCAGGGCTCCTTCAGCGGGGCCCTCCGGGGGCGCCTCCGGCGGAGCCCCCTCACGAGCTGGGGGGGGGCGATGGTCGCGGCGAAGCCGCGACCAAATCCTGGTTGGACCCAGGCTCCTGGCTGCGACAGCAGCCAGGAATCCTTCTTCTGGCTAGAGCTACCAGGACATAGCCCTAAAAATTGGGCATCAGCGTACGTGCACGTAGCCAGAAGGAAACATATCCCACGGGGAGAAGAAAACGCCTAAACAGAAAATGAACGAAATCTATCCAAGCATCGACATGTCGCCAAGCGAGGACAAACGATGGAAGTGCCTTGTGGCAAACGAGAGGTGCTTCTACAGGCAGGACGAGATCAGACAGCGATCGCCTGTCGGCGGGTAACGGAATTGCCCGTCTATCTGTCACCAGAATCTACGGGGATTCCACGACCACTTTCAGTGCACGATATCCAACTCCTACCTCTGGAACGGCTGCCGTTCATACCAATCTTCACGAGAAGATATCACTTTGCCACGCACGGTAGAAAGTGTACCTGCGACCCACAAATGGCAAAATTTGAGCGTACACCGAGAGTACGAAGTCGCCGAAAACGCCTTCCAAGTACACACTGCAGAATAATCCACGGTGTTGCCCGGCAATTTCTGGCATAAAAACCGAGAAAGGCGCGAGTTGGCGAATTTCCGTGCAAATCGACGAGAAATGGGAATGCTGAAGCCGACGCGCGATAAAAACGATGACGCATGTACCGGGTTGGGGGAAAAAGAGACGACACGGTGACCTCGGCTTGTTGTCCAGAAGGTCGCCGAGGGCAAAAACTCCTGCGAGTTGAGTTGAGTCGAGTGGAAAGTAAAAAGTGATAATTTCTCGGCTTACTGCGATTTCTGTCACCGATATTACCAAGCGGTTCGTCTGGCCGCCCGGAAGCACTAAAACCCAATGCATTTTTTGGCTGTGGACCAGTGACGGGCCGGTAAATACCAATTTTTGCTGAATTTGAATGCCATTACCGCTCGCCATTGCCGCTACCTGAAAAATTCCGCAACACTTTTATAGGCAAGGAGTGCATCTTTTCCATCCCCTTTCAAGGAAAATCGTCGATATGTTTACGTGTTGGTGATACCGAAGGTTGAAACAACGCACGCAAAAGCTACCTATCTGACCGCCTTCTAACAAGAAGACCGTGCCGGGCAGGTTAAATGCCCGGCAACTACCAGTCACCGTTGTATCCGTAACGTATCCCTGATTAAAGTACGATGGGGAACAGCAGGGCAAAGGCAACGCATATCATTGACTGCGCTACTACAATCAATAAGTGAGGAAAAAAAAGGCATCAACAACGCCAAAACCTTCTTTCTCATCCAACCGAGATGCCCGGTTGAAAATAAACGACGGCGTTCTCTGTAAGACCACCGACGACAAACCACATGCATGCATGTCTCCCTCACAATCTGGCCTGGCATCCAGTGCCTGCCAAATCTCTTCCGGAAGCCAATCCTCCCCACATCTTCCCTGAAATCCTCGCTGCAAATCTCTCCTGGCGTTGGGTCTCCTCCATATATCTTCTGCCAGTCGATTCCCTCCGAATACCTCCTGAACTTCGATCCCTCAAAATCTCTCCTGATTTTCCATACCTCAAAAATTACCTGAAACTCGACACTTATTTCCTTTCCAACCTCTGCTGAAATACGATCCCACAAAGTCTCCTATCATTCGCGATCTCCTCTCAAACCCGTCCTGGAATCCGATCTCCTCCAATATCGCTCTTGATCTTCGATCTCCACCGAATCATTCCTGGAACACTTTTGACCCCTCATGATCATGTTCTGACGTTCGAACCCCGTCCAAATCTCTCCTGAAAATCGATTAGCTCCAAAAACAACCTTAGTTCTTGATCCATTATAATCTCTTCCCCCGCTATTCGAACCCCCCCTCCCCCCTAGACATTTCCTGGAAACTGATCCCCCCCCGAAATCCAACCTAGAGATCTATCCCTCGAAAACTCTCCCTAATTGCGATCCCTCCAACTATTTCCAGGCCTCGCTTTGCAGTAGGGGCTCATCTAACTTTTCGGGGGATCTTCACGGGTCGGGTCCCTTCTCGCGGGCCGGGTTAGGTCACGGTGACCCGGCCCGACCCGTGATGTGTTTCGAACAACCTCCCGACCCGACCCGACCAGGACCCCCGGCCCGTGAGAACAACTAACACCAACACCTGACCCGACCCGCGAGTTTATTTTTAGTACACTCATGACCCGACCGGCGGTCCGGGTAATGAATGACCCGTGAATAGCCCTGAAAAATCGTCGGGTCTTCACTTGGCAGGGTTTATACCGCCCCAAAGCCTGACTTTGGCCATATATATACTATGGACTAGGTATAACACAAATGCTGTTGTTACACTCCAGTGCGATCTAACAGCATTGGGGATCGCGACAACCTGGCCCAGCAGCCGCTGGCCAGCTGCTATCAACAGCACGCTGTCTGTTCCGCGTGTCCTGCCGGTCTGCCAGCGCCATCCCGCGCTGCACCCGCTTGGTACCGTTGCCACTCGCGCGATCAACCTAAACGCTGCCCACATGCTTGCTGCAAATCAATGTCAATTCTCTCCAACCACACAGAATGTGAACCGAAACGCTACTATGTAATTCTCTCTCGCAAACAAAAGACGTGCCCGGCATTATTCTTGATTCCATTCCCCAAACTCTAATAATCTTCTCCGTGGTTGATTCTAACGATATTGGGTGCTCCTTCCTCCCTTCTACCCAGCTCTCTCCCCTAAAACCCACCATACATATATCTATCTGAGCTTCCCCCCTTTTGGGAAGTGGTTGGCTTGTACTCCCCGGAGGTTGTCACAAGTACAAAAGGGTGGGTTGGGGGAGGGGGGGGGGGGGGGGCGAATTGAAAACAAAAGAAAAAAATAGCCACCCGGCAAGTAACACCAAATTTTGTTCTTAGCTAAAACGAGTTTATATATAGCTTAGTCTACACACAAATACAAGGTTCCTCTTCGGAACACGGTTCGTGTGAAATCTCGGGGGAGCGTTTCAAGCGAAAACAATGGAACTGATACGAAGTAGGCGTTCTCGTGAGCGGTGCCAGAGTTGACAGCACAAGAAAATCTTGCGAAAGCTGCAAGAAAACGTGACTAGCCACCACGCTCGTAACGCCGATCAGCGCAGGCAAGTGTTGAGATTCAGTTTATACACAATAATAGAATAGTCTACGCACATGCCGATAAAACGATAAAATATGCCTGGCATATCGATAATTCTTCGTCACAGCCAAAAGCTGCGGCCACGAAAAATCCGTGCATTTGTTTTCTACACTGTCGTAGTTACATCAAAAATCTACCTCGGACGGTGGTAACATACACCATAGTCTACACGTGAAGGAAATACTTGGCATACAGGTACCACGTACTCGCTCGTAGTTATGCTTAAATCTACCACCTGGTACGTAATATCGATCAAGAGGCAATCTGTCGACTATGTATACCGTTGCCGCTAACTTATCTGCGTATGTATTGAAAAATTGTCACGCGCAAAACGCAGCCGAAATCGCAAGTCCAGTTAACCTCCCACCCCAAAAAAAAAAAAAAAAAACGTCAAGCCCCCCCCGGAACGCGCACACTCATGCTAAGCACAACGCAGCACTCGCAAAAAAAAAATCACACCTTGGACAGATCAGATCTCTATTCAAGATCTGTGTCTTTCAGGTCATATTGATGCCTGGTCTACATGATCTGCATGGCCTACAGATCTCGTAGCCAGGTGAGTGCCGGCTGATCTGAGTTATTTATTTAGCACACGTTTCCTGGGTTGATTCCGTACTAAACAGGTCCTGCACAACACATCACAACGAGAGGTGTAGGGCCTAGACAATCTAAACCGTGATCTGTTCGATGCCGGAAAAGCTTCGAATCTCTCCCCCACACATGACTCTTCTTCTCCCCAAAAATCAGGGAAAAAAAACAAACAAACGTAATGAGCGCCCAAAAATTGAGGTCTCTCTATTAGATATAACAACGGTGTTCCGTCTCGAATAGGATACGTGGCCAAAACGACCAAAAAACTAAGGCCAGCACAAAATGAGTACACCCCTGCCCCCCCCCCCCCCCCAACAGGCGGATCGTCTCCCCCGTCCGCCCCGCCCCAACCCAGCTCTTTCTTGCTGCACCGCATTGATGTACCCCCGCGCAGGAGGAGGAGAAGGCGATAGCGGTGTGAGAATGGCTTGGGGTGGGGGTGGGGGTCGGGGGGGGGGGGAGTAGGACAAGGGGGTTGGGGGGGGGGGGGGGGGTAGGCCAGCAAAGGGCTAGCCTTCCAGCGTTGAACCGTCACCAGAATACAGGGTAGCCTCGCCTGGGGGATAAATTGTTGACCAGGATACCAACCGTGATGTGCACTGCGAGGCCTATAATGACGGAAAGTACCAGGATCAGCATCTGGTTGGACGGCAGAGGGGAAGGGGACAGGGGAAAGGGAGGGGGGGCGGGGGGGGGGCGTACTCATTTGTTGCTTGCCTTAGTCGTTTGACCATTGACCACGCATCCCTTTCGAGGCGGAGCACCGTTCCTACTCTCCTAATAGAGACACATCCAGCATTTGGGCGCTCATTACGAGTACCCTTCTTCCATACATTACATAGAAACTGTTTGCGTATCTTATCCCCGTCCTGTTTCGCTGTCTGCGGCCACCATCTATCTCCAGGGAGGGGGGGGGGGATCAAAGGCAGAAAGTGGAATTACTTGTTGGGGCGGGGCAGGGGAGGGGAAGAGAAGGGCGGGGAGGGAAACATTTAAAACCATTCATTGCACACTACAAAAATGAAGTAACGCTGATTCAAAGTATGTTTTCGTGAAACCTGGTTGCAGAAAACGATCTGTGTGAAATGTGCGATACAGTGATCTCATTCTTGCCGACACTTGTCAGACCCAGCCTGTTTCATCCTCGTGGACACTTGTACAGATTACGCGGATGAATCGATCAGCGAACACGATCTGGTGTGATCTGTACGACACAGTTACCTCATCTGTTCGTCACGGATATATAGGTCATCCTCGTGAAGCTTCCGCGCAGAAGACGCAAAATCGGCCGATCAATGAAAACGATCTGCGTGACCTGTACAGCAGTTGTTAACAGTTGTTGCTGTTCTCGCATTGACCCCTTTAGGACCCCGAAACCCTTCCCTATACTATTTCCAAGTAGTTTTGACCCCCAAAAAGTGTTGTATAGACGATAACTCATCACCAAAATTTAGTCCGTGGTATACAGATACCCCTACTGTAGGTCAGGCGGGGTTTACGACCAGAGACCTACCCCCCCTTGGCCTGCACACACTACCAAGACGGTCAGCTATCATCACTTGCCACCAGTAATACTCACTCTCTTGTGCTCTGCTGTTCACAGGTGACAGAACAGGATCCAAAAAAACTGTAGTCGAATAACGCCTCTCAGGATAACTATTACACATCAAAGTGCCGGTAATAAACACGACTGAAGCAAACGGTACGCCTCAATCAGCAGTGAACTGATCAGGATCATCTGTACGTACCCGTCCATCGCTGCCCCCGCCTGTTGTTGAGCCCCCAAAAAAGACGAGGCACAGGGCTAATAAAAACACATGTGCGGGATTTTAAGTACGGTGATCTGATCTGTGATCTGACAGACGTGCGTCAGATCCTGCAGATCAGTCTCGCGGAAACTAATGCAAGTGGATAGCATCAATCGACCAGCGAAAGGATCTGAGTGATCTGTACCCACTCGTTCATCGGTACCCTCCCAGTTGTGGGCGCCTGTGAAGGCGAGACGCGGGGCTCCGGCAGGAGAGCGCTCGGTTCCGATCCTCGACATGCCCAGGATTGCGCGTATACCACTAAACGACACTGATTCCGAGCATTGTTGTGTCCCAAACGTTGGCTGCAAACAACGATCTTGGTGATCTGTGCGGTATTCTGATCTGTGCCATCTATGTGATACGCACTTACCCGTTCATCGCTGCCCCCCCCCCCCCCCGGTTGTGGGCCCCGACAAACACTAGGCATGGGGCTCCCGCAGAATGGTGCACGGTTCCCATCATCGACATGCCCAAGACCACTTGATCGCTTGTACAATGCAAAACAGGACTAATTCCAGGTAATTTGTTTTCCAAACGATCTGTGTGATCTGTACCGTACTATGATCTGTGCAACACGAGCAAACTGTACTCACCCATGCGTCGCTGCCCTGCCCCCCCGGTCTCCGTCATCGACATGTCCAGGACTACCGGTGTACTACAAAAAATGAACCAACCCTACTTCCAAGAATTTTGTTTTCCAAACGATCTGTGTGATCTGTGCAATCTGCGTGAGCTGTACTCACCCGATCATCGTTGCCCCCCTCCTGGTTGTGGGCCCCGATGAAAACGAGGCACAGTGCCCCCGCTGGAGGGTGCACGGTTCCCATCATCGACATGCCCAGGATTACAGTGGAAACCGTCAGTGCCTTCTGTAGCCACACCAGCTTCTGCTTCTCGAACAAGCTCACTGCAATCATCTACATTAAGAAGGCGATATAGGGGGGCGGGGGGTTGCGGGTTTGGGGGGAGGAGAGTTGCGGGGGGGGGGGGGGGAGGGTTGAGGGAGGCGGGGTTGGGAGAGGGGTACTCGTTTCACGCGCAGCCGTAGTAGTATGACCACAGACCCTCGCATCCCTACATGTCGGGAAGAAGAACTTCGACTTTTCACCGACCAGGAAGACATCGCGGGGCGGCGGGGGGAAGGCTATCGGCAGGAATTGAGGGGGTGGAGGGAGGGGTGTGGGTGTGGGTATAGACCACCTTCTGCTTCTCGAACAAGCTGTCTGCAATTATCGTTAGCTGGCTTTATGGGGAAGGGGGTACATGGGTAGCGCGGGGGGGGGTGTACTCAGTTTGTGCATGGCCGTAGTCGTATGACCATAGACCCTCGCATCTACTATGCCGGGACAGAGCATGTCGGGTTTACCAGCAGACATTGCTTGCAACAAGCGCAAAGCGCCGTGAGGTGATCGGTGAGTCGCATAAAGGGTGGACTGCATCCTTCCAAGAACCGCTCGTAAGACGGGCTTCGGCACCTCGTGCCTACCGTCTTGCTCATGGATGACAGCGTCAATGAGTTACACTTTGTTTTCTGGTGTGACCACTCCAGAGACAGCAATGGGTATTATTATGTAACTGCCTCGTGGGTGCCTTACCATATTCACACTGCGTGATGCGATCATTCCCTTTTGTGCGGAGTGAGGGTTCTCCACCCCGCACAATATGATCTACTCGATAACCATCACGGTGACTGCAAAAAAAACACAAAAAAAAAAAACGGGACCCTGGTTGTCTAGCTCACGCAGTGAATGGCGTGTTTTACAGCGTCGTCGCCAACCAACGCCAACCCCAACATACATACAATGTAATTACAGCGTCGGTGCCAACCGAGGCCAACTATTATATGTATAGTTTTACGGGGGGGGGGGGCAAAGGGGACGAGGTTCCGGTGAAGTCTTCCATCCGGTCATGTCCGGTTGCCTGAGACGAGACACGCACTTATGATACTCACCGACACCGACATGGCCAGGGTGTGCGCGGAGATGATGACCCTCGGCTGGGCCAAGGGCACCGCCGGAAGCGCGAACATGAGCGTCGACAGCGCTCCGAACGACCCGGAGAGGACGAACATGTCCTCCTTGAAGCAGCACCGGATAGCACAGCACGTAAACATTTTCCGCACGGAGCGGCGGGGGGGGTGGGGGGGGTGGGGGGGCGTTGGGGCGGGGGGAGGGGGGAAAGGAGGGGTGCGGGCGGTGAGGTGAGATAAATAACTCGATTAGCGCTAACGAAAAACACAAGCGGTACAAAGGATCGGTAGGTCGGTGCAGAATATACATATCTCCCTCCTCTAGTGGACGCCGCCGTTTATGAGGTTGTGCCAACGTGGTCGGTACAAAAAAACGCGGTCGATACAAAAGTTCGATCGAGCATATATATATATACATACATACCTTCCCCCCCTTCGGCGTATGTTGCCGTTCATGAGATGAAATACCATTACACATCGCGGTCGGTAAGTTCGTACAAAAAACGGTCGGCATACATACCTCCCCCCTTCAGTGTATGCTGCCGGTCATGAGGTTGAACAAACACGGTCGGTAAAAAACGCGGTCGGTACAACACGCGGTCGATTCGAACAAGATCAGTACAAAACAGGGATCGGTATCGTATACACACCTCCCCTCTCCAACAAAGATGTCAGGAGAGGGTCAGTCAAGGACAAAACGTGCAGCGGTCAAGGGTGTCAAACCAGGCGTTCGACGCTAAAACCTACTAGTTTGGCGTCAGTCACGGCAATTCCGCGGTCAAGGGTGTCAAACCAAGCGTTCCATACTAAAACCTAGTAGTTTGGAGTCAGAACAGGCAAATTGTTGGGGAAAATTGTCGTTTGTCAAGGGCTGGATATGCCGTCACCTGATATATTTTCTCTCCAATGAAATGCTACCGTTCATGAAATTAAACGCCACATCCAGCAACCCGATCGAGACACACGTACCCGCCCACCGGTAAAAAAGGCATCCCGCCGGTTAGCTACATCGTCTCTCTGAATGCCGAACGTAACAGAGTAACGAATCTCCAACTAAATAACTAGATAGGCCGAATACTGTAGCCCTTGCAAGGAACTCGCGCTTGCGGACACTTGCATTTGCTGTCGTCAACTCTGTGCGTTGGTGGAAAGCAGGCATGCCGAAACGAATGCAACCAGTCGTCGCACAACACACAACAGCTAAATTTTGATTTAGCGTTGTTCTTGGGACATTCAAGTAGTCGGACAAGACACGGAGGTTCCGGCACGCGGGGCTGCTGGAAAGGAGCTCCTCTACATCTGGGACCGTCGCAAACTAGAACCTCGCTTCGCTCGTAATACACATCCTATTTTTGGCGTCGTCGTAGTTAGAAGCTCGTTTCGTCCGCAACAGTTCTAACCTCGCCAAAGCGATTGTCCCCCTACACGTCATCTATTCTGAGCACCTCTCCTATCCTGTAGATGTCTCCGTTTATGGGATCAAACACCACCTCCAGCAGCCCGATCGAGACAAATGTACCCGCCCAGGTAACGAAAGCACCTCCCAGGTTTAGGTGTGATTAACCCACCCCTGGGTGGCTATCCCATCCTCTTGGCCGACCTTTAACCCCTTTACAACTGGAAACCCGTTTTTGGGGACAAAATTACTTGGATTTAGTATAGATAGGGGTTCGGGGGCTCTAAAGGGGTTCATAAGGTGTTGACTTTAAGAGAGGGCCGGCGTGTCCAAGAGGCGACATCACCGGGGGGAGCGAGATCATATAAAAAAATGCGTGTTGTACAGATGGACAAAACCCGGTCCACGAGCAAAAACATACACTCATACTGTCGGTCAACTCTTGCAGTAAACTGATTCTGAAAACCGAAAATCGAGGTTTCAGCACCTTCGCAGGCGTGTTTGATCCGGGGAACGGGAGAATCGGGCCCGCCCTTCTCAAAGTCCCGCTAGCCTTTTTGCGAGACATGTCCAACGACGTTTGCCGTTTCTTCGGGGTAGGAGTTTGACTGATTTTTCGATAAGCCACAGTCTCCTCACAATCAGTTTCGGACGCTATTTGTTCGAAAACCAGGCCATTTTATCAGATGAAACTACGATGTATATCCGAAACTGGTTCAACCATATTTTTTCGAGTAATCTTCAAAACCATGTTCTGAAGAAACGGCAAACGTACTCGGATGCGTGTAAGAAAAAAAGCTAAGTCAGATGTTGAGAAAAGCGGACCCGATTCTCCCGTTTCCCGGCGTCAAACACGACGAGGAAATTAGACGTATGTGACATGCAAGAGTTTGGTAGACTAGAGAGTAGCGAGAAAACGATCGCTATCCTAGGAGATAGATGGTGGCCGCAGACGGCGAAACAGGACGGGGATAGGATAAGCAAACAGTTTCTACGTAATATATGGAAGAAGCGTAAGGAGCGCCTAAATGTTGGAGGTGTCTCTATTAGGAGTAGGAACGGTGCTCGGTCTCGAAAGGGATGCGTGGTCAATGGTCAAGTCACTAAGGTAAGCAACAAATGAGTACGCCCCCCTTAGCATACCCCGCCCCCCGGGTCAAACACGCCCGCGAAGGTGCGAAAAACTCTATTTCGGGTTTTCAGAATCAGTGCATTGTAAGAGTTCGCTTTGTTAGACTAGACCATTTTTCGCCCGGATCTCCACAAATGATATAAATTAAAATAAACAAAAAACTACGTTATATATTGTACACGCTCCCCTTCAGCGGATGCTACCGTCCAAGAAATGAAAGACCCCCTCAACCATCCCGATCGAGATGAACGTACTCCCCATAGGCAACAAAAGCAACCCTCCGATTAGTTAGCTGCGTCTCTCCGACTTCCGAGAGCAAATAATTAACCACTTCCCATTAAATCGATCAAAGGCACCGCTGTAGCTCTCGCTAAGAACTCGCGCTGGTGATGGCTGGAGGCTATTCGTAGCTGTCATCAACTTGGTGCTTTGGTTGGAAGCAAAAAAAAAAAAACTTGAAAAAAACCCCGGCCGTGCCTTGGTTCGTTCTTCATGGGAAACCCCGGCGGTCGTACGGAACACGGCGGTTCTCGGGCACGTGAGGCTGGAAAGGAGCGCCCCTAAGCTGCTCGTTTCGCTTTCAATAAACCAAAACAAATTACTATCCCCCCGACACATGATGCATTTTACCGCACCTGTCCTCTCCAGTGGATGTCGCCGTTCATGAGGTTAAACACCGACTCCAGCAGTCCGATCGAGATGAATGTACCGCCCCAGGTAACAAACGCGTCCCCTCGGTTAGCAGGCTCGGGCATGTGCACCGGGCCCCCCTTTGCCTTGGCCAAGTACTGCGCAAACCACGCCCCCGGCCCCCCCTTCAGGCCGTCGGATTTATTGTTTCTCCGGGAAGCAAGGACCGCGACTGCCCCCGCTGGGATAACGCCACCCTGAGCAGTCGTCATGCGCGGGGGTGGGGTCGGAGGTTGGGGTTGGACGGAAACGTACGAGAACCGGCCAGCCACACACGAACGTCCATCACTACTATTAATAGCAGCATAAATTGAATCAATCCACCTTCCCCCACCCCCTCAACCCCCTCCCCCTACTTCTCCCTCCCTTCCCCTCTCTCCCCACCCCCCTCCCCTTCTCTACCCCCCCCTCCTCCTCCCTCTCTTCTGCTCTCCCACCCGCCTCCCTGCCCCCCACCCCCCCCTCCCCTCCCCTGTTCCGTCTCGAAAGGGATGCATGGCCAATGGCGAAATGACCAAGGCAAGCAAAAAATGAGTAACCCTGCCCGTTCTCCATTGTTGTATGACACCAGGGACACTCACCGGCACGATAGCGGCACGCTGACTCTTTTCGATGCTGAGCTTATACCTCGGGGCGCGGAACGCTGTAGGGGTAAACGAAGTCGTCGAAACCAAAGTGGTCGTCGAATCCCCCGACTCCATTCGGTCTATCCGGACGCCATCCACAACCGTCTTTCCGGTGAGCTTGTAGTACCTGAAAAGCCCACGGTTTTCATCGACGAGGGATTTTTTTTTTTTTTTTTTTGTAAAAATGCGTGGGATTAAGGGTCGGTCTTAACGAACGCAAGGGCAAAAAAACAGAAAAAAAAAACGAATCCTGGCAAACTAAACTACCCTCAGTATTCCTGACAGTTTGAAATTCTGACATGTTGCGTTCTCAAAACGAAATCGTTGGGTTTTTTTTGTTTTTTTTGTGAGGAATCCTTAACGTCAATTTTTATGGAATGTGTCAAAACGATTCAAAATCTCGGGATTCTTGACAATTATCACGATTCCCGAAAAACACTTTTTTTTTTCCCCCCGCCACGATTCCTGACGTTTTTTAGGAACGGCCGTAAACCAGTTTTTCCCTGCTTTTTCTCGTTCCTATTAACGTGTTCCTTCCGTGCATCCTAACGCCGTCCACACCTGCGCTTCCGGTGAGCTTGTAGAGTACCTAAACATTCACAGTTTTCAACAGCGTGGTAAGGCCAAAGCCGGGATGAAAACAAGTTGTCCCCTTTTTTATCTCGGAAATAACACACAATTTTCAAGGAAATGGTAAAAGGCGTTTCCCAAAAATCGGAGATAAAAACACGTTGTCCCCGTTTTGGGTCCATTCGGTCCATCCTAATGCAGCATGTGACACCGTCTTAGCTTGTAGTACCTGAAAACCCCCGTTTTCCAACGAAGTGGCAAGGCAAAAACGGGGATGAAATCGTGCTGTCCCCGTTTTTCGTGGTAGAAAAAACACGGCTTGCAACGAAACGGTAAGGTGGGTACAACAAAACGGGGATGGAAACATTCCGTCCACGTCTTTTTGTCCACTTGTTCACTCCTAACACCGCCCACTTTCGTCCCTCAGGTGAGTTGGTAGTGCCTGAAAAGAAAAAAAGCTCGTTTTTCAACGAAATGGCAAGGCCGAGGAGGGGATGAAATCACGTCGTCCCCGCTTTTCGCGGCATAAAAAGCAGCATGCGCAACGACATCTTACGGCGTTTCCAAAAAAGCGTGGATGAAAATACTCATGTCCCCGTTTGTTTGTGCATTTGATCTAGATCCTAACACAAGCAATGGCAGTCTTTCCTGCGAGCTGGGAGCATCTGAAAACTCCCATTTTTCAAGGAAATTGTAAGACGGATCGAGCCTGCCAACGAAAAGGTGAGGCGTTTCCCAAAAAACGGGATTAAACCTTTTTATCCCCTTTCTTTGGCGTGCAACTGCAAATAAAATCACATTTTTGAGCGAAATATCGAAACCCCAGGTTCCATTCGGTCCACCCTAGCGCCATCCATTACCGTCTTTCCGGTGAGCTCGTAGCAATTGAGATTTCACGTTTTTCAGCGAAATGTAAAAAGCGGGGCTATCACCCTGTTGTCCCCGTTTTGTTCCGTCTAGGTTCCAGAGGTGGAGTCTGTAGGAAAATATATATACATTGGAAGACCCCGCAGCCCGTGGAACGACGACTGGTGTCGAACGAACAAGGGCTGCTGAGATAGGGAGATAGGGAGGGAGGGAGGGAGGGAGGGAGGGAGAGAGTAGATTGCGAGAACAATAACAGCGAAAAAACAGCAGCAACACCAACGACAACAACAGCAACAGCCGCAGCGAACAGCAACGACAACAACAACAACAACAACAACAACAACAACAACAACAACAACAACAACAACAACAACAACAACAACAACAACAACAACAACAACAACAACAACAACAACAACAATAACAACAACAACAACAACAACAACAACAACAACAACAACAACGCCAACAACGCCAACAACGCCAACAACAATAACAACAACAACAACAACAACGCCAACAACGCCAACAACAACAACAACAACAACAACAACAACAACAACAACATTAACGGGAAACTGCCTCATAAACGCGAAACCCCTAACTTACAATTTCACACAATATTCCAGGTCGCGTCTTACGGGATTAGACTATACAACAGCACAGTATATCGGTAAGTCTACGTAGCCAATGGCGGCTTTGCTAGCCGGGTCGTTGTCAAGCGGGCTCACGAGTTGGCTCACAACCTAGAGAGGACAAGAATTACCATGCTCCATGGAACAATGACGACGGGGGGATGCCTGCCTTGGGAGCATCCCCGTATACACCCCGGCAGACTACGCGTAGGTGACCATAGATAGGCTTGACATGACCGCTGTGACATAGTAACACATGAACTATGACATAAGAACGGGTGTCACGGTCTCACTTGATAAACATGGGTATGGCGAACCTAATCGCGATCCTCATGACCCTCCAGTTCCTCTTCACCCGGTTCGCTCGGCCCTCCACGAACAGCGACCGATGCACCATCAGCTCCGACATGGAAGACGCGGACGCCGCCACGGCCGAGGCGTAGGTGATGAGCGCGGAGGCGTGATTCTCCGGGCCGGGGAAGTACACGACGACGACCCCCATGAGTTGCCGGATCCCCACTCCCCAAAGTTGGATGCCGTCCTTGGAATAGAGCGGGACAGTCATGGCTGTGTGGAAGAGCCGCCCCGCGTGGAAGAGCCTGTGCTGCAAGCAAGCAGGGATGGCTGTTAGATCTCATCAAGTCCGAGATAATAAGTATTTTTCAGCCTTTTTTTGGAGTTACGTGCGCGTAATTACGGGAAATTTTCGGGCGATGAGCGCGGAGGCGTGATTTTCGGGCCAGGGGAAGTACATGACGACGACCTTTATCCGTTGTCGGGTCCCCATCGCGCACAGGTGGATGCCGTAGTTGGAATGTAATGGGACGGTCGTGGTTGTGTGGAAAGAAGAGTTGCCCTCCGTGGAATAGCCTGTTTTGGATATTCAGGAGATCCGGAAAAAAATCATTTGTTAGTTCGACTTGACTCTCTTGCCACACCACTGCAAGAATGATATAATACTGATTCCTAGTGCGTTTCCCCACAAACGTGTATGCAGCTTGTTCTAAAGGGGCGGTTGGGCCCTCAGTTAGCTGACTTTTCACCAGCGGTCGGTGTTGTCCTAATTAAATAAAACGATAATACCTCTTGAAGAGACTCTGGGGTCGTACTGATAGGTCACATGTATACTCGCTGTTTTCCTCGGTTTATCGGCCGAAAAAACGTACGCAAACGCAGCGAACCCTTACCACGTATTCGAAACGATGGTTGGCGCGCGCTGTGTACGATACGAAGAAGACTCAGTCTTCAACAGTGGTTGGTTATCAGGTTGGGGTTGGAGCTATGGTTAGGGTCAGTTACGTTTCGTATCGTACACAGACGCACTACGTAACTAACCCCCAACCACAGCAGTGCCGAATAAGTGGCAAGGCGCCCACAAGAACGCCCAACACCGAAACCAAGCAAAACGTGATCGTCATCATACACGGCATTAGCCTACCTTTTTCCTCCCCCGTCGAAAGACAGGTCGGTGGTGAGCGTCGAAATCTCCACAACCCTCGGCTTCGATGCCGCCCACGCGATGCCCGGTAGCCCAACCCCCCTTCCATACGCCTCGTCATGGTCGTCTCCCAAAAAGTGGCTCGTCTCCCAGTCCAACGCCTCATCCACCTCCATTGGTGTCGGGGGGGAAAAAAAAAGTTTATCATTACAAAAGCTGATTGTTAATCACAACTGTTTTTAAATCTATCAAATCAATTCAGCTGGGTTTAAACCTTTTTTTGGTATTCTAGCGCTGTACCGCTTTTTGTGTGGCCCATACAAATAAAGTGTGTTGGTATTAGAGTGCCCATCAGAGGGGCTCGTATATCCCAGTCCACCGCCGCATCCACCTTGATAAGCGTTCGGAATCAACAACAAAAAAACATCATGAAAGAGGATTATTAATCACGTAATTTAAAATCAGAATAAAATTCAACGGGGGAGTCTCGACTTTTTTAATAGTTTAGCTGCATGCTTTTTTGAATGGCATGCTACAGTAGACGCCATACAAACCAACAAACATAGTCACATGGTCATGAATAATCAATCACCAAACACACAGACTAAAATCAACACCTTATTTTCAGTTACTAACCTCAATCGGAACGAATCCACAGAAGCGCACGAGCGTCTGCCCGGCCCGGTCGTCCGGCGCGAAGCACTCCCCACAGGCAACGAGATCGGTGCACATCACCTCCATGAGGTAGCGGAGGGCCGGGGCGATGGGTGCCTTTCTTCGAGAAAATCCTACCGCGACGCTGCTGCCGCCCGCAGCACCTGCACCGGTGTTGCCGGCGCCGACGGGGGGAAACCTACGCCTCGCCGACGCGCCCCCCCTGCCTGTCTTCACCCCCTTTAGTTCCATCTTGATCTCTCCAAGCGGCCCGTCGCGGTCCCGATATGCTGCCGGCGCCGCTGCCACCGCTGGTCTCCTGCGCTCCCGGTATGAAGCCGGCGCTGCAGGCGTTGTCGGCGCTGCTTGCGTTGACTCTGCTAGTAGTGTTCTTTCTGCTGCTGCACCTTCCGCTGCTGCTGCTGCTGCTCTTGCCGAAGCTTGGCTAACTCGAGGCAGTTGGCGCGGCTGTTCGCTTTTGCCCTTCTTCAAGGCGGTGAGAGCGGGGGGCAGCGACAACATCGACGATACCGGCCGAAGCAATCGCGTACGCTCATCCGGGGCGGCCAACGGCGTCGCTCCATCCGTAGCCTCCGCTGGCATCGCGCTCAAGCTTAAATGTCCGGTGCTCGCATAGTGGCTTTGGCTCCCCAAAGCCGGGTTTCGCCCCGGGGGATCCTCTTTACCCCCCGGGGGGTTATCTTGGCCTTCCGCAGGTTCTGCTGAATAATCGAGGAAATCGCTGGTAGTCGAGGGTGCAGAATTGGGCGATGCGGATCTTAGGCGTTGGAAAAAGTAACCGTCTTTTTTCGGTCGGCTTCGCTCGGTGATGTTCGTGCTGCTGCGGCTGCTGCTTTGCTGTGCGGCAACGTTGCTGCTGCTGCTGCTGCTGCCGCCGCCGTGCTGAGCGCCGAGAAGATTGCTGTTGCTGCTGTTCTGTGCGGTGATATTGCCGCTGCTGCTGCTGTGCCGAGCGGCAATGTCACCGCTGCTGCTGCTGCTGTGCCCAGCGGCAATGTTGCCGACGCTGCTGCTTCTGCTAGGTCTTCTTCTGTTATTCTGTGAGAAGGGCGCTGATCCGGATGAGTCTCTCGGTGTAGGGCCCGCCACCTTCCGGTCATGGAGGATGCCATCCATCCTTCCTCACACCTAACAACGAACAGCGCGAAAAACAAGGCAGGTTGAGCCTTAGAGGGAAATAAGAAGTCCGGGAGGCATTACCATGAAAACACATTGCAGGATTCCGAACTAAGAAACAAGGTAAACAACAAAGTCAGGCTAAGATTTACAGCAAGATAAGAAACGCGGGAGCCGTTATTAAGAAAATTGCAGTGCAGGACTCTTACGAAGAAACAAGGTGACAAGAAACCCGTGCTAAGATTCGACGGGGAAAACAAGAGATTCCCGAGCCATTACACTGAAGGTAGTGTACAACACACCCTTGCTCGAGTAAGAAATCCAACCGTGGAGTCAGTATTCCTGTTTCTTATTAGGTTTCCTGTGCTGATATTAGCGTAAAACACAGCCTTCTAGAAGCAAGAAGCCCAGCCTGGGATAGTACTTATGTTTCTTGTTGGGTGTGTCCTCCACGGTAGCGGCTTAGATCAAGGCTACGGTAGAGGCGGGTGCCCCCAATTTTCACTCCCGGGTCAAAGCCAAAAAAGGGTATACCTCTGATCAAGGCTACGGTAGAGGGGGGTACACCCAATTTTCACTTCCGGGTCAAAGCCAAAAAAGGGTGTACCTCTAGATCTAGGCTACGGTAGAGGGGGGTACACCCAATTTTCAATGCCGGGTCAAAGCCAAAAAAAGGTATACCTCTAGATCAAGGCTACGGTAGAGGCGGGTGCCCCCAATCTTCACTGCCGGGTCTAAGCCGAAAAAGGGTATACCTCTAGATCAAGGCTACGGTAGAGGGGGGTACACCCAATTTTCACTCCCGGGTCAAAGCCAAAAAAAGGTATACCTCTAGATCTAGGCTACGGTAGAGGGGGGTACACCCAATTTTCACTGCCGGGTCAGAGCCAAAAAAGGGTGTATCTCTAGATCAAGGCGACGGTAGGGGGGTACCCCAAATTTTCACTACCGGGTGAAAGCCAAAAAGGGGTATACCTCTAGATCAAGGCTACGGTAGAGGGGGGTACACCCGATTTTCAATGCCGGGTCAAAGCCAAAAAAGGGTGTACCTCTAGATCTAGGCTACGGTAGGGGGGGGTACACCCAATTTTCACTTCAGGGTCTGAGCTAGTCGCACGAGTGACTCTGTATCTCGCCGACAAAAACACGCTCGGCGATATTTTTTGGTGCAGAATAGATAACCATACCTTTTCGTGATGATATCGAGAATGTTAAACAGCACGAAAGAAAGAAAGCCTTTGACCGCAAGAAACAGGGGGATCACTCGCGCGACTGACACCGAGCCACCGAAAAACAAAGTGCCCAAAACAACGCAACACCTTTACCGCACCATCGGTCCCTTACCCCTTCACGACGGGAAGCCAGTTTTCGCCGAGAAATTACTCGGAATTAGTATAGGGAGGGTATGTGGGGCTCCAAAAGGGTTCTTGTTCTTGTTCCTGGCCGATCGCCGCGCCCAAGCTCGCGGTCATAGAACAGGCTCCAGTCACTTCTGGAGTGAAAGAACAACACGCGGGAATACATAAAAAACAAACCAAAAGATGTCGTCTGTGTGACCGCTGCCGGCATCGCGTTCGACTTTTTGTTCCGCCTGCCGCCAACGCGCACTTATTTGGCGACAGTTACAAACATTCACCAGCGCGAATTTTCCTAGGCGAGAGCTAACAGTATCTTCGAAGCTCACCGCCCACAGCCAACACGCGGTCCACAAGCCAAACCCCCCCACCAGCCCCCCACAGCCCACGGCCGACACTCCACAGCCCACAGCTTACAGCCTAGAGCCCACCGCCCACCGACTGCAGCGCAGGACCCACCGCCCACAGCCCCCACAGCCCACAGCCCAAAGCCAACAGCTCACAGCTCACAGCTCACAGCTCACAGCCCAAAAGACCACAAGCGCACAAATTCACACCGTAGTGGCCTGAATGTGTGCACACGAGTGGGGAAGAAAGAAGGTGGTGTGAATGGGAGGGATTTGGTGAGGGTGGCGGTATTCGGGTGTGTTGGATCAGCGTGTGCGCTATTACACCTTGCGTAGTATTCATGCTGTCGCAAAGGAGCATGAACCAGGACCATGTATTCGGTGTACACCTGAACTAAGTATGCACTGCTCAACGTCGAAAGGTGTCTGTATGAAGTAGTTCGTATAGTAATACTAAAGTCAAATCAACGCTCAGTCTCGCATTCTTATCTAACCGTTGAGATACCGGCGGGTGTGTCGAGTCGAATCAAATCTAATATAGCTGGTACGTTTCTACATGACAAAACAGCTACCAAGAAGAACATGCCCGGTAAGGCATTAAGAAAGCCAGGTTGACATCGGCAGGAAAAACATGAAATTCGGGAGCATTTAAGCTGAGGTTAGTGTAGAACGCATGCTTCATCGAAATAAGAAACCCCAGCTGGAGCCAGCCGTTGGTACACCGGCGTGTGTGTCGCGGTCGAGTCGGGTCGGGTCTGGGAAAGCTGGAACGTTCTTGATCCCGACAAGAGCCCATATCTACAGTACGAAAAAAGCTAAGAAGAAAATAAAAAAAATGATACACAAGACGGGTTGACATTTGCAGAAAAAACAAGAAAAATCGGGAGCCGTTATACTGAAGTCAGTACAATATAAAACGCATACTTTATCAAAATAAGAAAATCCCAGCTCGAGCCAGCCGGTCGAGACACCGGCGTGTGAGTCGCTGTCGAGTCGAGTCGAGCTCTGAGAAATCTGGAACGTTCTTCAACTCGACCAGGGTTCATCTCTACAGCAAGCAGTACGAAACAGCTACTATTAATAAGACAAAAATAAATGGTAAGTAAGAAAGACCGGTTGACATTTTCAGGAAAAGTTCGGTGGAGCCGTTGCACGGAACTTGGTGTAGAATTACCGAAACAAGAAACCCCCAGCTGGGGCAAGAGCCGGCCGTTGAGACACCGGCGTGTGCGTCGCTGTCGAGTCGAGTCGAATTTGATATGTCTACAACGTTCTTGACCTCGGCTGGAGTTAACCTTTATCTACAGTACAAAAACAGCTACTAAGAAAATACAAAATACGTAACACAGGCTGAGACTTGCAGGACAATATCAAATTCGGGCGCCGTTATAATGAATTTTAGTGTAGAGCACATCCTTTCTCAAATAAGAAACCCAGCCTGAGCCAGCGTTCCTGTCTCTTATTGGGAATAGGTGTCCTTTTGTTGCACACGAACGTGGCGAGGGGAGCGGTCCGGAAGCCAACGCTGGCGAGATTTGAGCGCATAGATTGTGCTCGCTTTTTACATTATCAAAATTAAAATACACTCCAGCTGTGAGATCGAACGTTTCAATTTCTTCGGAATCCATCTATGCGAGCTGTGTGTGTTACTCCGATCGCGCGTATTACTGGGTGTGTGTCCTCATTAAGGATATAGGCCGTCGACTCCCTTTCCAACACTGTAAGGTCTCAAAAATGTATAGGAGCTTACTGTATACGCGTGTACGCGTGGTGCTAGGTCTAGGAGATGGTCGGGGTGGCGGGGAAGGAGGGGGCGGAGATGGGGGGGGGCGGGGGCGGGATAGTTTGAACTTGGAGACCATGTAAGTAAATTGGAGCTACTGCATGGTTGGCTCGAAAGATAAAGAGGTGAAATAACGTATAGAAGGAACATTACTTGCAGCATACGAAGTACTGGTAGTCTATAGAGGTCCAACTACAGAGTAGTACACTCACTATTTATTTGTGTCCATATTTTCTTTTTTTTTTTGTTCACTGCGAAAAGTCTGGTGTGCTGGCTCGCATATTTCGTTTTTTTGCCGGCATGCTCATCGCGGTCGGCATTGTACGGCTAAATCACCTTGCAGTACTTGCAACGTATATCTCTGCTGTCTCGTAGTTTGTGACCACAGAGAGAAGTCGTCTCTCTAAAAAGAGGCTGCATTAGCACGGACACTGATTTTGCTGGATGTAGATGGGTGGAAATATCAGTTGAATGTGGAGAACACACACATATCATATTATAGCAACTTCAACTAACTTTCGAAGTGTGGCAGTTATGATAGATAATATGGCGTCTTGTCGAGCGTCTGTTAACCCCTTTATAACTGGAAACCCGTTTTTGGGGACAAAATTACTTGGGTTTAGTATAGGGAGGGGTTCGGGAGCTCTAAAGGGGTTAATAGCAGGAGCGCGCAGTAGTACGGCTATTGATCGTAGTTCGAGGTGAGGCGTGCATACCGGTATTATGTCCTTGCATTGTAGTGCAGAGAGAGGTACATCCCTTACGACACCTCAACAGCCCGGGCTGCTTCGCGTAAACAGATGCTGTACAATCAGTACAGCACTTCTTCCCCCCTTGCTAGCGCTATTTCCGCCAGCTGACTTTTAGAAGCAACCCAGCAGCCTGTTGGGCTACTTTCCTTCGATCGACTCCAGGACCTGCAGTTCCTTCAAGCGGACGTCTTTTACAGCAGTCACACCTTGGTCACACAGCAGTTTTTATAAAAAATGCAAAAAACGTCAGCTATGAATACGACCGATTGAATGGTTGAAACTCAACTCCGCCAGCTGCGTGCACACGAGTAGTCAATCTATCTTTCAGTTTTATACAACAGCAGCGCTCGAATACGACCCTCAACAACAAACCGGGTATTCAGAAAGGCAGGCTGAAAGCGACAGCATCACAAGTAATCCTGTAGCTGATATGCTGAGGCCATTGCAGCACATGCCTTCTTCTGGTAGTCTATACGGAGTATATAAGAAGCCCTGTCTGGGCCTGCCTTGCTGTTTCTTAACCATGATTGGTGTCCGTACTTCGACGCAACAAGTAGTACAACAGGTACTAGAAGTAGTGCTTGCGTCCCTTCTACCGAGCAGAGCCACAGGCACTTCAACATGGCACCTGACAAGAAGCAGGGAGAATAAGAAACGGAAGGCTGATAGGTACAGCAGTATAAGAAAATTCGGGAGACGTTGTACTGAAGTAAGCGCAGTACGTACCCTCTCCTAAATAGGAACAGCCTGTGGGTCGGTACTTCTGTTTTTTGCTGTTATTAGGGCCGTTCTTATCGGAGACCTTTTTGTCCCCCTAAAATTCCTAAATTTTCTAAATTTCCGCATTTGTGAACTGTGTCTTGAAATACGGAGGCGTTCTGTCATAATTTGTGAAATTCTTCAGCCCCAAAAAATATAGAAAAGTTAACAATCACAAATTAGGAAATCCTGTCGTCGACTTCCATATTTCGAAGGCAGTGCTCCGACAAGCGCCGTGGCTCAACGCTAGGACCATCGAAGAAGAAATTTAGGCTTGCGCTGCCGGGGTTGTAACGAAGACCACTGATAGGGACAGCTTACGCTATGCCTACAATGGGACTCAAAGGGTGCGCCAGCTAGCGTTGGGCTGCGAAAGCAACTGAGTTAAATCGACACGCGACGCGTATGAAAATACGCGGAAGTGTGGTCAACTAAAGCTTTATTTTTCCCCATCCGCCGGAGGATGAAAAAAAAAAAAAAAAAAAAAAAAAAATTAGGAAATTCACATCTTCGATAAGAACGGCTCTTATACTCGTATATATATCTCATACTTTATCAAACTATTCTAAAAGGACGTCAGCTGTGAATTCGACGAATTTAGGGTCGATAGAGATTGCACTTCTCTATTACCAGGTACGTTTTTTTTCCCCTTTTTGCTGCAACTAGTCTGGTGTGCTGGCTTGCATCTGTTTTCGTCCGCGTGCTTGTTGCGGGTCATTGCATGGCCAAATCGCTAGCTACAAACCACCTTGCTACAGTCCAGATTCGCAATGTGCATCATCTGTCTCGTAGTTGGTGGCCACAGAGGTCGTCTGTCTAGGATGCGTCGGCACGGGCACTGGTTGCGCCGGATGCAGAGGGGTGCAAAATATCAGTTTAATCTGAAGAACACGCACACTGCACTGCTGCAAGTTCCTTGTAACAAACGGAGTCATGCAGCAGGTACTACAGCAGTTAGTACGAATTAGTAGCCCAGGACTCCTGCAAAGAAACAGGGTAACAAGAAAGGCAGGCTGAGGTTTACTGGAAATAATAAATTCGGGAGCTGTTCTGCGTACTTGGAGGTGTTTTCAAAATAATAGTGAAAAACGCACCCGAGGCGTCCAATCAGCAACCCAGCTTGGGTCAGTCAGTATTTACGTTTCTCATTCGGTGTCTTAGGTACTGTCTGCTGTAAAGTTCCTTCTGACGAATAGAGTCTAATCAAGGGGGGTCGGCGCCTGTCGGGTGGTCGTGGGCAAAGACCCACCGCGCCCAAAAGTCGGGCCAGGCGCGGATTGTGAGTGCGTGGGGAAAACAGAAAAATATTATTCCGAGCATTAGACTAATCTTCGCTCTGTGCCTTTCTTCACACACACATTACACATGCTCGAAACAAAAATAACGACCCCGACGCCCCAGGTTTTTTCAACAAAGCGACAGAGCTGCGAGAAGGGGTTCGAGGATGTTTAACACCGGGCGCCCTGGCCTCAAGCCGCATGCGGTTGCTACCTCAACCCTGCGGCTACATGCACACAGCAGCCGAACAGCAGCGGAGCACCAGCACAACGACTCGTACTGGGTACTCGTACGTACGCAGTCAGTTGTGGTCGTTCATTAGTGCTGTTCCTTGCCATACGACATTACCGGCATTAAAATGGTACCACGCACGCGTCGCGACAGCGCTATTGATATCATATTTAGTACGTGGTCATCGTAACAAGCGATATTCACGGCATTAAAACAGTATATTGCACTAAATGAAGAAAATGGTGCAGCACTGAAAAGGGACCACGACGCAGCAGTACCAAATGCGGCGCAATAAATCGGTGCGTCATTCTCGCCAACTTACCTCCTGTCCCGTAGCTGCGGCAGCCGCTGGGTAGTCTCGCTTCTCGCCTGGCCTTATCCCTTGCCTCCAGCACGTATCATATGCGGCCCGTTTGACGCTTATCCTTCGTCCTGCGCGGGGCGCAAATGAGCTATAATACAGCCAGTAGCTGTATAGTCTATGTGACCAGACTACAGCTGATATGGGGCGTACACAAGCCAAGCGTCGAGAGTACGTACGTATCCGATTCTCTACCCAGGATGCAGCATGCAGCAGCAGTCCTTTTCGCGTTTTTTGCCAACATTTATATCCTCCCAAACTTCTACTCCTGTATGCCACCAGGCCGCAGTTGAGGCCTATGAATGACGTCGTACTACGTTAGACGTAGTACTTTTGGCGTAATAAGCGCAAGTAGGTAGTCTGGGAGAGGTGCGTCTGACGACTGGCGCCGCCCAAAACAGCAGTCTCTTCGCTCTCTGGAGATACACGAGGCATTTATTATTATTGGGCAGGGTACTGCGAGCCTGTCGTTGCCGTCCAATCAAAAGCATAGGAACTGCTGTACAGAACATGGAGCTCACGTCACACAAAAGCAGAAGGCTTTAGACTATTCATGCGTCACACAAAGAAAGGCAGCGGGCTTTTTCTGGTCTTCGCCCTCTGGATCACATCATGATGAGGGGGGTTTAGTTATCACAGGACTTACTTCCCGGTATCGTTTAGACGGGACCCGGCAACCATGGAGGGCTGGGCGGTACGATATTGTTTTACAAAATTATTCCTACAACGCCAGCTGTGAGTTCGACGAATTTAGGGTCGATGCTCACACCTATCTCTGCAAGCACGTTGCGTACTACACCGGTCGCCCGTTTTAGTAATATTTTATGAGTCAACATCTACCAGGTACAGGTGAGTCATAAGGTAACATACATTTACTTCCCTCAAAAACGTTTTATGTATAGTTTCCGCGGACAGATTAATTAAAAACATCACCCTGCTGGGACCCTGGCCGTACAAGCTACCTGGTACTACACTGCTCTAAGACTAGTTCTAGTCTATCTAAGGGGAGTCGCCAACCTTTAATATACGCTCCATAATCATAAGGTTACACATCCATCCAGTAATAATACTTGTACGCGCGATTGGAATATACATCACACATAGCATGCAAAGATGAGTTTGACCAAAGAATCTTGAAATCTTCGATCCCACAGCTGGATGGAGTGTGCATTATTTTCTTGGACTAAATATTTCAATCGTTCCTCAAAATAATTAAAAAAATGAAAAAATACACTGCTTGCTGCTGTTGTTGTGAGATCGACCAACTGCCAACAAAAAAAGGAATTTGATCAAAACTCAGCTTTGCAAGCTGCGTGTGATACTTCGATCGCGCGAGTTACGGGGTGTGTATACCCTCGTGAAGGATGCAGGTCGGTGAGACTTCCCGGCTAATGCTAGGGTCAACAGGACTTTAAGACGTTCAATCTTGTTCTGCGCATGAAAACTGTATAATAACCCGCATTGAGGGGGACAAAACCCAGATATATGTTCTGTGTGGAATTCAGTATTCATACTACGCGTGAAACAAACAATTGTTACCTTTTTTTGGAATGGGTTACTTGTGGGTATACCGCGGGTGTGTACGCAAGTTCCTGTGTACTCCCTGTGTAATATGTGACTGGCCAGCGGAGGTCCAGCCCAATACATTGGCCGTCACAAGTTAGCGTAAGGCCGCCCTGACTTCTTCGCCTTATTGCGTTCTCTCCCCAGTGCCATTGATGCACTCGATACCCTTCATGAGCCCAATCAATGCCGTCTTTGGTCAGTTCCTAGGGTCTGCTATTAATAGTATGACGTTTTTTCTCTTTTCCTTTTCTTGCTTCCTCTTCTTGTCTTGTCCTTTCTTGCTTTGTTTTTGTCTTTTCCTTTTATTTCCTTTCCTTTTTCGCTTTCTATTCTTTCCTTTTCTTTCGTTTCCTTTCGTTTCCTTTCCTTTCGTTTCCTTTCCTTTCGTTTCGTTTCCTTTCCTTTCCTTTCCTTTCCTTTCCTTTCCTTTCCTTTCCTTTCCTTTCCTTTCCTTTCCTTTCCTTTCCTTTCCTTTCCTTTCCTTTCCTTTCCTTTCCTTTCCTTTCCTTTCCTTTCCTTTCCTTTCCTTTCCTTTCCTTTCCTTTCCTTTCCTTTCCTTTCCTTTCCTTTCCTTTCCTTTCCTTTCCTTTCCTTTCCTTTCCTTTCCTTTCCTTTCCTTTCCTTTCCTTTCCTTTCCTTTCCTTTCCTTTCCTTTCCTTTCCTTTCCTTTCCTTTCCTTTCCTTTCCTTTCCTTTCCTTTCCTTTCCTTTCCTTTCCTTTCCTTTCCTTTCCTTTCCTTTCCTTTCCTTTCCTTTCCTTTCCTTTCCTTTCCTTTCCTTTCCTTTCCTTTCCTTTCCTTTCCTTTCCTTTCCTTTCCTTTCCTTTCCTTTCCTTTCCTTTCCTTTCCTTTCCTTTCCTTTCCTTTCCTTTCCTTTCCTTTCCTTTCCTTTCCTTTCCTTTCCTTTCCTTTCCTTGCCTTTCCTTTCCTTTCCTTTCCTTTCCTTTCCTTTCCTTTTTCTTCTCATCTTTTCTCTGTTTTCTTTTTCCAATTGACTTGCGTCTGACGTGACTGTGTATGCGTAGTAATAGGTACTACGTGCAATATAGTCTATACGTGGTCGTCTTTCTCCAAGTGGGTGGCAAGCGGTATAGTCGGTTTTTCCAAGCGCGAGTAGTGAGACGTATGCACCAGCATGGACCTGGCACATCTTAGGCTGACTCTCGATTTCACTTTTTATATGTTTCTGGCGGATGCATGAATTGCGTCAGCTGTGATATATGCGTGTACCACCTTTGGTTTGTTTGTATTTCTCCCTGGGGTATTCCTCAGCTCCAGAGGGACTGGAGCCTGTCCTGTGACCACGGACTTGATTATGCGAGTTAATGTGAGAACAACAACAATAGTTCATTGCAATTATTAATACATATCATTGACCAAGTGTTAGATTGGTAACACATCAATCGTCTGTATCGTACCCATCTACTAAGAGTAACAAGAAGGACAATAACCACGAATGTTACATTGTAACTGATCACTATACACATGCAGTAGCATTAACCCCTTTACAACTGGAAACCCGTTTTGGGGGACAAAACTACTTGGATTTAGTATAGGGAGGGGTTCGGGGGCTCTAAAGGGGTTAACATCAACAACGCAGCAGTGTTATCCGAAAATTGTCTGTCCGGGACTTGGCCACCGCGGTTTTGCCCGGGACGGGATGCAGCCACACAACGGGACACAACGGGATTGTTCGTGCGGGTGCTGGCCACCGCGCTTAGTCACTGGGCGGGATGCTGCCACGGCGGGACTCAACGGGGTTGTTTGTGCGGGATCTGGCGACCGCGGGACCCCCCGGGCGGGATGCAGCCGCGGCGAGACTAGACAGAGGTTTTCTATGGGATCCTGCTGCCGCGGAACTGTTTCTTTTCTTCCAACCAACACTTTTACTCTCCAGCTCAACTCGTAAAAAAGGTTTTTACCCCGAGCGACCTTCTTCTGGACAAACCGTGGTCACAGGTCTCTTCTCTTCTTTCCCCCGGGACTTGCCTTCATTTTTACCGCGCATAGGGTTCAGCATCCCCACTTACTTTTCAATTTTTCACGCTGGTTGATTTGCAACGAATTTCGCCAACTCACTCACGCTCTCGCGCTTTCAGCCTACCTATCGATTTGAAAAAAAGAATCCTTGCGAAATTGGAACCCATCTCGACCTCAAAAACTACGCGGCTTACCATTATACCAGGTGTAAAAATATTCTAACAACGTCAGCTGTCAGTTCCACAAATTCACCACTATAGTCTATTCAAAATAAACGAACAAATTTAGACCACCGGGTACGCCGGCAGTGGTACCTACCAGCTACATATAACTACAATTTCAATGTTATCTGACGGCAAGGTGCGACTAGGACGGTGGTACCACACGCATGTGTCGACTAGAACGGGATCCGGCCCCCTCGGTTTCTGCGCGGTTTTGGTGCGCGCAAACACATCAATACACGAAACATTTCTACACCCTCGGGCAGACCACCGATCTCTATTACGGAGGACGATAGTAAATAAGACCAAATATTGTTCGTAAAAATAGATGAATATATAGGTCTTTGTGTCCACCGTAGGTCCTATTTACTAGGCTCCCCCGTAATACTGGATGATCTAGATCTGTAAAGGAAGATCTGTACGGTCTGCGTAATGTTACCGGGTGGAAGCCGTACGATTTGCATGATCTAGAACATGTTTCTTTGGTTGGATACATATCTAGACTAGTCTATAGATGCAGATCCAGTTCAACACCTCATAACGGCAGGCACATGCGGGTGTATACGGTAGATGATGTGTAATGGATCGGGACGAACCGGGGTGAGGGCTATATGTTACGGCGGCGGACGACGTGGGATATAAAAAGTACGGTGGGTCATGTCCATAGCTTTCTGGGTGTGTCTTAATCGGGCACGGAACAGTGACGGGTAGTTCTGTGGGCTGGGAAAGACGTTTTTTCGGGGCGGCGAATTAAATTCGAAATAATAGTCAGTGTGGCAATTACGCCTTCCAAGAAGATGTTGCAAAGCCGCGTCATCGGAAAATTAGCCTGGTGTTGTGTCTGTACCTCACGAATCAGTCTCTAAACACCCCGATTGTGAGAAAAAGTGAAGTAAAGATCCTGACCAATTTGCAATGGCAAACCACTGTTCACATGTGTGCATGAACACTGCTGTTTGCTTGTATGCATGTGAATCCGCATCAACTGCTATCTGTGGTCTCACGCTTTTGTGAGACTGCACGACGTGACTTCGCTCGAAGTGTGAAGTCTCGGATCAATCTGATGGATGGATTCTACGAAACGATTCTGCTTCTGTAACCGAAAAACTTGCAACTGTCATTCATGATTTCCTCACATCCCCCCTAGCATAGTGCGAATGAAAGAGCAACATGCTACTACAATCCTGTGACTTCAACCAGGGGTAAAAGAGTGGCAAAGCTCTTCGCAGAAATAATGGCCTCGAGGATATATCGGCGAACAAGCGAAACATAGGGGCCATAATACGGAAATCCTCGGTAAAACCCTTTCCCTTGCCTTTTTACTGCGATTTTGACTGGCCGACCACTATTCGACGACTAAAAGTCCGTACGTGCGCGAAAATAACGTGCATGGAAGAAACACGCAATTCCACGGGACCGACCCGTCTATCCTTCTGTATGTGTGCCCACGTGCAATATAGCCCTCCACCAAGATGCGGCTTCGGTAGTTTAAGAAATCCTAACGCCAAAGCACGGCTGGCTGTAATAGAGTGTCGGTATAGCGGGCAATAGATTCGGTAAGATAGTCCGCAGAGTTACGGTCTATTGGCCACAAGAAGATTCCCTTAGAACGGAATATTTTTAGTGAAGCGGATAACCCGTAGAGAATAGCTAGCTTATACCACAAGAACGTTCTCGGTAATGGAACGTCCTCCTCTGGACAAGATACGTAGAAGTAAGCGCGTTAAGCGCTCTTGGGAATATAGAACACCTAGGAGAACGTGCCTTGTACGTTCCATAGGTAAAGGTCCAGAAGAGAGCACAGCAGCAATGCTGGAGGGTGAAGCGAACTCTGTGAGCCTCACCCCACCCCCATGCTCTCACTCCTTCACCTTTCCTGTCTCCTTCGAGGTTCTCATAGCTCAACGCCAGTAATAAGAAATCATCAAAGAAGAACCGGTGCTGTCTCCAAGCGAAGCTGATACCCCTGCGTCCCTTCCCTCCCAACATCCGGCACCACGACTCCCTCACATGGCGAAGATATACTTTTGAAAAAAAAAACGCGGAACTCAGATGCCAGGTAAGTATCAAAGAACACGCAAGATACGTTTCGCACAAGAAAACCCCAAACAAAAAATATGGTCGAAAGTTGAGGAACTACGACGGCATATCTGCAGCTCTTATCAAGCAACCACCCCCTCGTCCCGCCAAATTCAACCCATAACCAAATAGTCAACACGACCGCGTCATGCGGCAGAGAGCATATCAACAACCTCTCTCTTTTCGCAAGGCGGTGGCGAACCTAAAATTGGTAGGGCTGGGCATTGGCTGACCCAGTCAGTATCGATTGTACTGTGATCAAAATCAATCAATATACCGGACTACAGCAGAATGCTTGCCGAGCGAAGGGAGTAAGCGAGGCGGCCGAACGTAGTTCGGCCAATAGCCTCCCCCCGGCTCGTGAGGGGGGGCCGCTGAAGGCCCCGCCGGAGGCCCCAAAAATACGCATTTTCGCTTCATTTTCCGGCACAATTGGGGCTGAAAGCTGTATTGGCCGGGGATGATTGTGGTCATCCACACAGAAAAAAACAGGAAAAATTGAACAAAATGCATGGAACGTGTGTCGATGGTGTGACGTTCTTTATGCTGTCGGTGTTCGCGCAAGCACACTATAAATCTTTCTGACGTCCATATCATATTTAATATGTAATGGGTAATGTTACTCCATCGCTCCTATACCCTTGGGGCACACGGTAGTGCACTCTCACCAGCAAACAAAGCACACAGGAAAGCGCAGACAAAAATACGAAAACAAAACGAAAAACAAGACCAAAAAACGAAGGAACGCTATACAGTAACTCGTACATGCAACCGGTATCAGGTATCAGGTACTCAACAAAGAGAAACATCCAAATATGAAAACAGCCGGGGGGTGGCGGAGATATTTTAGCATGTAACCAAGAAACAGGCGGGAGAAAGGAAGGCGTGAAAAGGAGCAACAGCCGGGGGAGTGGCGGAGATCTTGCAACAAACACAAAAAAAAAACTACCCCCAAAAAGTTACAAGAAGAGTGAACAAAGAAGAAGGAATGAAAACAGAGTGGACAAAAAGACAACATAGCAATGCAGAGACGAGGAGCTAAAGGACACACCGCAACTCCGTATCATATACCAGGTATCTACATCAACAACAAAAAAACGCGACGAAGATCAATAAAAAATAGGAGAACAACACCCAGAGAGAGAGGGAGGGAAAGAGAGGAGGAATGGGGAGCGGGGTCGGAGAAGTACTGTAACTCATTCGCCAGCATTGAGTGGGTTTCCGAGCCATAGTATGGCATTTTTGTTGGACGTACGTCAAGTAGAAACTACTGTCGAATATCGCAGATTAGTACTGCCAGTAGATTACTAAACTGCCAGTACACATACTGAACCAGTGTCCAACCCTAAGAATCGGGGCACATCCCCGATGACCAAGAATCAACGCAGATGCCCACAGCAACCCATTCCGTCGAGCCATAAAAAAAACGACGAGAAAATAAGAATAAAAACAGCCCCGAATAAAAGGGCTGTGAGTCTGCACGACTGAAGTCGCGGACTCGTTATCAGTCGGACTAATAGTCAGTCGTGAAACGGAGGTGCCGACTTTCCAACTTATTGGGTTTCCTTAACTGTGTAGGAAGTCTTTTTTAATGCGGGGTACAGCTTTTAACGTGGATTGCTGCGGGTTGCGGATAATCCTCACGTGCCCTGTGACACTGCAGTGCACAGCGGGAGATCCACACACACACGCACACATGGCGGAATAGCCCATCTCTCTCGACGGTGCCGACGGCGCAACTCTGCCGCACCCAACGCCAACGCTGAAGGCGGAGGTCCCATCGGCGACGCTGTGGCCATTATCGGCCCGTGGACCACCTTGGCGAGTGCACGCGACCCCGAAACAGTGCTCTGCCGCGTGAAGCATGAACAGAGGCGCAGCAAGCCGCTCAGATCCAACAACTCGCTGTGGAAGTTTTCCACGGTCTACCTCAAGGACTCGCTCCCCCTTCATAGCCGCTACCTCAAGGACTCGCTCCCCCTTCATAGCCGTGAGCAAGCTTTGCGAGACGAACGTCGATTTCGCCGACGCCGAGGTTAGGTTCGGGTCTCCTCTCCATTATAGGCAGCATCTAGACACGACGAGAAAAGGGCATCGCGAGGCCCTGAGAGAACATGAGGCGCGTGGCGGCGGGCAGCAACGGCGGAGGCAGTGGCGGGGCCTCGAGCGAGAAGGGCGCGGGGAGCATCGAGAAGGGCGCAGGGAGCATCGTTGCCTACATGGACGGGGTCAAGCCATTCACGAGAATGATGGTTCGGTTCATTATCGACAGCCCTACTAATCGATGGTTTAGGACTTGCGATCGTTATCGACCCTTCGCGTTTCGCGCAAGGTTGGGAGAGACGTTAATAAACGAATAACACCACGGAGGGATCCAAGACATTGTCGTCTGGATATAATTTTGCCCCGCTATTTTGGTGATGAGTTTGCTTTTTTTTTCGCTCGTATATCCCTGCCAGGTAGCGTTTCGACCCAAACAATTGCGGTCACGTTCCTCTAGTCCGGGGTAGATTTACCTGGTACATGCGTTGTACTTCTCGTTTTTTCGTTCGAAACTTACGTAAATCTAGGTAATTTTGTTTTGCGCTTTTCCCGCGTAAAACGAATCGAAACATCGTACTTCGCCTGACTTTAGTCGGCTTCGCTTCGCCGACTACAAGGTAGCGACCAGTCATTAGTCGTGCAATGAAGACGACTCACAGCCCTACCGAATAAACTGTTGCCATTGCAAAAAATATTGCGACAGCTGCGTCTCCAGGGCAAAATGAAAATCGATAAAGGCTGAAATAAAACAAAACAACCAACACGGCTACTGAGGTATTCAGGAATCGTTTTCAACTATTAATATCAATCGCGTTTCCGTTGGCGTGGCGGGCTAAAAAGTCAGGGGGATCTCCCCCGTGCTTGACTCTTTTGTTTTCTTAGGCTCCTCGCTCGAGGACCTTCTATACTCCACCCAAACACAACGAATGAGAAAATGAAAAAGCAAACAACCCAGTGTCAAATGCCATGACCTAGACTATAGTCTAGGTATGCAACGGGTTATATTGTAAACAAGCAGGTGTTACTCTAGACATACAGCGGTAGCAGAAAGTATGAGGATGCCCCGGGTAGTCATCGACGTCTAAACAACTACCATCCAAGGAGGGTTAGTGAATTGGGCGTGGACGCAAACGCGCAAGCGTGGCGAACGTAGGTGTCAGAGTCCGTGGGGTTGCGCATAACAAAGTTAGTTGTGCGAGAAAGGCAACGAAGTGACCGCCGAATGAATGTGTACGATCGTTAAAAGGGGCATATTGGGTTGTTCGAAAATTGCGGTAAGCGCTCGGCCGCGCCTGTGTGTCTGGCGCATGCAGAAGTGTGTGTACCGCTAATGGCGTGGTCGGACAGCACGACCAACATAATGATAGTACGAATAAGCGTGTGAGCCGGAAAGGTAGAAACACGGAGCCCGCACGACAGAAGGTCAGACACATCGACGACAGAAAGCAACAGCAGGGGCAGCAGAGGAAAATTACACAAGTGATGAGCGCAAACGGCAGCTAATAAATGCAGCGCAGCGTGCGAGTCTTTCCAGGAACGAAGGGACGCAAACAATGTTTACACGCATGCCGTTCTGCCCATTGAGAAGGACGTGCAACATCATCATGTAGCTGCAAGAACTGAGCGAAACTAAACAACCAGCAGCAGAGACAGATTGTTAGACAGCAACAACAGAACACAATAGCCAAGCAGCAGCGGAAAGTTTATGCAACATGAGTGCAAGCATGCAAATATGTGTGTACGCATGGCATTCCGCTTAATTGAAAAGGAGATGCGACGGCATCATGCGCCTCTAGCTCTCATGCCGCTACCTCATCGTAGAGAGAGAGCCAAGTTCTGTTGTCACTGCTTGCTGTGTCGGACGAAAGCGATACCCATGCCACAATCATCGATTCCACCCCCTCTACAGGCTTGCCAAAGGGAACAAAAAGAACGGGAAAGTAGGAACAAAGAAAGGGACGGAAAAGGAGAACGGTGTTCGACAAATACAGTACACACAAATGGTGATGTCGGCGCGAATTTAACAGCAACAGCATTACAAAAGCAAGATAGAAACTCAAAACACATCTCTGTAGGCCAAGGGAACCCCCAATAGCGTGTGTACAGCCGGGGATGCCACAAGGGGTGCTGCCGTGCTCGCATGAATCGGGAACACGCATATTCTGCAGAGGGGCCAAACCACAGCGGTGCCCGACTGCACACAGGCGTGCACGTAGCAATGAAGGTGCATAAACCAATCTGAACAGTCACGAAGGGGTCAAATAAAATAGGGCAGCGCAGTAGCCAGGAGGCAGAGGTAACAGTGGAGCCTTCCCTGCAAACAAAATAACAGATAAAGGAGAGCATGCGTAGCTCTACACATTGTCACATGACAATGAGAACATTGTTATTCGTAGTAACAATACCTTGTACCCGGGCAAAAAACACACAATTAGCACAAGTGGTTGAAGCTGAGAAAAACACACAATACAGCTGGTTGAAGCAGCAAAGAGCCTGGAAACACTCTCAACTTTGGTTGAGTGATAGTTTGATCAACAGCGAACATCTCCCGCTTGATCACGAGCATACATAGATTTGAGTTCGATCACGGGCAAACGTGCGTTTGGCCATGGGCGAATGTGTGTTTGCTCGTGAGCAAACATCTCCAAGTCTCATCACGAAGGAACACTGTGGAAATGGACCAGGACGAATTGGGCTGAGGGGTAGGTTCGCGATGTGGTAAACGATACACGGCTAGTCTACTGACCTAGCAGGGTGACATGCCTGCATCACGCATGCATGTGATAAAATAATCGCTAACCGCAGCATGAACAATGATGCGATCGTAATTCGGAGGCGCGCTTGCATGCGTTTCAGAGACGCCTAGCAGGCTTCTGGTGCATAGGTGCGCAGGGGGTGAGGTCTCCCAGCAAGGAAAGACCTTTTGAAGTAGACTGATTATCTCCAAGGTCGATAGACGAGGACCAACTAAGTTGGCAGTAGGTAGGCTGGAAGGTTGAGGGTTGCGAGTGAAAACGTCCCACAGACAACCATGAAAGGGCCGCATCATACGCGTTCCCTGCTATTTCGAAACGCCTTTGCTCCTGGGACAGTAGAAATTGTTATTGTCACTCACAAGTCGTAACAACAGGTGATCTAGATCCATATTTGCTCGAGGTGTGAAACATTTGCCCTAGTTCCTCAACTCTGGTAGAATTGGTTTGTCGTGCTGCACCCTTGGCAGATGGGCAGCACAGGCTCGCACTGACACCTGACTGGTGCTCTGGAAGTGCAAGAAGGTGGTTGATGTTGAAACGTGCCGCTTAGTGGGCGAGAAAGGCAGAATAGAAAACAGAGTGAGCACAGAGGGTGCTGCACCGTGGTGTCTTCGCGTCCCTCCGATGCTGTACCAGATGGAGGGATACGACGCCTGGAAGCCTCGAGTTTCTGCACCTCCAAGAGCAATCCTGATACATTTGTTAGAATCCCAGATATCCCGTACGTATAGTACGTAGAACCATATTCTAGACTATTCCTTCATACATACGTGTCCTGCTGCGAACAGTCAACCACTACACCGCTTCTGTTCTACACGGCACAAAGCAATACCTGGTGACTTATGCTGCTGTTTACAGTACGTATTGACTACGTAGACCGCGTAGGTACCTTATCCACCGTAAGACGACAGTGCTGTACTCATGAGTGATGCAAGTAGGCTAAGGGATACCGCGTAGCACGTGTGCGCACGTCCTGAATGTTGATCACGACAATAGGCTACTGTTGACTACCACGGCATTTCTTAACACTTCCCCTCAAGGGAAGTCGCGTCTGCAAATAATGCTTACTATTTTCGCGAACAAATACCGACGCTACTTGGAAATATCACCCTGGCCAGCTTCTAACTTAAACTGTGCAGCGCAATATTGTTGCAACCGGTGTCCTCTGTCTGCTGGGCTTGACCTTTCGATCCAATGCGTGTTCCTTCAATTTAATGCCTTTGCAGGGAAATGTCGTTGCAGCCGGTATCCTCTTTCGCTCTTGAGAATGTCAACGCGACCGAATGCATGTGAGGGCATGTGTACACTACCAAGTTACTTTGAATCACAAAAAAACTTTAGTCGACCAGCATCAACGACTCATTCAACCACGCCAGGTAGGTTGTGACGATCGCCGTTTTAGAAGGCAAACGCAAAGGTTCAAAATCTTACACGTGTTGCACCGAATTCGAAAGCGGATCAAATACTCCCAAAATAACTATGCCACACATGATAATATGTACTTGCCATACAACGCTCCGTGTGTCGGTAACCGCCCCCAGATCAAGGCCAGAACAGGGGGGATGTTAATACCTGGTACATGTTAACACCCCCTTGTTCACTGCCGGGTCTGAGCCACTCGCACGAGTGCCTCTGTGCCCCACTGACAAAACCACCTTAGGCGGTTTTGTTTGGCGCAGCATAGCTAAGCGTCCCACTCGGGATTCATATCGAATTATTGAGTCAGCACGAAAGCGTACTAAAGACCCCCAAGAGGAGGGGGGTTCCTCGCGCGAGCGATGCCGAGCCACTGCAAGAACAGGCCCCAAATGGAACGCCCCTACGACAGTAGCTTCGGTCCCCATGAATACGCTACATGCCCCAATTATGCTACCGTTCTAAGGAGCGACTTCAGCTAGTTTAGCTGATGTTGCCGACGTTGGGTGGCGCTGGTGTGGCTGGTGGAGTAATTGATTTTGCATCCCCTAGCGCTCACCGTTGTTGTGGTCTAAGTGTCTCGGTCAGGTCAAGCTTTGAAATCCCTGATCGGTCTGACGAGGAACCGGCGCCGATTCTTGCTGAGGAATTTTGTCCCCAGATCTGAGGTGATGTCCTCTGTGGGCACGTAGTGGATGTTAACCTTGCACTCTTGTACGATCTCGCGAATATAGAAAGGCCTTAGATACATGTGCTTAGTTCAGCGCTGAAGATGTTGTCCCACGCCACGGGTAGAGCTTATGTGTTGTCGATATCGGGCGAGACGCATTCGAATGCCTCTCCGAGCCCCAATCCCTTCACCATATACGCACAGTAGACAGTTTATTTCATCGTTAGTGCAGCAGCGACAAGTTCCGCTTTCACGGTTAACTGAGCCGTGATTCCTTGAGGGACCACCTTGAAGCTCACAGGGCCGTTGGACATGATCCTTATGTACGAAGACATCGATCGATTTCCATTGTCCGGATGTTTGCCCCAGTTTGCGTCCGAAAGTGCTGTTAGCGTGAAGCCCCCTTTCTTGTAGGTATTGTGGAAGTTGATCGTACCGGCAAGGCATCGGAGAGCGTGCTCGGCTGCCCCCATGTGTGTGCATTGGATGTCTTTTGCCATTGCCCTTGCATGCTGGTTGGCACTGTCGGGGGGCCATACCGAGTTACTCAAGCCAAGTAACAACAATCTCAGTGACACAGTGATTACCTGAAAGCGCCTCTTCTTCGTATTGTTATACATACTCCCCTGTGGCTGGTCGAGCGTCAGCTCCTTGCTGGCTCCGGACGGGCCGACGGATCTGAAACTCTCTATTCCTTATTTGTTTGGCACGGGTCAAGTGTTGTCTGCCTGGAAGATGGTGAACGTTCCGTTCTTCCGCTCGAGGGTGATTGCATCCCGACTATCAGTGAGAGGTTTCCCATGTCCGCTGTGGCAAAACAGCTCATCAGCTGCTCCTTCTCCTTCCGCGTTCTGAGCACGGTCTTGTCACTTCCAGCTAGCATCAGGTCGCCGACGTAGAGGGTGAGGATGTCCTCTGGCTTTTTCCCCGTGTTTGCTGCGCTGGTGATGACGGAGTTGCCGTCCGTGTAGTATACGTAGACGCAGGGGTCAGACCTGAAAATCCAATGTCCATCACGTAGGTGTCGATGGTGTACGCCCCACAACTCAGTAGCAACTGCTCCGAGTCTTCCGACTAACACAGCAGACCAGCACTATCCTCGTCGACCTGTTGACCCTCAGACTCATGGGAGTGCCGCTCGACCATGGGACCACTGATCGTTCTGGCAGCCAAAGGGGCGCGGAAAGGATAGGAGGGTGGCTTCACGAGATGATGGCGGAGCACTGCAACTTTCACCCGCAAGGTGGAATGTATACATGAGGTAGGCCTGTTGGATCCAGCGGACGACTCCAGACCCTCGCCTTCAGTATGCCGTAACGCCACTTCATATCCTATTCGGTCGCGTCACGCGCTAAAAACTTTGCGTTTTCATTGCCGCACGTGACGGCGAACCGGGCGCAAGCTACGGTAGAACCACCCATCAGGGTTGGAATACCGTTGGTGAGTCATCCCACGCGTGGGATGCAGCAGAATTTTCTGAGCGACTAACATGAGGAGCTCAATTTTTCGCCCGAAACATGACTTTGAAGACCATTGCTAGCGCAACGCGGCCAACGCTTGTATGCGCTAGTCCGCTAATACAAACGTGCTCGCAAAAGTACCATACAAACCGATAGTTCAACAATTGCGCAGCTCAATCGGCCAGAAACGTCTGGCCCAAACCGTGAAACCCCTACCGCGGTATGACTCCCTGGTGTTTTATGATGGCATTCGTTGTATACCTAGGACATGAGACTGTTCCTCAGATTGCGCCTTCGCCTTTTCTCCAACTCGGTTCTGGGTTAGGCAGAGAGCTCTTCAAGTGAGGTCCTTCAGAGAGTTCAAGAGCACATGTCTTTTCGGGTGAGCGGGTGGGGGTGGGAAGCACGGACGCACGGTACGGTAGCTTTGGTACACCCATCTTTTGCGAGGCTGCTCACCGGACGAGCTGTGCGAGGAATACCTCATCCGAAAACCGATTTTGAGAAAGCATGAAAGAGCAACCCGATGGACAAACCCATGCCCTGCGTATCTACGAATGGCACGCGCAACGGCAGAGGTGTACCATTCTGTTGCCGAGGTCCCTCCCCTGAGGAGTTCTATACTGTTGTTCATAGTACCTCACATAAAACTTGATGGTTACCTGGTACAAAAGCAATGAGAGTGGTCCGGTGAACGCATCCCATGGCCTACCAAGCCGATCCTACGGTAGCCCCCCCCAAAAACCGTCGATTTTCTTTGACGAACGTTTCATGGCTTGTGGGCACAAGGAAGAAGAGTCGTTCTACGGTAGCCCCCCAAACACTTCTTCAACGAAATCACCGGTTTCAAAACCAGCTCCCGGTCGTATCTACTGAAACACGATGTCCCTCGACACCCCGACGCCATCGATCGATAGACCTTTGCACGCAAGAAAATGTGTGGATGCCTTTCTTTCAATAGTATCCTTCCTTTTGTCGAGCAGCCCCAAAATGTTCGTCAAGTAATAGCGCTGGTTTTGGGGGGGGGCTATCGTAGAATCAGTCAGAATAAAATTGAAAACCTAAGTATTCATAAATTTTCTTGTGTGCAAAGGCCTATCAATCGATGACGTTGGGGTGTCGAGGAACACCGTAGTTCAGAAGATACGACCGGGAGCTGCTTTTTAGACCGGCAATTTCGTTAAAGAAAATTGGGGGGGGGCTACGGTAGAACGACTCCTGATCAGCAGGCTCCCACTCCGTCTATGGTACGAGGTCAAAAACGTCCCAGTACTGCAACAACTCGTAATGGCATCTGTCATCGCATCAAAGCCATAGGCCAATCGAATAAAATACGGTCAATCCTTTCAATATCCAACCAATCCAAACCAAAGATACGAAATCTTACAGGCGGTGGAATACCTCTCGTAGCCTTCTGCGGCCACGCGCGAGAGTCTCGACTGCTGCCCCCTACAAGTCCCTACACCTCCGTTCACAGCGGGCAACGACCCTCACGGCATGCACACCACCAGGTTCACACTCTCTCTACGGTACGAGGTATAAACATACGGGTACTGCATCAATCTCATAAAGGCATCTGGCATCGTATCAAGGCCAGATAGGCCAAGATAAGAAGAGACGGTCACTCCTTTTAATACCCAACAGATCCAAAACATAGATACGAACTCTTGCAGACGGTAGAATACCCCTGGTAGCCTCCTGTGGCCACCCGCGATAATATCGACTTCTGCCCCCTACGAGTCCCTATACCTCCCTTCCCAGCGGGCAACGAACTTCACGGCATGCATACCAGCAGATTCCCACTCCGTCTATGGTACGAGGTATGAACATTCGGGTACTGCATCTCGTAATGGCCTCCGGCATTGTATCGTATCATACCCATAGATCAATAAAAAAGAAGGACGGTTAATCATTTCAATATCCAAAAAGTCGAAACCAAAGATAGATACGAAATCTTACAGAAGATAGAATACCCCTCGTAGCCTCCTGCGGCCACGCCCGATAGTCTCCTCTTCTGCCCCCTACCGGTCAGGGCATCCGGGCTCGGACTCTACGAACATACGGGCCCCTATGTACCTGATTTCCCAACGGGCAACAACCTTCACGGCAGACATACCATGTTGGTTATATAGATCCTTCGTTGGTTATATAGAACTACCCACTGGCCCACGTAGTCACACTACTGGCCCACGTAGTCACGTGACTACGTGGGCCAGTGGGTAGTTCTATATAACCAACAAAAGATACGTTCACGCGACTACGTGGGCCAGTGGGTAGTTCTATATAACCAACAAAAGATATGTGAATGGTTATGATAGTTTGTTCCTGAGTACTACGGTAGTGCGTGGCAAGGGGAGAGAGCCCCGGAGATCCCTGATACGAAGTCGGTGAGAGTCAATTGGCGGACTCGCAAACATATCTGTTGTGTGACTACGTGGGACAGTGGGTAGCTCTATATAACCAACATACCAGCACGCTCCCACTCCGTCTGTGGTACGAGGTATAAACATACGAGTACTGCATCTCGTAATGGCATCTGGCATCGCATCATACCCATAGAACAATAAAAAAGATATGGTTACTCCTTTCAATATTCCACATATCCAACCAAAGATACGACATCTTACAGACGGTAGAATAATAAACTGTAGTCTCCTGCTGCTACGCGAGAGAGTCTCGGCTTCTGCCTTCCAGGATTCCTCATACCTCCCTTTCAAGCGGGCAAGGACCTTCACGGCATGCACAACTACACGGTCCCACTCCGCTTAAGGTACGAGGTACATACGTACGGGTACTGCATCTCGTAAAGGTATCTGGCATCGTGTCATACCCATAGACTAACAAAACGAAAAAGGCGGTTACTCCTTTCCAGCAAGTTCGAAAAATAAATACGAATCTTACAGCCGGCCGAGTAACACCTCGCAGCCTCCTGCTGCCACGCGTGAGAGTCTCGGCTTCTGCTCCCTAGTCCCTATACCTCTCTTGTCGGTTATATAGCACTACCCACTGGCCCATGTAGTCACGTGACTATGTGGGCCAGTGGGTAGTGCTATGTAACACACAAAATATATGTTTGCGAGTCCGTCAATTGACTCTCACCGACTTCGTGAAAGGGATCGCCGGGGCTCTCGCCCCTCGCCACGCACTATCGTAGTACTCAGGGGCAAACTATCATAACCATTCACGTCTCCGGCGCTCACGTTCGCAAAGATGTTATTTCCTTTTTGCCTTTTCCGGAAAAAAACGGAAACGTGAAGTCGGTGGGACTCGAACCCACGACATGTATTTTTTCCGGGAAAAGCCAAAAGGAAACAACGTCTTTGCGAGCGTGCGCGCTGGAGACGCGAATGGTTATGATAGTTTGTCCCTGAGTACTACGGTAGTAGTGCGTGGCGAGGGGAGAGAGCCCCGGAGATCCCTGTTACGAACTCGGTGAGAGTCAATTAGTGGACTCCCAAACATATCTTTTGTTGGTTATATAGCACTACCCACTGGCCCACGTAGTCACTATAGCACTACCCACTGGCCGACGTAGTCACGTGACTACGTGACTACGTGGGCCAGTGGGTAGTGCTATATAACCAACATCTCTTCCCAGAGCGGTCAACAACCTTCACGGCATATTATAAAAATTAAAATACACTCCAGCTGTGAGATCGAATATTTTGTCGAAACTCATCTTTGCAAGCTACGGCATATATACCAATAGGCTCCCACTTCGGTTATGGTACTGTACAAGGTCCAAACCATAAGGAAGGATACTGCATCTCGCAATAGCAACTCGCTTTGTATCATCCCCCTAGGCGAACTAAACAGAAGACAGTTACTCTTTTCAATATCCAACAAATCCAAACAAAATATACAAAATAATACAGACTGTAGAATAATACCTCGTAGTCTCCTCCAGCTACCACGAACGAGAGTCTCGGCTTCTGCCCCCTACGAATCCGCGTACCTCTCTTCTCAGCGGGCAACGACCTTCACGGCATGCATACCAGTATGCTCAAACTTTATCTATGGTACGAGGTACCAAAGTACGGCTACTGCATCTCGTAATGGCTTCTGGCATCGTATCATCCCCATAGGCCAACCAAACCAGAGACAATTACACCTTTCAATAATACCCAATAAATCCAAACCAAAAATACGAAATCTTACAGACGGTAAAATAATATCGCGTAGCCTCCTGCTGCCACGCACAAGAGTCTCGACTTCTACCTTCCACGAGCCCCTTTATCTCCCTTCCCAAGGGCAACCACCTTCACGGCATGCATACGAGCAGGCTCCCGCTCCCTCTATTGTACGATGAACAAACCATACGAGTAATGCATCTCGTAATGGCATCTGGCATCCTATTATACCCAAAGGCCAACAAAAAAATAGGCGTTTACTCGTGTCAATAACCAGCAAATCCAAACCAAATCATACGAAATCTTACAGACGGTAAAATATTACCTGGCAGCCTCCTGCTGCCAGGCGCTCGCGAGAGTCTCGGGTTCTTCCCCCAAAGAGTCCCTATACCCCCCTTCTCAGCGGGCAACGACCTGCACGGCATGAGGTACAAACGTCCGCGTTCTACATCTCGTACTGCCATCTGGCATCGTATCATCCCCATAGGCCACTCAGAGAGACGGTTGCTCCTTTCAATATCCAACAAATCCAAACCGAAATATACGAAATCTTACAGACTGTAGAATAATACCTCGAAGAGCCTCCTGCTTCCACACGCGAGAGTCTCGGCCTCTGCCCCCTACGACTCCGCATATCACCCTTCGTAGCAGGCAATGACCTTTACGGCATGCACACCAGCAGGCTCTCATTTTATCTACACGTATAGTACGAGGTACAAACGTACGGGTACTGCATCTATCTGTGGAAGACATCTGCCATCTTGTCATATCCATATAGACTATAGGCCAAGATTAATCCTTCCAATAATATCCAACAAATCCATAACAAAGACACGAAGTATTACAGACGGTACAACATACCTCGAAGCCTCCTGCTGCCACGCGCGAGGGTCTCGGATTCTGCCTCCTACGAGTCCCTGTACCCCCCTTCCCAGCGATCAACGACCTTCACGACATGCATGCCAGCAGGCTCCCACTCCGTCTATGGTACGAGGTACAAACATACATACGGGTACTGCATCTATTAAAGGCATCTTACATCGTGTCATACCCACAGGGCAACTACTAAGCGACGGTTACTCCGTTCAGTATCTTACAAATCCAAACCGAAGATACGAAATATTTCGGACCGTAGAGTAATACCTCGTAGCTTGATCCTGCTGCAAGGCGCAAGAGCCTCGGCTTCCGCCCCCTTCGAATCCCTACACCTCCCTTCCCAACGGCAGCGACCTTCACGGCATGCATACCAGCTGACTCCCACTCCGTCTATGGTACGAGGCGCACAAACATACTCTTCTTAGCGTTTTTTTGTTCTTTCTCATCCCTTCTGTCTTCGCATGCTTTCTTTCTCCTTCTCGTTGCCTAGACGTAGATCAGATCCAACGTCACTAATCAGCCTCTTCTCCCCCCTCCCCACTATACCGTTTGTGCCTTATTTTCGTCGTGAGAATATTCCAGCTCCTAGTTCTTCCCTCGTCGACTCGCATCGAAAGGTACTGTATCTTGTTATGACATCTAGCATCGTGGCATACCCATAGGCGAACCAAGAATATGACGGTTAATCATTTCAATATCCATCAAATCCAAACAAAGACACGGAATATTGCAGACGGTAGAAGTCTCCACCTGCCAGGCGCGTTAGTCTCGGCCTCCGCCCCCTACGAGTCCCTATACCTCCCTTCCCAGCGGGCAACGACCTTCACAGCGTGCATACCAGCAGGAGTTCACTCCGCCTATAAGGTACGAGGTACGAATATACGGAGAGTTCATCTCGTAATGGCATCTGCCTTCGTATCATACCCGTAGACCAACGGAAAGAAAACGGCAAGTATCCCAATCAATGTCCAAAGTTTCTACCCCCAAAGATACGAATTTTTACAGACGGTAGAATAATGATACGTCGTAGCCTCCTGCTAACACGCTCAAGAGTCTCGGCTTCTGCCCCCTACGAGTGCCTACACCTCCCTTCTCAGCGGATAACGACCTCCACGGCATGCTTGCCAGCAGGTACCCACTCCGTCTATGGTACGAGGTACAAACGTGCGCGTACTCCATCTCGTGAAGCCGTCTGACATCGTGTCATCCCCATGCACCAACCAACAAAAAGACGGGTACTCGTTTCAATATCCAATAAATCCATAACAAAAGAATCAAAATCTTAGATCAACAGTAGTAGGAAAATATCTCGTAGCCCCCTGCTACCAAGCGCAAGACTACCAGTTTCTGCGTCCTACGAGTCCCTATACCCCCCCCCCCAGCGGGCAACGACCTTCACGGCATGCATACCAGCAGTCGGTTCCCACCTCGTCTATCATACAAGTGTACCAAAAATTCCGGCACTTCATCTCGTAGTGACATCTGGCACCGTATCAAACCCATAGGCCAAGAAAATTAATGACGGATACTCTTTTCAATATCCAACAAATCCAAACCAAGGATACGAAGCCTTACAACCGGCAGCATAAACCTCGTACGCTCCTGCTGCCACGCGCTAGGGCCTCTGCTTCAGCCCCGTACGAGTCTTATACCTCCTTTCCCAGCGGGCAACGACCTTCGTGGTATGCGTACCAGTAGGATCCCATTCCGTTATTGCTACGAGGTACGAAACGTTCGGGCATTACATCTCGTTTTAGCATCTGGAATCGTGTCATACCCATAGGCCAACCAAGTTATATACGGGTAATCCTTCCAATATCCAAAGACATGAAATCTTACAGGCGGCAGGATAATACCTCGTACGCTCCTGCTGCCACGCGCGAGAGTCTCGGCCTCTGCCCCCTACGATTCCCTATACCTTCCTTCCCAGCGGGCAACGACCGTCACGGCATGCATACCAACAGGTCCCCACTCCGTCTATGGTACGAGGCAAAAAACATCATGGTACTGCATATCGTCGTGGCATCTGGCATCGTATTATTATACACCACATAGGCCAACGTAAAGAAAGACGGATTCACCATCTATATCCAACAAACCCAAACCAATGATACAAAATCTTAGACAGTAAAATAATACTTCGTACAATTTTGCTGGCATGCGCGAAAGTCTCGACTTCTGCCCCCCATGAGCCGCTGTACCTCCCTTCCGTACCGGGCAACGACCTTCACGGCAGCAGGCTCCCACTCCGTCTATGACACGAGGTATAAACGTACGGGTGCGGCATATCGTAGCGGCATCTGGAACACCATCAGAATCCCACTCTGTCTATGGCACGAGATCGATCGCACCATAACCATGGACCAACCGAAACAGGAACGGTTACTCCTTTCAATATGCAATAAATCCAAACCAAACAAACGAAATCTTACAGACGACAGAATAAACCTCATAGCCTCCTGCTGTCAGGCGCAAGATCCTCGACTCCTTCCCCCTACGAGTCCATGTACCTCCATTCCAAGCGGGCAAAGACCTTCACAGCATGAACACCAGCAGGATCCCACTCTGTCTATGGCACGAGGGACAAAAAAGCCGGGTGCTTCGTCTGACAATGGTATCCGGCATCGTATCCTACGCATATAGACCAACAAATCCCAACCAAATATACGAAAACTTACAGGTGGTAGAATAATACCTCGAAGCCTCCTGCTGCCACGCACAAGAGTCTCGGCTTCTGCCCCCTACGAGTTATCATACCTCCCGTCCCAGAGGGCAAGAGCCTTGTTACGCCATGCATGCCATCAAGCTCCCACTCCGGCTATGGTACGAGGTACAACCATACGGGTGCTGCATCTCGTTTCGTACAGGTTATGGCAACTTGCATCGTATCATATACCAATCATAGTCTAACCTACAAAACGACGGTTACTCTTTTTAATATCAAACGAATCCAACCAAAGACATGAAATCTTACATACGGCGGGATGACACAGCGTAGCCTTCTCCTGCCAAGCGCGAGAGTCTCTGCTTCAGTCCCCTACGACTCCCTATACCTCCGTTCCTAGCGGGCAAAGACCTTCACGGCATGCATACCAGCAGACTCCAACTCCGGCTATGGTATGAGGAACATACAGGTGCTGCACCTCGTAATAATGGTATCTGACATCGTATCATACCCAGAGGCAAACCGAAACAAAGAAACGGTTACTCCATTCAATGTCCAACAAATCCAAACCAAAGATATGTCCAACAAATCCAAGCCAAAACAAAGATACGAAAATCTTCAGGCGGCAGAAATACCTCGTAGCCTCCTGCTGCCACGCGCGAGACTCTTGGCCTTTGGCCCCTACAAGTCCATATACCATCCTCCCCAGCGGGCAACGACCTTCACGGCATGCATACAGATAGCGCATCTCGTAATGGCATCTGGCATCATCGTATCGTACACCCATCATAGAGTCCAACCGAAACAAAGACGGTTGCTCTTTTTGCAATATCCATCAAATCCACAACACGGATGAGAAATCTTGCAGACGTTAGAAATACCTCGTAGCCTCCTGCTTCCGCGTGCGAGAGTCTCGGCTACTGCCTTCTACGGGCCCCTATACCTCCCTCCCCAGCGGGCAACGGTATCAAGATCCGATTTTCAAAAACGTGAACATAATTCGGACGGAATTCGGACGATATTCCGGGTTAAGTGAGTTATTTCATGCCGAACATGTTCTGGACATGAAGTGCAACACCGCTATTGTATAACGGTCGAAACAATATCGCAAAACACAAAAACGGTGTTCAAGCAATATTCTTCAGTACGTGCTACAATCGAGTTACCAAGCATTTTTCGTCTGAAATCGTTTCTGAATGACGGGGCTTCCTAATTAACCCAAAATCGTCCGAAATCGGCCATTTTTTTTTTTGGCATGATTCTCGTTGTGTACCTAGGCCGTGGGATTTTTCATCCAGTAGCAGTTTTGATTTTTCGCCGAATCAGTTTTCCGGAGAGAGGAACCTCAGCAAGAAAGTGGTGTGCTTCAATCGTAGCACGCGCCGTACTTCCTCGGTTCACGGGCCTACTCATTCAGACATTTTCGGCCCAACAGTGCTACGTACACTAGACGCGTGCCACGAGAGAGGTGCACCACTTTTTTTTTCCGAGGTTTTTCAGTTTGGGAGCTTAAGACCTCTCCCAAAACCCGATTTGAAGCAAAAAAGAAAACTGCTACCGGACGAATAATCCATTGGCCTAGAGGTGCACAACGAGAATCATCATGCAAACATGAAATATGTTTATTTCCGACGAATTTGGGTTAAGGAGCCCCGTCATTAAGAAACCATTTCAGACGAAAAGTGCCACCTATAGCGTAGCACGCGTCAGTATTGATCCGCCTCTAGACACATGGTAGGGCAGGGGTGCTCCAGTGACGCATGCTACCATAGAGGTATCACTTTTCGTCGGAAATAATATTTCTAAATGACGGGGCTCCCTAACCCCAAATCGTCGGAAATAGATAGGCCATTTTTTCTTTTTTCGCACGATTCTCGTCGTGTACCTGAGCATGGAAGCTTTTCATCCGGTTAATAGCGCTTTTGTTTTTTTCCAACTCAGTTTTTTTGGGAGGGGTCTTAAGCTCCCAAATCGAGAAACCTCAGCAAAAAAACGCGGTGCACCTCTATCGTAGCACGCGTCCAGCGTTTTTCTGAGGTTCTCCTCGATTGGAGAGCTTTATAGACCTCTCCCTAAAACGGATTTGGATAAAACGAAAACGGGCGCCACGGGGATGAGCAGTCCAATGGCCTAGCCATACAACGACGAACATCGTTAACGAAAAAATTGTAAAAATTCCGACAATTTGGGGTTAAGCAGCCCCGCGTGATTGATAATCTGTTTTGTTGGGCCAAAAAAATAAAACGCTGCTACATCTATCGCAGCACGCGTCTCTATGGTGCCGGTATGTGCACTATAGAGGGATATACCGGCAGTATAGCGGGAACCGGCACTACTCCGCGCTACTACTGGATGTTCCGATCTATGCGTTTGAATCGATTTTTGCGAGCACTTTAGCGGGTAACCAGCACTACTCAATGGGCGCTATAGAGGAACCTCTGCTGCACGCCTACCGTAAAGCGGGTCCACGGTGGTGAGAGTAAGGGAGGCGGATAACAGATTCGCGCGGGAGGGAGTCCCCGCGAAGCTAGCGCATGAGCAAGGGAGACACGTGCTACGATGGAGCTAGCACTTTATCGCCAAGCACGTTTTTTTGGCCAAAACAGTTTTTCGAATGGCGAGGCTCCTCAAAGCCCAAAACCGTTGAAAAATCTCACTTTTTTATCGTCTTATGTTCATTTTTGCATACCTACTTGTAGCCCATGGGTCTGTTCGTCAGGTAGGTGGCACTTTCAGTTGACTCTCTTAACAACTCAGTTTTGGGGTGAGGTATAGAGTTCTTCACGCAAGGACGCCTCAGAAAAAAGATGGTGCACCTCTCCCGTAGCATCCGTCTGGACCGGGCCGACCAAGAAAAAAGTAGGGAGGATGTTATTATGCTGTCCTTTTGAGCAAGGCTACGGGAGGGGGTACCCCCCAATTTTCACCACCTGGTCTGAGCCAATCTCACGAGTGACTCTGTACATCTCACTTACCGAAACACGTTAGGTGGTTAGTGTGGCGCAACGTAGCTAACCATCCTGTCAAGGATTCATATCGAAAAAATATAAAAGCACGAAAGCCTATGGCCGCAAGGAACAGGGGGGTATCTAGCGCGAGTGACACCGAGCCACTGCACGAAAAAATCTCTAATAAAGGGACCCCCCCCGTACCGTAGCTTTGGTATGTTTCCTACCGATTCTAGGCCACTAGCGCGGCTGGCTTAGAACCACACTTACAAAAACGAACGTAGACCGAGGATATGGTGAAGGGGGTGCCCCGTGGTTCACTGCCGACTTTAAGCCATTCGCGCGAGTGACTCTGTACATCGCTCAAAAACGGGCTTCGTTTTTTTTTTTTCGCGGCGTAAAAACCGATCCCATGTGGTGAGCCTGTCGCACAATCGACGAGCACGATAGGTTCATCTGCTGCTAAGAAATTGGTTAGCCACTCCTATGAGTGCCTCCGAGCCACTGAAATGGGAGACCCTGAGCGTGACCGCCATATGGTATCCTTGGCCCCTCTATAATAGCAAAAAGGTTGTGGAGATTTACAATCACTTTCATGGGTTTGGGTATTGCGAAAGCGAAAAAACGTGTTGATGGGCAGCCAATCCCGCGACTTGCTTTGAGCCTCTAAAAAAAATTAGGCCCTTGCTGCGATTTTGTTCATGTCTCCCCCGATTTCAGGGCTCTTTTTTGTGAAAGGGTACGTCCTCCCATGTTTAAGGGTTCCCTCTATTTTTCAAGGGATCCCTTCAATTTAAGAGCTCTCTCCATTTCACTGCTAACAGTCTCACCTCCTATAACAAAGAACTCCCACCGTTGCTTGCTTATGGTATGCACCGTATTGAAGTGACCTGGGCTATAAGTAGGTGATTGATACACTGTATCACGGCAAAGCTCTACCTTCCGTAGTAGGTACGTATCGTTGGTCGGGTGTGGCAGGTAAAAGCGATGGAGCATCCGATCCATGCTACGGGCACATATACTACGGTAGGGGTTCACTGACTGGCTCTTTTTCGCCTTTTAACGGTGGCTCCTTGAAGAGACCTCTTTTGCCTCACCCCAAAGTTCGATTCTGAGCTAACTGAAAGTGCAATTAAATGTAGCAAGCCGTGGCCCAGGAGTGCGAAACCAATATTTTTTCATTTTAGTACAATGATATTCCAACCCTTTTATTAATACGTTAAGGAGCCTCGACATCAAGATAACGTTTGGCCTTGGTATTTATGAAGTGCTGCCTCTATCATAGCACGCGCCTACGGCGGACAGGGTACCTTAGGCCCATTTTTGTTCTGAGCAACTTGTTGTGTTGTCCCTCTTGACTTGAGGAACCACAGCAAAATCCCACTGATTTGTCGCATTTTTGCGGCCGTTCGCAGAGCGCTTGACCAAATTGTCTCAAAAAGATGTTCGGCTCTTTTGTGAAGCATCGATCCAATCTGGTTAAGGAACTGAGGGATAGTGGGTGCCCCCCCTACCGTAGCGTATCTAATCAGGGTCTCAGCGATCAGGGGACAATTAGAGGGGTGTCGGCAGCTAATGTCAAGATATCTCATTACAGTAGTGGTCCTTCTATGGTGCCGTTTGAGAAGTGCCGGTTGCCGATATAATGCCGGTGAAATCACATGGCACGACTGAAACCAGCATACCCAATAGTGCCGGTGCCCGGTATGCTGCCGATAGTACTGGCTGGCATATACCGGCACATACCGGCACCATACCATAGGGAGAGAGGAGCACTGTATCAATATTTACCAAGGAAGCCAGGGGATGTAACCAGAATGTCCCCTGCCGAGAACACAGACCGAATAAAGTGCGCCACGATTTCGACAACGAATTCGCGCATTTGGCCTGAGGTGCACCCATGCTACGACAGACGTAGCACGTGTTGGCCAAGACCCGCCTAAAGGACGGGATTCCTCAACCCTAGGAGCCACCCCATATCTGTGGAACACCGGGTTCAGTTTACACTGTAATGTATAATAGCAATAACAAAGCCACATCAATAACTTAATGCTTTTGCGCAAGACGAAACAACGTCAAGAGGAGGCTCGGTACACTTTTTCGTTTTTTCTCCTCCACTTAGCTCTTGGTATTTAAAGGTCGCCCATTTCACTAGATCGTGAACGTCCTCTGCCCTCTCGTCTGTTTTACCCTTTGTTCTGTCTGCTTCCTTGAGCGAGCGCAGCGGACGGATATCCGCCCGCGGAGCACAGCCTTGTGGGTGATACCGGTGTTTCCTTTTTTGTGACCAGAAAGCTACAGATCTCACAGCTCGGATTTCAGGGAAAGGAGAAAATCATCACCATCACCATGGGTAATGAGAACATCATCACCACCAATCCCCATCATCATCATGGACTACGTATACCTTATGTGATATGACGGTAAATAGCCTTGTGAACGAGTAGCCTCGATGGGTATAATCCCAGTTGGTGTGCAGAAAGGGGCGCAGATGTGTCTATCGCTACACAGCAGGCAGCCGTATAAACCCAGATGGTAGTAGCAATCTCTTATTATTATCGAGCAAAGCTTACTTGGTTTGGCCAGGAAACTAAAGGGACAGAGAGGGGGGGTGGGGGGAGTATCTTGGCCATAGCCACGCTACCAGGACCGGCTCTCGTACTGGCAAGGAATACAAAGCGTCATCCAACACGTCACCCCTAGGCGCAAGCTGCTACCTGCCTACGTAGGACACTTCCACAGGTCACGCGAGTGACGCGCTGTATACTTGAAGTAGAAGTAAGAACCAAAACAATACGTAGCCAATCACATCCAAAACCTATTACTCCCTTAAGGACCAAACTACCCCAATTACGAGCTTGTAGCGATATAATTTAAGCCAATCAGCGCAGGGCATGGCCTAATCCAGGGTGCTACCATTATTATGTTTCCTACATGCTGAGCAGATCCCGTGACTCATTATACTGTCATGCGATATATATGTACGTGCCTATTCCTAGAGCACACGACAGTTCCCTAACCACACTGTAGGTTCCGAATCTCACGGCTGATTCCGAACCCCAGTTGAAAAAACGGAAATCAGACCTTCATTTACCAGCAGAGATGGACGGTTGGTCTATTGCTCATATATAGCGTTTATTGGGTGGTACAACATAACATTAGCCCACCCTGAATAGTCGTAGACGGAGATTACACGATGATTTAGCGATTGCTAACTAAGACATCAGGGAATCGAGAAGTAGATCGAAGATACTGCTATTCAAATCAACGACAGTAAATGATACAGGAGGTCAACCCACAACTCGTGATTGATGATTGAGGCGACGACGCCTCTGGTAGGGGTTAATCCCCGCGCCTACTGTCAAACAGGGTGCCAAGCAGAAATTATTCATGCAAGGCAACGCAGAATGCAAGAGAAGGGGCTCCAGAAAAGATAATATCCGACCTGAGGAAGAGAAAGCGTGCACTGCAGGATACCAACCAGCGGCCGAATCTCTGTGCTTGGAACGCATGGACGTTGGTGACGGAGCACAACAAAAGGTAGTATCCGAACTGGAAACAGACAAGTGCTCTGCAGGATAACGGCCAGAGACTGGATCGTTGTACTTGGGGCGCATGGACGTGGCTAAAGGGGCATCAGAAAAGTAACATCCGAACTGACAACAGACACGTGCACTGCAGAATACCAGCCAGCGACTGAATCTCTGTGCTTGGGACGCATGTGCATGGGTAATGGAACATCCGAAAGGGGGTACCGAAGTGGGAGGACACGTACAAAAAATCAAAGAGAGTAAAAGCCCATACCGAATAAGAGAAACGACAAGGTTACAGCCGCCCTAAAGGCTCCATAACTGAAACAACGAAGTTATGGCAGAAGTTATTATACTCCCAGAACATGTCACAACTCATGAGGAGGACAAAAACACAAACGGAACATAAAACACTGAAGCTATGGTTGACACCAGTTTCCCGACATACTAAGGTGCATAGGGGAGGCTCCGCGAGGCCCATCAGCATTGCGTAGAGCATCGCGAGCCAGTCCCCCGGCCTGATGACGCTGAACGCACCAGGACCCGTGGACGGCGCTCCGTGAAGTGGTGTAAGATTATGGCAGGAGGTCGATCTTGATCGGTCCCGGGTCCTCGAGGAAGTGAACAATGTAGAAGTTGGCGGACGAATTGTCGGTCTTGGCGCGATGGGCTACATTGCCCAACCACCAGAGACCGTCGCGGGCTTTGTACCAGAGGTGTACCCCCGCGGGGAGGGTGGCGGAGCTGAAGCGTTTAAGCCAGAGGGTGCGTGGAACGAGGCTGTACCCGAAAGCGAGAAATATTTCGCCCCGGGTCCGCGTTAGTGCGGTGTGAGCGGCTCCGTTGCGCATCTGTAGGGGTAAGCGGTTGGACTGGCGGTGTTGTGAAGGGATGCCAGACCAATAGCGGAGGATTTGAAGCCGGTGGTGTTGTAGGTCTTGTTCGGCCCAATGGATCTCGTACATGACCGCGAAGACGCTTACCAGGCCGCGAACGAGTTAACATCCCCAGATCTCATCGACCTGGAGCCGTTCAGGCCGTGAAGAGACGTCGTCGAGAGTGACGTACAAGGGCGGGGACTTAGTGGAGAAGGAGTTGAGCACGTACTTAGTGAGGTCGGTCGGAAGATGCTTTGGTATGTCATGAATGTCGTCGGGGTTCCGGCATGGTTTGCAGCGGAGGACAGAGACGCAAAGTTTGGGGTCGCGTCTGGTTATGTCGGACGGGAGGTCGAAGTACAGGAGCTTGTCGTGAAGGGGCCGACCATCTAGGACGGCGGAGGCCGGCGCCGAACCCACTGCGAGGATCTTGAAAGGGCCGATCCAATTGAAGGATAGCTTGGTCTTAACAACGATGGCGTCGGTGACTTTCCTGGCGCCTTGGCGAATGGTGGCAGCGGAGTTGTAGATCCACGCCCAACCGTTGACGGAGAATGGGGGAAATAGGCGGAGGGCGTCCACGGGGGAAGCGTTGCGGTGGTCGGACGCGATACATAGATGGCGTCCAATTCCCGGACGGCGCGGTAGGCGCGTTGTTGGCGGGCGGTGGCGAGGTCGATATAGGCTAGCTGGTCCCGGCTGAAGCTTTGATGTCCGCCGATGTTGGGAAGGTCAAAGGCATTTAGGAGGAGACGGAGGAGACAGCCCATGTGCACTCCGTTGTGGGCAAGTCCGGTGGCTGCGCTGACGGAGTTGTTGTGCGCGCTCTCGACGTGTGGGAGTTGAATATCCCAGTCGGCTCGTCGTTCGTCGCCGATCATGGCGAGCATGAGGGTCACGGCGTGGTTGCCGCGCTCGACACCGCCGTTGGTGCTTGGATGGTAGGACTTGGTGGCAATCATATTGATACCGAGGCGGTTGTAGAGGACGAGGGAAAGTTTAGAGCAAAACTGGAGTCCATTGTCGGAACGTAGAGTTACGGGGTATCCCCAGAGAGGGATATATCGGTCAACAAGGATGTCGGCCGTGCCGGAGGCGGTGAACTGAGCCTCTGTAGTGGAGTACATATCCGCGCGGCGGCTAAAGCGGTCCGTAAAAAGGAGGATGCAGGCGTTCCCTCGAGGTCTTAAGGGTTGGAGGCGGAAGTAGTCCGCACTGACGAGGATGCCGAAGCCATTTGGTAACGGGAAGGAAAGGGTAGACTAGCGAATTGTTTGGCGCAAAGTCTTGCGCGCCTGGCACTTGAGGCAGCGGCCGAGCCACCAACGGGTGGAACGTTCATGCCGATCCACCAGTAGAAATTCCTGAGAATGCTGAGTGTCCGAGAAACACCCAGGTGGCAAAAGGTGGTGGAGTGGTATGTGTGTCGGACCCATAGGCGCATCAACATTGGGACGCAGATGCGGGGGGGTGGGTCGAGAGGCGGGGTTGGAGGGTCGCGGGCATGGCGCGTCGAGTCCTTGTGTGGTCGGTGGATGAGAAGAACGGTGTTATCGTCGGTGGCGGGTAGCTGGCCATTTGTGGCAAGGATTAGGACCTCCGCAAGAGGTAGGCGACGTGTCGAGAGGATGTAGCCCAAGAGGTCGTCCGGTGGTGGCGTAGGTGAACCCAGGGAAAGGAACCGGAGGGTGGCGGAGCAGAGGGGCTCGGCGCGTTGCTCGCGCGCCCAGTCAGTGTAAGTGTAGTGCTCGACGCAGAAACGGAGATGGAGGTAATCAACAGGCTCGACGACGGGTTAGGTTCCGGTAGTCGAGGTGGTACTTGCAGAGCAGGAGGGAGCGGCGGGGGAGGGGGCCTTGGGTCGGTGGCCTGCGATGATGAGGGGGGGGTCGGTTGGGAGGTGCTTGGTGAGGTCACGGTTGAAGGCGACGAGGTTCTTAGTGCCGCGCGGGGTTGTGTTGTAGCAGGTCGTTGGGCGGCCTTCTTGGACCCAAGAGTAGGTGGGCGGCGCTGGGAAACGGTGGTCTTGAAGTGGTGGTAGCCGGGGGGCGACGGCAAAGTCCGTTGTCCGCAGGTGTACGGGGAGTTCCAGCTGCAGCGGCGGAGCGGTGCCGGGTCCGAAAATATATCAGGCCTGACGAGGCAGGAGGAGAGGTGGAAACCGAGACGCCCGAAGTGGACAATGGGGAGATGACGGGTGGCCTGCAAGCCAAACCGGGAGGAGCGCCAGTGAAAACGGTGGATTTCTCTGAGCTGGAAGGCGATTCGGCGATGTGGTCAAAAGCAGATATTTCTCCGACAGAAACCCTGCAAGACGAGTTGATGGCAAGGCCTTGGACAAAGCGTGGGTCGGTGGGAACAAGGTTAGGCGATGACGCGGAAGGGTCTTGGTCTTGAACAAAGCGGTGGCCGGCGGGACCGCGGTGAGGCGATGCCGCGGCGGGGTCTTGGTCTTGGACAAAGCGGTGGCCGGCGGGAACGCCGTTAGGCGATGCCATGGCGGGGTCTTGATCGTAACGTAGACAAACGAAAACGCGGTGAGGCGAGTCGGTAGTAAGACCTTGAGCAAAGTGAGGGTCGAGGGGAAGCCTGTGAGGCGATTCGGCGGCGGGGGTTTGGATAAAGCGGGGGCCGAGGGGAAGACTGTGAAGCGGTCCGGCGGCAAGGTTCGGGTCGGTGAGGGCGGCCACGTATGGCCGAATAATCCGGGCTGAATTCAAGGTGTCCATACGTGGTCCGTGGCGGCGGTAGTCGCCGAAATCGTGGTTGGTGCAGAGGAACGGGGGGATGGAGTCGAAGCAGCTGTGGAGGCAGGTGGGATGAGCCCACCCAAGCCAATGCCGGGGGTGCATGGCTCGATTGCATTGAAAGTGAAACCTCAGGCTTGGATGAAGTGGATAGTGATTTCGTGTTAATGCCTTGTAGGGGCGATGTCGGAATTTGCATGAAGGGAGAAAAAGAGGTCCCAAGAAAGTCGCCTGGGTCGAGGTCAATGGATCTCGAGAGTGGGATTGTTTGGTGCCCTTTGGCGACGAAGATTTCGGTTTCAGAGGAAACGCCGTCGCGGGAAAGCATGCTGACCATGTAGTGGCCGGTGAGGGCTGGGACACCCAAGGAGCGGACCAACTTGACTGGGACGAGAGACGGCGTGGACGAAAGTGAGATTGCGTGCACGCCGGTGAACTCGAGGTGGGAGGTGTCGGTGGTCGGTCGGTTGTCACTGATGAGGGTGGAGAGGCCTTCGGTGCGAGGAACTGAGAGGGAACGTTCGCCGAAGATCAGTTGGGAGGGCTGACGGGGCAGGATGGTGTATGTGCGCTTGGCAAAACGCATCCAGCTGTCATGTCCCAGTAGAACAGGATGTTGCATGGTGCCCCCTGGAACAATGCACGCCCAAACAGCGAGCTCGGCGGAAGGGGTGTCGCCATGCCGAAACTGGATGCTGAGCCGGACGGAGGTCGAGGTGAGGAGGGGAGCCGATTTGTCGAAATTTCCCCAAGAACGAGGAGGCACGTGTCGTTCGCAGACGTCCGATCCGGCGTTGTTGACCTTCATGCGGGCCCAAGCTTCAGCGGAGAAAAATGTCTATGGGGAGCCGATGTCCAGGAGAGCTTCTAGGCCGTAGCGACTGGAGGCGGAAGGCCCGTTGTGTACTTCGATCCTGGTGGTGAAGGAGGCCTCATCGACGGTAGCAATGCCGTTCGAGAGGCCAGGTCCATGTTCGGCGTTACTTTGGCAGCGGATCTTCATGAGGATGTCGCCCAAAAGGTTTAGCCCCCGCCACTGCTGAGGTCGGAGAGCTTACCAGTCGTCAGCCCTGAGACGAGATCGTGCGGGCTGGCTTCGGCGAGAAATTTGTCGCCGGTGTTCAGTAGCTGCTGGCTGAAGGGATGGTTCGGAACCTTGGGGAGGTTGCCCTTGTAAACGATGTCATAGCGATGACGTTCCCAGAGCCCTTGGTTGAAGTTGGACTCGGAGCGCCCGAGACGTTTCTGATGCGCAGCGTCCGGGGAGACTATAATATCCCGGCGGGTGACTGTATCGCCGAAAAGCTTGGCCTTCTCCGACATCATGTATTGCTTGGCGCGGTTGTAGTGGTCATTGTCAACGGTGAAGATCAAGATGAACCACTGGGAAAATACCGAGAAGCAGTCCGAAAAGAAAATAATTTGGGAGGAGTCCAGGGTCGGTGGTAGTGGGGGGGGGCAGAGGGAGATGGTTTGGCCCCGTAGAGTGTGGTGTGGCATGGTCGGGGAGGTCGCGGTTTGGGCGATCTCGGTTCCCGAGAGCGTCGGGGGAGTGGTCGATGTTGTCGAGGTCTCCGGGGGTTGTCCGCGGCGGTGTGGTGGTCGTGACCGGGAACCCTGGAGGTTCCTGCTAGAAGCTGTTACTGTATGCAATGAAGGAGGGGCATACTCGGAAGAAAACACGGTATCTGCAGTAGTCCGTGACCGGGGGGTAGGTGGCGGTGCAGGGGGCTCCTGGTATGTTCTTGTAGACGTGGATGAGTCTCCCGCGGAAGAGTCCGCGGGTATACTGTCCCTTGGGCCTAAGGAGAGTGATATGGTCAGTACGGGGCGGTCAGCTGCGAATCCAGAATTGCTGGAGATCGGATTTTGTGCTGTTATTCTGCAGGGTCGGCGGACGCCGGTGGGCGTGCGCTAAAGGGATCGTTGGGTCAAAGACGGGAACGATGCAGGGGTCGATGGCCCTGGGGTAGTGGCAATGGCGCCCGGGAGGGAATGGATTCTGCTGTTATCTGTTGTTGGCGTGTGTTCCTCGAGATTGGCGGGACCCGCAGAAATTTCGGCAATGGCAGGCGTGGCGCAGTGTCGCCCATCGAAGGGGGATGTAGAGAGGAGCGTCGTGGAAGGGCTCGGCGTGCCCGCCCCGTCCTGCCTACACGTCAAAATAGCCGTTTTAATAAGGGGGCCAACCCTTGGTCGAGTGGTTAATGTTGAAGGTAAGCCGGGGGGGGGGGTTGGGGGGGTGAAGAGGGTCGGGCGGGTAAGTAGAGTCAGAGAATTCTGGGGAATAGTGCGCGGGAGCATGTTGAGAGGTATCCGATGAAGTCACGACGTGGTGTTCACCATCGACAAGAGCCAGTCGGAAGGGAAGGCGCCCGGTTGACGCGAGTTCGTGTTGCCACCGTGCTGTGTGGGTCCGAGGCACATGTTCGCGTTGTTCGGAGTGGAGGGAGGCGGGGTTGTGGAGCCTGAAACTGCGATGGCTGTGGAAGGGGTCCGTGAGTGGAGGTGGGGGTAAGTTGCTGAGCTGAACCACCCTGGGAACTACCACTGGGAGCCGGCTGCCTTGTTCGAGCTGCTGTTGGTGAGGTTGCTGCAGGTCGTTACTGAGGGTAGGGCGGCGCCATAGAGGCTACCGTACCCGCTGGTAGGACTGGTACAGGCTGACACTGCCGGGGGGGCAGGGCAATAGATATTGCTGTGCCCGTTGGGGGGGCCGGCTACGATAGAGGTAGCACTTTTCGTCTGAAATATCTTCTGAATGACGGGGCTCCTTAACCCCAAATCGTCGGACATAGGCCATTTTTTTTTTGTTGTTCCCGTTGTGTACCTAGGCCGGGGGATGTTTCATTCGGTAGCAGTTTTAGTTTTCTCCAAATCAGTTTTTTGGGAACATCTTCAGCTCCCAAATTGAGGAACCTCAGAACAAAAGTGGTGCACATCTACCGTAGCGTGTGTCGGAGCCTGCAGTCTTGGTTGAGCTGCCGTTGATGAGGTTGCTGCAGGTCGGTATTGAGGGTGGGGCGGCGCAATAGGGGCTGCCGTACCCGCTGGTAGGACTGGTACAGACTGACACTGAGAGGGGGGCGGGGCAATGGAGATTGCGGTGCCCGTTGGTGAGGCCGGTACAGGCTGGTCCTGAGGGGGGGCGGTGCAATAGAGACCGCGGTACCCGTGGTTGGGGTTGGCGCCGACAGGCTCTGAGGAGGGGGCGACGCAAATAGATAATACGGTGCCCATTGGAAGGTTGGTGCTGGCTGGTACTGAGGAGGGGCGATGCAGTAAAGATTGCGGTGCCCATTGAAGGAATTGGGTATTAGGGCCTCCGGTGGCGCAGGGATGGCCTGGCCTGGTGTGGGAGTGACGGCGGGGACGCCGCTTTCCGCGACCAGGACGCCCGCTCGGCCACGAGCGAGGCCAGAGCATGCTCAGTTTGAGCGATCTGTCCCTCCAGGCTGGTCGTCTCGGCCAGGTCTGTAGCTTCTAAGGATGAGTGTAACCGCAACCGTGTGCGCGGTCACCCTGGCCCGGTTGAATCCGGATGGCGGCGCGTGTCTGTTTAGGCGTGGAAGTCGCGACACCAATGGTTGTGCCCGCTGCTGGACGGGCTGTCAGCGTAGAGACGCCAGTACCTGAGGGCGCAGCAGTAACGTCAGTAGCCGCAGGCGTAGTGGTGCCTGCGTCCGGGGGCGTGAATTCGGAGGTCTCCTTCTCCTCGTCCTTCTGTTGTCCCCTTGTTTCACACGGGAGTGTTTAGACACTCTTCTCGTGACACGTGGGGGGAGGGGGGGTACAGGGATACCCCCCAATAAAACCTTGGGGAGGAGTGTGGAGACAGAGAGAGAGGGAGAGAGAGAGAGAAGAGAGAGAGAAGAGAGAGAGAAGAGAGAGAGAAAAAAAAAAGGCGAGAGATTTTTTTTTGCCCCAGCAGCAACAATGCGGTCCCAGTAAAGCAACCCATGAGCCTAACTAAGCTCGTAAATCGGCATGGCGCTGGTGGCGAAGGTGCTGGAGAGAAGCAGTTCTTACAGAGGCCGCAGCTGCCACAGTCATCCCGTTTGCAGCGAAAGCAGCAGTCAGAGGATTCTTGCACCCTTCAACGAAAAAAACTGCCGCCGCCGTCGCCACCGCCGCCGACGTCAATGTCGCCGTCACAGCCGCCGTTAACGTCACCGCCGCTGTCGCCGCGACAGTTACCGCCGCCGCCGTCGCCGCCGCCGCAGCAGCAGCTGTCGTTGCCGCCGTTACCACAACAGGTGCTAGCCTGCAGTAAAGCCAGGCATGTTCCTGAATATGTGGCTAATTCATTTTGTAGCACAAGAAAAGAGAAAAGGGGAGATGAGATTAGTTGGCCGTCAGGTGCCGGGGGAGAGGTGGAGGAGATTGCGAGCGCGATTGAACGCGCGTATGAATACTGGAACGAGATTGAGAAAGCGGTGGTGGACACTGGTGGAAGGGTTTGCATCGTTAATTGGGAGGCGGAGCATGGACGCAAAATTAGGAGACGCCCGAAGCGAGCGCGGGTGATGGAGAAAGGAACATCGCATCAGCAAGAGCTTTAGACCCGCACCAGACACGTTTTGACTTTGTTTTTTTTTGCTTGCTGATGTTTTTTGTTTTGGCTTGTTCTATGCTGGTTTGAGAATTACGAATTAACCCATGATTGAATGAATGAGGTTGAATTCTGTTTCGAGATACGAAGGATCCATTACTTAAACGTTAACATTATGTTACCGTGTTAGCTACAGCAGTCAATTAAACGAAAACATTATGTTAGCGCATTAGCGACAGCAGTCTGTGGCTAGTAACGTAGCGTTAGGGTGTCAGTGGGAGTCCTATTGGCCATCTAAAAACGCGTTAAAGTAACAGCGTACATGAGCAATTAAACGTTAACTTTATGTTACCGTGTTAGCGACAGCAGTCAATTACACAACATTATCTCAGCGTGTTATCGACAGCAGTCCGTAACGAGTAACGCTATGTTTCGACGCCAGCGGAGTTCTTGCCTGCTACCGTAACACACTTTTGACGGATAACGTGCATGCCGAACTAAACGCTTGCGTAACACTATGTTAGTGTGTAAAAGGAATTTCTAGTGGTTATCGTTACACATGTTAGAGACATAACGTACATGGGCAACATAATGCTACCGTAATGTTACTGTATCAGCAGCAGCTCGTATCGAGTGACGTTATGTTAGGGTGTTGGCGTAAGTCTTGGTACCATAGCGCACGTTACATGCATAACTATAATATGGTTAAAGCAAACATAACGTACATAACCAACTAAAAGCTAACATTTTGTCACCTGTCACCGTGTTGGCTCCTACCCAAACGTAATTGAAATACACACGTTAGTAAAGCCATCTCTGAAAATAGGGCACCGAACAGAAGACCTTCCGAAAATGAGATGGATGTTCGGGTCGCAGAATCAAACGGGCACAATCGGATGGACAACCATTATAGCGAAGCCGGAAAGATGATTCAGATATTTTTTTTAACAAAGTTCTCGCGAAAAATAATCAACAACGGCGATCGCTCGACTACGTACGTACACGCACGAGTACGTTGCACTAGAGCATCTCAGCGCGCGCACAGATGAGTCTTTGTAGACGGGGCGAGGGAAACCACGCCGTGTGCGCTTCAAGCAAGAAGGGTTGTCTTCCCCCTCGCTCAAGTCGACCTCGAGCATCAACAACGACATGTCGCAGACGGCGGCTGTCCTCACCCTCGACAAGTACGAGTAGTGTGTGTCTTGCGTTTTGTCTTGCGTTTGGCGAACGCGCAATCGCGACCGCGAGGAGAGTGGCAGGGCTCTGGTAGTCGTCACCATCACCACCCGATCCCATCGGTTCGTGGTGAGGCCCGAGGTGTGTGCCAGTGGATGGCTGGACACAGCAACAGCATCGCGAGTAGGCCTATGATACGTGTTACGTGCTCAGCAGACTGATGTGCCTAATGCGTGTCTTATGTATTGTACTACTACAGTAGCACTACTGCTGTTTTCGGCACAAATGTGCTGGTACTGCACAGTAGTACACCTGCTGTTTTCGGCACATACATATGTGCCGGTACTACACAGCACTACTGTTTTTTCGGTAAATATGTGCTGCTGGTACACGATACTACTGCTGTTTTCGGCACATACATAGTCATTTCGATCTTGGCAAAATACGATAACACGGCAAAATTATGTTACTCCGCGCACCGGGATTTCGGTTATAATAAAAAATGAAAATACACTCCAGCTGTGAGATCGAAGATTTCGTCGAAACTCATCTTTGCTAGCTGTGTGATACTCCGATCGCGCGTATTTCGAGTTGTGTATCCTCATTAAGGATATAGGTCGGCGACTCCCCTTACAACTACAGTGTAGCTATCAGGGTCAACAGGGTGATTTTAGTCAGTCTGTGCGCGGAAACTATAAAACCCGTTTTTGAGGGGGACAAAATCTGACAGCTGTGGAGGGAAATGTATCCTTTTATCAAGTGAATCTTGTAAGTCGAATAACCGGTGAGGGGGGGGGGCGATCGGTTATTGTATTAACACGGCTACATTATGTTACTCCGCATGACCGCTTTACCACTAATACAGGTAACACATGTTAGATCCCGGGAAGACTGAAAGGGTAACACGTTACAACATAATGTTAGAAAGGTCTCGGCCCCAACGGTAACGCAGTGAAATAATGTTAAAGCGGGATTGATTGCTATGGTAATACAGTACCAAAATGTTAAAATCACATCTTTAATGACAGTTAAACCATAACATAATGTTAGAGGAACGTCGGCGTTTAGACTAACATCCTAACATAATGTTACGTACCGGCCGGCTAAAACTGTATCGCTGCCAACGTACGGCAAGCGTTACGTTATCCGACCCTAAGGCAATAGACGGGGGATCCGAATAACGTTAATGTTAGTAGTGCGGGCCACTGTGTTAATGGTGTCTTAGTGTGTTATGGCATGTCACACAATGATGGGTGTTACTAATAGTGGTGCTGGCCAACATATTATTGCGGGGGACCCTAGTAAATAGGACCTACGGTGGACACAAAAAACTACATATTTATATATGTTTTTACTAACAATATTTGGTCCTATTTACTATCGTCCTCCGTGATAACGTGATCTTAGGGCGTTATGTCTAACTCTCCATTAGGAGCAACACAATGTTAGAGTGTTACGTCTAACGAGTAGTAACATAATGTTATCACGTTAGCAAAATCTGCGGATATCGATTTGGGGATGTTAGAGTGATAACGTACGTCTACGTTCAAAGCCTAACATTATGTTACCGTGTTAGTGCAAGGACGGAGCACCGCGTAAAATAAAGTTATTGTACCAGAGCTGGACGGGATCCAACCCTAACATAACGTTAAGGCGTGTGCACGTTCGTGGGTTGTAGTTAACATTATGTTACCGCGTTACAGTGATTACTTCTACCGTGCTAAAGCTATGTTAGGACGTGGTCAAGCGCCTACGTTAGGCCCCGTAACGTAGATAAGTGTTTTCCGCGTTTTACGTCATCCGAGGTGTGAAGTAATGCATGAATAGAGCAGTACAACCTATGCCGACCTAATCGCTCGAATGCACGATCCATACCCTGCTTGTATGAAGTAAATCTTGAGGCAGAGGCGGCTGATTCACCAAGAAAGCTTGACGGACGATAGGCTGGAGTTCCCGAGCTGCAGCGACGCCATGAGACCGGAAGGAGGCTGCCGCAGCGAAAGCACCACCAGCAGTAGTAGCGTTTGGGACATTGTGAATGAAATGGGTACGATGCTAGATTATTGATTTTGTTGTTTGGAATTTAAATCGTGAACTTGTTTGATATTGACTCGATTGGTTGTTTTTCTTGTTTTCGTAGCTGGAAGCTTGTTGCTTGGTATGACAAATCTCGGCCAACGGCAAAGCGCCCGAGATTGAACAGACCATGAGCTGTGCAGAGGCGCGTTTGGTCTAGTTTATGTATTCGTGGCTTGAGTATTGTCCTGCTGGGACGCATTGGCTATGCGTTGTCTGATCGCTCGAACTTATCCCATGCTTACTTGAAGTATATGGGTAGCGCCCATGATGCTATGCGTACCTGACGAGGTATGGTTTGATTTTGCGAGTTGATGGTATCTGTTTGAGTCAGTACCTTCGTGTTGGACAATGCCGTTCTAATATGGCAGACACCATTAAGATTGCGATGCTCTTGCGGTATGTATGGAGTTTTATTATCCCGGGGTTTGGTACGACGTACATTACGTTATTCGAGGATACCGAGGGGGCGAAGACCCTGGCACAAAACCCAGTGTGCACGTCCAACTCGAAGTACATTGACGCGCGACATCCCTTTTTGCGGGGACTATATTTTGTTAATCGAGATTGACTTTTTGAGCAGTGCAATATCACGCCGCTACGTGTGTTACACATTTTGTCGTGCACCGCGGAGGGCGGATGCTTTTCGTCGTGCAGCGTGCAGAGTACGAGTAGATCGAGTTTCTGCGGTTGTTTGCATTTTCTTATAATGCGGAGTTTGTTTTTCCTGGTTCAGCTAGGCCCCGTACTTGGTACTGGTATCTCGATGGGATCGGAAATAATCAGAAAGGAATGTTTTGATTTTCAGACTAGAGGATACACGTGTCATTGAGTCAAATTTCGAGAATTGTGCTGTTTTCACTGGCCAATATTGATAACAAATTTGTCGTTTTTACCTGGCAATGATTTTTGACAGTAGTTGATGTATTTGCAGCATGAGCCTGTTGTTACTTGGTTCGAGACTTGGAGGAGTTGCGGAATTGAGGATTGGAATTATTGAGTTGCTGTTTTGGGGTCCTAAATTTGATACGTGTTCATTACGGTACGACGATGTATCAACCCTTCGATGTCGTGCCTTGTCATGCACAAAGCAGGGGGGATGTTAGAATGTTCGTCGTGTATATTGAGGAGGGGGGATGTTGGTGGTCCTCATGAACACGACGGTTATGGGTTGTGATCCATCTTATATCAGGGAGTTCCACATGTTGGTAAGGGATTCATGTACAAGGTGTAAGGGGACTATTTGGCCGGATGTCTTTTCCGCATGATTTGCCACGACGAGCTGTCACTCGTATCTTTGCTCCATAGGAGATCGAGTCAGGCTCGGTGGTTTCGGAGGTTCGATCACATAAATAAATAAATGAGCTTTGCATGAACATCTGGGAGTCTTGCTTGTCCCACGTACGTCCATATATCAAGATCTGTCAACGCTGAGAGGTGGCATCTAACCAACAAGTACCAATGTCGAGTCGGATGATCATCATGCAGACTTCTTGACAAAGCCGCTAGACTTTACGGCTTTTTGCTATTATCAGGGTTTTCTCACCTGGTATGATTTTTTCATGCTTTTTTCGGAGTGAAGGTAGTTATATCTTGTGATTTCAGAGTACGGCTTTTAAATCGTCAGTTTTTCGGGGAGCTATTTGGTTATTCGAGATTTAAGTATTTGAGCAGTGCAACGTCCCGCCGCTACGTGTGTTACACGTTTCGTCGTGCAGCTTGCGGAGTACGAATAGATCGAATGTCTGCGGTTTTGTTTTCGTTTTTGTATAGTACGGAGTTTATGTTTCCTGGTCCAGCTTTGTTTGACCATCTACGTACACGGGTGTTAGACGCATGGCTGGCACACTCACGGAGACAGAAGTCACGAAACCCGGAGAGCCATCGGGCTGGGAAGAGAGAATAAGTAGAATGTATATAAAAGTACTGAAAAGAAGGAAGTGCAGAAGAAAGGAAGGAAGGAAATGTCACTCTGGGGTTTTTCCCACTCAAACACGTGGTGACCCTAATCATGGGATTAGGCACCACTAGCTTATTTTTTTATATCCGTTCGGGAAACCATACATAGTAGGTTCCCCCGCATCTAATCCGAGGGTGCTACCATCAAATATACCAAAATACATATAGTAAATCAGACTTGTGTACAGGCGTATACCAACATTCCCCCTGCCTGTGTGCACGTCATAATGATGATCAACTCGAACATATCAAAGATTGGGACCGCCAATCATATCGTCAATAGTTCTACTCTACGTACCATCTCCGTAGATTCCATGAAGTCATGCACATCATACATCAGACTTGTCAACAGGCATAAACCAACATTCTTCCTGCCTGTGTGCACGTCAACACGCGTTCGTTGGTATTACAAGACACTTTGATTAGGACATACATACATGTGTGTGCTTCTTCAACTGTGGAAGCCAGCATTCATCACACCTACCTACTCTACTATTATATATTAATAATACCTGTTCAAAGAAAATATGTCCTTTCTCAAATTGGATTTTTCATCAAGCATGCTACTAGCTCGCGAACAGGCCAGTCACTCTAGGCTTCAGAATCTTGTCGAACTCACCGGCATAACCCAACAAGCTAGGCCATGTACTGGGCACTGGTATCACGATGGGATCGGGAAAATAATCAATTAATTTTTTATTATATTTTTCAGAATTATTATGGAGAATCTGTTTGATGAGTAGATTTTCGAGAATTGCGCCGTTTTTACCTGGCTATTTCCGGGAATAAAAATGTATTGCCGTTTTCACCTGGCAATGCTTTTCGAAAGTATCATTGTTCGTTGTTGATTTTGCAGCACGTGACTGTTGTTACTTGTTTTGAGACTTTAAGGATGTGATTTCGGAAATTGTTTTTTGATGGGAGGATTTGAGCTTTGATATATATATATATACTCGTATGTGTTTTTGGCTTTGAGCTTGGGGTTCTGACTTTGACATGAGTTCATTATGATATGACGATGTATCAACCCTGCCGCGCGTTTTCCCTTGTCACATTACATGCACTGCGCTTGGTGATATTGGTCGCATAATTATAGTCCATGGGGGATGCTGGTAGTATACCAGTTGCATACTGAGCAGGGGGGATGCTTGTTGTGCAACGAGGAGGGGGGACGTTGGTTGTCCGCATGAACACAACGGAGATTATGATATTATCGACCTTATATCAGGGAGTTCCATATATATGCTGGTAAGGGATTCATGTATAAGGTGTAAGGGGACTATTTTGCCGGATGTTTTTCCGGCATGGTTTGCCACGAGCTGTCACTCGTAGTTTTGCTCCATAGAAGACCGAGTCAGACTCGATGGTTCCGGAGGTTCAATAATATGAATGAGCTTTGCGTGAACATCTGGGAGTCTTGCTTGTCCCACGTCCGTCCATATAAGACTTGTCAACGCTGAGAGGTGGCATCTAACCAACATACATGGTAGAATTCTCTTATTATTGAGCAAAGCTTTCTTGGTTTGGTCAGGAAACAAGAGTGACAGAGAGGGGGGGCGGGAAGAGTAGCTTGGCCATAGTCAAGCTACGAAAACCGGCTCTCGTACTACAGGCAAGGAATATAACGCGTCATCCAACACGTCACCCCCAAGCGCAAGCTGCTACCTGCCTACGTAGGACAAAGCCACAGGCCACGCACGTGACGTGTTGTATTATTATACTCGAAGTAGAAGTAAAAGAACCAAAACATGCGCAATAACCTATCACATCCAAGACCTATTAATAGCACTATTAATAATACCATTAAGGACCAAACTACGTACCCCAACTGCGGATGCGAGCGTGCAGCTATATAATCTAAGCCAATCAGCGCAGGGCGTGACCTAAGCCAAGGTGCTACCATTATTATTTTCCTACATGCCGCGCAGATCCCAGCGTGACTCATTACACTGATGTGACGCGATATATTTCATAAAAATTGAAAAACGTCAGCAGCAGCTGTGACTATGACCAATTGAATGGTTGAAACTCAACTCTGCAAGCTGCGTGGTACATCTTTTTTTCTTTTTTTTTCCACCCACATCTACTTTCCAGCTTCTGGACAAGCCGTGGTCACACGTGTCGTCCCTTCTTCCCCCCGGTTCTCGCCTTCATTTTTTATCGCGCATAGGGTTCAGCAATCACACTGCTCGTCGATTTTTCATCGAGTGTTGCTAACTCACGCTCTCGCGCTTTCCGCAAGTCAATTTGTGAGCAAGGAAAAGTCCCCACGAATTTATATGAGTATGCACTCGGGGGGGGTTCGAACTCACGAAACAGACCTATACCGAGCTCGAGGATAACCTGATACGCCACCGGGGCGACCGGCTACATCTATGTTTCGCTAATCCAATCGAATCGTGTACATAGAGTAGTTGCACGAAAATTACGGAAGGTCGTTCGCGGGTGTCATATATTTGATCCTCATGAAAGATATAGGTCGGTGACTCCCCTGGATGTTGTCAGGGTCAACAGGACGATTTTCCAAAATATTAATTCTGTGCACTGATACTATAAAACCCGCATGGAGGGTAGATGTTATAGTAAGCATGATATTATTGTTGTATGGCATGGTCGGTAGAACCCGCATACGAGTCGTAGAGGGCGGGGGTTATAATAAGCGAGATATTATCACATTATATGACCAACTTGAAACAAAAAAACGTTCCTAGCCCACCGAAAAAGCTTTCTCGTCGGCGTACACAAGTACGTCTTGCAGATATTGTACGAAACAATCCCCAAATAAATACCAAATAAATACCAAATGCCTTTCCCCCCACACACACATAAAGAGGAGAAACACCACCACTATATAAACCACGTATATATATGTATTCGCTCGGGGTATGTTTCTATCTCCCGTGCTTTGGCTCCCCTTTTTATTTATTTATTTATTTATTTTGTCTTGGTTTCTTTCGTTGTTTCTCTCTTTTACAAGGTATTTTGGTTTAATGAGAAGAACACAAAGGGGGGAGGGGGGGAAACAGGAGTAGAAGGAAAGCCGTCCAAGGGAATGGGGGCAGGGGGGGCAACAGGAGGAATAGAAGGGAGGCCGCGGTGGACGAAGGCAGGAAGGAGATGGCAGACAGGGTAGCAAGGTACCAGGCCGACTAGTAGGTACATAGCACTTTTCGTCTTTCTCTGGGGTATTTTTTTCCCCTTTGTTCCCTCCTTGCGTGTCCAGGTTTTTGGCTCGTGTTCGGATTATCTTATTTTGGTTTTACTTTACTTTATTTTATTTCATTTTATTATGTTTCTTTTCCGAGCTTTGGCTCTCCTTTGCGGTTGGGTTGTTTCTTCGATTTCCCCTTCATTTTGTTTGTTTCATTTTTTTGTTTTATTTTTATCTTTGTTTTTATTTGTTTTCTTATTTTGTTTTTTGTTTTTTGTTTTTGTTTTTGTTTTTGTTTATTTCGTATTTCTCTCTTCCAATGTATTTTTGTTGCTGACGTATGTATGTTGTGCCTGTCGTACCCAGTACTAGGGCATGACATTGCGTTGTCGAATGCATTACGATGCATTATCTCTGTGTCGTGGCTTGTGACCACAGAGCTGATCTTTCTAGGGTGAAGAATCAGTACGGACACTGGGTGTGCTGGATGTCGACGAGTAGAAGAACGGTTTAATGTGAAGAACACACACACACATTCGAAGATGTCACTTGGAAGAAACACGTCAACGAAGTCTAGAAAATCAACCAAACCAAGCATACACATGAAAAAACCACCCGGATACAAAATTCTCGAAACATAACGATGTTCGCACACTGAAACCACATATATAATATACTAATTAATAATATACGTTCGCACACGACATCAAGTCAAAAGATGAAACCCATATACCCGGTGTTTTCCACGAAAACTGCAGTTCCCTCCGCGTCAAAAACATCACATAGTCTACATGTCGCTCGTAACAAAACGCTAGCTCAGCTTGCGTGAAACTGCTCATTGCTAAAATAACAGGTTTATCGAACGCAAGAGCAAACAGATAGAGAAACAGGGTAATCAAAGCAGCGCATTTCATTACAGCATTCGCCCACCACTCCACCCACTTGCAATAGGCTTTGGGCATCATCATCATCAGCGCACTGGGTCTAACGCATGCCCGTAGTGTCTTAGGTGGAGTGAGGAGCCGTGGTTGTACGAAGGCTGCTTGATAACCTGATCCTGACCGTTGGTATATTGAGCAATCTCCGGGCCGTGTCTCCTCTTTATCAGGTGTGTGAGCAATTTTCGTTTGTTTGTGATTTTCAAGAACGCTGTTGTTGCGTTGTTGGCATGTCTTATATCATATTGATTGCCGTATTTGCCATAATATGTATATTTGTCTTATAGTTGGTGACCTCAGAGTCCCACATCGGCAAGGTTATTGATTGCGCTGAATGTATATGGGTGAAATAAGAGTGTAGCGTCAATATCACAAACCTACCTGTTGAATATTAGCCATCATATCTGGCACGCATATTTAGTCGTAATGGTGTATAATATGTACCCTCCGTTCTCCGCCACGTCATATCATTTTCTGGTATATGTACCCCCCGTTCTCCGCCACGTCATATCATTTTCCTCCCTTCCACTTCATAGCTTATCTTTGAAATAGTGGGCATCTGCACATGCATGGCACGCATGTAGAATTTTTGCTGTCATCCACCTCCGTCTCCCACCACCATCAATCACCACGCACCCCCCCCCCCCTTCCCCTCCGCCGCCTCGACTACAATCAAATCCGCTAGATAGAGTCATTAACACTACTCTACCAGACAGGCGGTATCACCTCATTACCCACCTATGCTGCCAGCCATGCCATAGCTCCAACTCATTTACCCCCCCCCTCCCCGCGCCCACCTCCTTCCCGGCCACCCGCACCATCGCCTAGACCTGGCACATATAGTAAGTAAGTTCCTACGTACCATATTGTTAAATTAAAGGTGGGGGACACAGAGTGCCCCCTGCAGGTCTGCCAATTGAGCAGGTCCTCGGAGAGTACTCACTTTCGTTCCTTCGTAGAGATGTAGCTTTGTTCGTTTCCACCAGAGCCCGGGATAGCTTCCGAGATCGGAGGCACATGCCTCCGATCTAATTCCTAACTTCCCCGAATATAAACCGCCAACCTTATCATACGAAACCCATCCAAATGATCTCAAATTCGGATACCTACAGGCCTTTCGAGGCCGTATCTCAACAATATGCTAACATTTATGTCACCTAAAGCGGTTGGACCCCCTCCCCCTCTTCGTTTTGTTCTCTCCTGTCGCCCCACATAAAATCAAAATCTGCCAGACAGGGTAATAAACACTACCAGACAATCACCGCGTTGCCTTTCTAGCCATCCATACCGTAGATCCAATTACCCCTGCCCCCTCCTTCCCCGCTACCTGCACCATCGCCTAGACCTGGCACCACGCGTACAATAAGTTCCCACCAGGTATACATATGTGCGACCTAAAGCGGTTGAAATTCCGCCCGCCCCCCCCCCCCCCCCCCGTTCGAAAACTCCGCCCTCCCCTCACCGGTTGTACGACTTGCAGGATACAATGTCATGGTATACTCATGCATTCCTTCCACGACCATCAGATTTGTCCCCTTAAAAAAGGGGCATATAGTTTCTGCGCACCACAGAAGATTGAGTTCCCTCCCCTCCCTCCCCGCCACTCCGCTTTTTCGTCCCCGCCCCCCGTTTTTTTGTTCCTGAGCCCAGCCCTCTCCTCACCGGTTATACGACTTACAGGATGTCCATGATAAACTGATGATGCACTTCCTTCCACAGCTGTCAGATTTTGTCCCCCTCAAAAACGGGTTATTATATCATTTCCGCGCACAGATTGGTTAGCATCAACCTGTTGACCCTGGCACAAGCTGACACTTCGTAGTTCCAAGGGGAGTCGCCGGCCGACACACACCCAGTAATACGCGCGATCGGAATAATATCACACACAGCTTGCGAAGATGAGCTTCGATGAACCTTCGATCTCACAGCTTGAGTGTAGTTGTATTTATTTGTCAGTCATTTTTATAATACCAGGTACCAGGTATATCTTATTAAATGGGTGGAAATGTCAGTTTAGCGTGAAGAACACCCACCTGTTGAATAATAGATATCCTATCTGGCACGCATTTTTAGTCGTAATCGTACATATTATCAAACAGTTTTATTTTCTTCAATTATGGAAGTCGATATGAAATCCGACTTTCCCCAACACCTTCACTCGTACACAGGTGAGCTAACATCTGTGGCTTACCCAGGGTATATTCACTATGAAGGACATATGTATATAGCATTACAACTGGAAACCCGTTTTGGGGACAAAATTACTTGGGTTTAGTAATGGGAGAGGTTCGGGGGCTCTAAAGGGGTTGAGTACCTGCCGCACGAGGTAGTACTCATACTATGTTATACGATAATCAGAGAGCACTACTATTAATACTCGTATAAATATCACAGCGTTCTCGAAGTGAAAACATCACGCAGAAATAACAATTTCCCTCCCATCCACCTCATAGTTTATCTTTGAAATATTGGCTGAAATATTGGGCATCTGCATGTACGCAGGTACAGTATTTTGCTACAATCCACCTCCGTTCCCCGCCATCATCACCATCACCACCACCACCACCACCCACACCCACACCCTTTCCCCGCCGCCCCCGCCGCCCCACCAATCCCCATCTCCACCCCCGACACACGCACGCACACAACCTCCCGCCCCCCCCCCTCCGCCGCCGCTCCGCCTAAAATCACAAAATCTACGAGACTGATAAACACTGCCAGACAGGTGATATCACCTCATTACCTTTTCAACCATCCATGCCGTAGTTCCAATTCATGTGTTATCACTTCCCCCCCCCCCGCCCCCTCCTTCCCCGCCACCCGCATCATCGTCTAGACCTATTAATAGCACCCCACGTATTTGAAAAATGAAAAAACACATTTCATTCATCTGTGAAGTCGACCAAAAAAATAAATTTGATCAAAACTCAGCTTTGCAAACTGCGTGTGATACTTCGATCGCGAGTGTTACGGGGTGTGTGTACATTCGTGAAGGGTGCAGGCCGGTGACTCCCCTGCTGATGCCAGAGCCGACAGGAGTACGACGTTCAACCTTGTTCCGCGCACGGAAACTGTATAACCCGCATTGAGGGGGACAAACTCCCAGACATCTGTGGAATCCAGTATGCATTAAACAATGAGTGCTATTGTGTGAGTTAACTTTTGGAGTGGGCTACTTGGGTCTACCGGGTTCGTACGCAAGTTCCTGTGTACTCCCTGTATAAGTGGCAGGCCAGCGGAGGTCCAGTCCAGGCCTGGTGCTCGGGTTGTTAGTGCTGTCGAATCATGATCGAACATGCGGTGGACGTCGATCGCTACTGTTCCGAAGCGATCTCTCTTCTGCTCTTCTTGACGTAAACCCAAGGCACATTCACACACTCCGCGTTGATCGAATAAAGACCAACGAGTGAGACCTGGCGTTCTGCATCAGGCGTCGGGCGGTACACACTTGATCCTAAGAGTGGTTCTGCGATAGCCCCCCCCCCAACAAAAAAACAGCCAAATTTTCTTCAACGAACGTTTCATGGTCATAGTTCATGGCTGCTCGACATGAGGAAGGTTGCGATTAAACCAAGGTCTCCATATACTTCTTGTTTGCAATGGATGGACTATCGAACAATGACTGACGTCGGGGGGTGGCAAGGGGCATCATCGTATTTCAGGTGGTATGGCCGGGAGCTGGTTTCAAAACCGGCGATTTCGATAAAGAAAAGCTGGGGGGGACTACCGTACAACGACTCCTAAAGCTCACGTACTGGAGTAAATTCCTACTAGGTAGGCCTTTATACGACCTAAAGCGGTTGGAACCCCCCCCCCCCCTCAACATTATATGTATATTGGGGTTGGCGTTGGTTGGCCACGACGCTGTAATACATGCCAGTCACTGCGTGAGCTAGACAACCAGGGTACCGTCGTTCTTATGTTCTGTCTTATGGCGGTGACCATGATGGTTATCGAGTTAAGGTAGATCATGTTGTGCGGGGTGGAGAACCCTAACTCCGCACAAGGGGAATGATCGCATCACGTAGTGTGAAAACGGTAAGGCACCCACGAGGCGGTTACGGGGCAATACCCATTGCTGTCTCTGGAGTGGCCACACCAGAAAACAAAGTATGACTCATTGGCGCTGTCATCCATAGGCAAGAGAAAGTAGGAACATGGTGCCGAAGCCCGTCTTACGAGCGGTTCTTGGAAGGATGCAGTTCACCCTCCATGAGACTCGCCGAACACCTTCCGGCGGTTCGGGCTTGGCGCAAGCAATGTCTGGCTGGTTGTTGAAAACCCAACGTGCTCCGTCCCGGCATAGTGGGGATGCGAGGGTCTATGGTGTTATGACTACGACCATGCACAAATTGAGTACCCCGCCCTCCCCTCGCTCCCCCTCGTTCTACCCCCCGCCCCCTAGTTTGGAAAGATATAGGGGGAGAACAAGAAGAGGTACTGTCTATGATAGAGAAGTTTGGCGGGTACAAGACAGAAGAAGTAATTGAAAACAATATAAGAAGGGGAAAGGCAAGCGCGAAGAAAAAAGGTGAGAGAGGAGAACCACATAGAGAGACATACGGGGGGTTGAGGGAAGATATTGGAATGAAAACGAATCTGCACGGCCCAATGGACTACGCGAAAAAAGCTGAAAATGCGATTTCGTGTAGGGGACCTGTGCCTACCAGCAAGAAGGAAGAGATATGCCAGTAGTCGGGAGGAGGACGTGACTTCAAATATGTGCCCGTGTGGCACAACAATAGAGAGTAGACTCACATGGTAGGAGAATTTGAAACATGCAAGGAGGAACGGGATGCGTTAGTGGAGGAGATGAGGAAATTGAACGTAGGTGACATAGAAGAGTTTGGTAAACTAGAAAGTATCGAGAAACGAACCCCGTCCTAGGAGATAGATGGGGGCCGCAGACGGCGAAACAGGACGGGGATAGGATAAGAAAACATTATCTTTGTATCATATGGAAGAAGCGTGACGAGCGCCCCAATGTTGGAGGTTTCTCTGTCAAGAGTAGGAACGGTGCTCCATCTCGAAAGCGATGCGTGGGCGACGGTCAAATGACTAGGGCAAATCAACAAATATCTACGCCCCCCCCACCCCCCCACCCCCAGAAACCTCCGCCCTCCCCTCACCGGTTGTAAGACTTGCAACATTATACATGATAAACTGATGCATTCCTTCCACAGCCGTCAGATTCGCCCCCTCAAGAGGTTTATAGTTTCCGCGCACAGATTGACCTCCCCCCCCCCCCCCCCCCCCATCCCCGCTACCCCCTCGACCGATTCGACAATAACCCCCCCAACAACCAGCGATTGTCTGTAACGAACATTTCATGGCTGCTAGACACGAGGAAGGATGCTATAAAATACATTACTTCGCATACATCTTGTTTGCAAAGAACTATCGAACGATGACGTCGGGGAGGGTGGCAAGGGGCATCGTATTTCAGGAGGTACGGCTACGAGCTGGTTTCAAAACCGGCAATTTCGTTAAAGAAAAGTTGGGAGGGCTACCGCAGAACGACGCCCTCCTTTTAACCCCCCCCCCCCCCCGCCGTCGGCCCCCACGCCCTTTAAAACTCTGTACTACCCTCACCGGTTGTACAACTTACACGATATACCCCCCCCCCCCCCCCCGCTCCCCCCTCCTTTTCAAACCCCTGCCCCCCCCGCCCCCGGTCCCCACGCCCTCAAAACTTCCGTCCTCCCCTCACCGGTTATACGACTTACCAGGTACAGGATATACTTGATAAAGTGATGCATTTCCTTCCACAGCTGCCAGAGTTTGTCCCCCTCAAAAACAGATTTTATAGTTTCCGCGCACAGATTAATTAACATAATAACCCTGTTGAACCTGGTACAAGCACACACACCGTAGTTGCAAGGGGAGTCGCCGACCTATATCCTTAAGAAGGACACACACTCAGTAATACGCGCGATCGGGGTATCACGCACAGATTGCACAGATGAGTTTCGACGAAATCCTTGATCTCACAGCCGGAGTGTATTTGTGTGTTTAAATAGTCTATGTACGTGCGTCTATTCCTAGTTCGCACGGCAGTTTCCTAACGCCACTATAGATTCCCAATCTCACGGCCGATTCTGAGTCACAGTTGAAATATCGGAAATGAGACCTTAATTTACCAGCAGAGATGGACGGTTGGTCTATTATTGCTCATATAAATAGCGCATACTGGGTGGTAGACCATAGCAGCCTCAACCGCCATAGCCCATCGTAGTAGGTTCGCATAAAGGCAAAGAGTAGATTGTATTAAAACCAGACAGAGGTAGTTGTGCTTACTGTTATTTGGCGGTGCGGCGGTGCGCTGGCGCGCTTTTTTCGTCAGAATTTCGCTTCCCCGCACCGGGCGCTGCACCATGATGAGCTAAATTTCGCGGGCTGAGCCACGCCCTCCGGAATAACCTGCTTACTAAATACCAGGGTTCTTTACGGTTATCCGTCCGTGTACGGTGCTGTTTTTTCAAATCGAAAATCCTACTGTCCGGTCCGGTGCGGTTTTGAAAATTGGAAAATCCTACGGTGCGGTTCGGTGCGGTTTTGGGATATATTGTAAATCCTCCGGTGAGGTTCGGTGCGGTTTTGAAAATTTGGAAATCCTACGGTGTGGTTCGGTGCGGTTTTCAAAAGAGCAATGGCTGAAATCGGGTACACCCGATCGATCGATAGCCGTTATCGGGTACCCCTTAAACACACAGTCCCACAACGACTCAGGACGACATCTCATCGGTCGAAACCACACCGCATCCGAACGCAGCCGCATGTCCGTCGGGTGCACCCGATTATGGCTGAACAAGTCCTCGAAATGTATCCGACTCGCATACAAGCCACCCGATTATGGCCGGACTACTCGACCACCAGTCCACACGCACACACGCACGCGCAGCAGGCGCGAACTCGCGCCACGTCACGAGGGGGCGCATTGTTTGTTCTTTCGTCTCGTAGCTCTTTTTCCGGAGCTCTTTTTTGTGGCTTGTGAGACCCCGCTCCGCTCACGCCGGCGCGCCCAACCACAGCCACAGCAGTAGTGATGTGCGACAACGGCCACCAGCGACAGCCGAGTACACACAAAATTAGCAACACAACGCAACATGTGCAAGAATATACATGAGCAAACAATGCCCCGCCTCGTGACATGGCGCGAGTTCGCGCCTGCTGCGCGTGCGTGTGTGCGTGTGGGCTGGTGGTCGAGTAGCCCGGCCATTATCGGGTGGCTTGTATGCGAGTCGGGTACATTTCGAGGACTTGTTCAGCCATAATCGGGTGCACCCGATGGACATGCGGCTGCGTTCGGATGCGATGTGGTTTCGACCAATAAGATGTCGTCGGTCTGAGTCGTTGTGGGACTGTGTGTTCAAGAGGTACCCGATAACGGCTATCGGTCGATCGGGTGTACCCGATTTCGGCCATTGCTTTATGCAGAACAGGCTCTGTGGAACAGAGTAAACCAAACCGTCGCAGTTCATCAAGCAAGGTAAAGCAATCGAAATGCTAGCGTACCGGGTACGGGAACACAACAAAACAAGTAAGACCATGAAAAAAAGAGAAGAAAAGAAGAAAAGGAAACAAAGGAAAACAAAACAAATGACAGGTCCAGGTATTCATAGTACAAGGTGCTCTCTCTGAAGAATGTGATGCAAGGACATCGGAAAGGAAAGGCTGCAAGAAGAACAACGTACTTACTTGCTGAAAAGGGAACAGACACCTGTTGCACGAACAAAACAACACGAAGAAGATAAGCGCTGTAACACGGCCGTGGACAAAACAACACGAAGAAGATAACTGCTGTTTGACGGACAAAACCAGCACGAAGAAAAGGAAGAAGATACCGGCATGAAGCCGGTGGGGAGGAAAATAAAGGAGCACCAGAAACAAGAAGCAAAAAACTTGCGCCAGCTAGCGTTGGGCTGCGAAAGCAACTGAGTTAAATCGGCACACGACGCGTATGAAAATACGTGGAAGTGCGGTGAGCTAAAGCTTTATTTTTCCCCATCCGCCGGAGGATAAAAAAAAACAAAAACAAACAAACAAACAAACAAAAAACGAAACGAAAAGGAAAAAAAGGACGACAGCAAGTCATTGCTGCTGTCGCTTTCGCGCTCCCCTCACCATTGAACTCGACGAAAACAAACAATGCAGAAACTACCACTCGCTGTTATAGAGGGTGCAGAGCTATAGTAGCACACGCTCCACTTAATTAGTCGAACTGGCACCTTGTCACACGATCTGCCATTTCGTTTCTGCATTCATCTACCGCTGTCTTAGTACGGCTGCTCCCGCCCCTCCGGTTTCCCTTGGTTGCTGCTCTTGGCGTCCTCTGCTGAGGCGTTGCCAGCTCTTCTCCGCCTCGCCCCTGTGCCATCTCGTCATGAAGCGGTCCGCCGCGTCAACGATCCCGCGGTGCCAGTTCCCACTCTTCTTAGCCGCCCTCGGCCATAGCACAGCAATCTCTACTCCGAACAGTAAGGGGGAGATATCTGTGGACCCCTCGGTTGCTTCGAATACCCTGATGTCGTCTACCAGACACTGGTTCCGGTTTTCTTCTGGTCGGCCTCGTTACCGGTCCACCTCACCAGCCATCGTCCCGAACATCACGCGATGGGTCAGTCGCTCATTGGTCGTCCATTGTACGGCACCCGCAAAGAGGAGGAGTGGTTTGCGGATGGTCGCCTCAACGCTCTCACATTGTGCCTTCTTGAGAGCCTTGGCTTACGACATGCGGTGGTCGGTGCTCTGTCGGCGCTGAAAGCCAATGGTCTTTAGGAGGAGGTTGTGGTGTGCAGTTCGGAGTTTAGCGAAGTGCTCCAGGCCGAGAGCCCAGGTCACACACCCGTACAGCAGGGTCTCCATCACCTCGGTCTTTGGCAGGCGCACCTTTAACATGAACGGGGCATCCTCCATATCGTACAGCTCGCGCTTGAAACGATCGTAGCATGCCCACGCGAGTCGAATCCGTCGTTTGACCTCTGCATGATGTCGGCGTTTGCATCGAAAAGACCGCCCAGGTACATAAACTGCATCGTCTGCATAACCTTTGGCCCGCTGCATCGACGACGAGCGATGATGTCGGGAGCACCTGGTGGAGTGTGCGCAACAGCATTGTCTCCGTTTTCTTTTCGAGCACGGTGAGTCCTGCTGCTTCGAAAACGGTCACAATGACGGTCATCATCTTCGCAAGGCCTTCTGCGGAGTTGGACACAATGCCTGCATCGTTGGCGTACAGCATACCCCAGACTGACCTTCGCACACATGCTAGCGGTTCAACCTCCACCTCGTTCTCCCCGAGGTCTTCCTCGAGATGAACCAAGTCCCTCAAAATGTCTGGGTTCTCACTGAAGCGTACCATGACGGCACGTATCTCAGCGGCGAAAAACACATTGAAAAGAAGGGGTGACGATACACGTCCTTGCCGCAATCCCTGGGTGACGTCAAACCATTCAGATTGCTCACCGTCATCCGTGCACACGCGAGCTCGCATGCCTTCGTAGAACTGGTGGATAATGGTCAACATCTTCTCTGGTACGCCGAAGGGTGCGAGCACCACCCACAGCAGCTCTCGGTCGACGGAGTCTTATGCTTTCTGGACATCGATGAAGCACATGTACAGAGGGATTCCCTTAGCTCGTTTGGGTTCTTGCGGTCCGCGCACGACGAACAGCATACCCACTGTTGATCGGGCGGGGCGAAAGCCGCACTGTTCTTCGGGGAGTAGCCCTTCGGTCTCACAGTAGTTGCTGAGGCGGGACGCCACCATTTTTAACAGTAGTCTGTCTGAACGGGCAACGATCGAAATCCCTGGGTAGTTATTGCAATCAGATCGATCCTTCTTTTTATGAAGGACCTTAACGATGGCACATTTCCACTGCTGGGGCACGTCTCCCGGTCTCCACACGTTGACAAGGAGATTGTGGAAGTAGCGGATGAATTCTGGGTGGTCTATTTCCAGCAGGTCGGACGGCAGGGAGTCTGGTCCCACTGGTTTCCAGGTTGGCATACCCCGTATTACGGCAGTCACTTCATCCACATGGTCACTTCATCTCCAAGCGATGGTGCTAACGGCCGTTGTGGGGATAGGTCGCTGATAGCTGGATCAAGTTTAGTTTATTTTGCAATGAGGAGGGTACCGAAATACTCCGCCCACCGTTCAAGAATGCGCACCTTGTCCTTTAGCAGCGTGCCATCCTCGTCCATCATGAACTGCTCGCTTCTCGCCTTTCTGCCGCCCAACCCAACCGTGCCCTCTAGGTGCTTGTTGAAACGCCGGTGGTCGTTGTCAGCGAAAAGTCTTTCCGTTTCAGCAATGTACTCTTCGAAGTAGGCATGTAATCCTGAGGGGTTCGCGCATGCCGTTCTGATCGTCTTCCACGCGGTTTTGTCCCGCTTGATGCGCATGGACCGTCGTGCATCCTCCCTCGCATCCCATGCTACTTTGAAGGCGGCTGCTGTTTCTGCGGACTCGCACCAACCGAGTTTGTGTTTGCGGCGTGGTGTGGGTGGCACGTCTTTCGCTACTACTGGGTCATGAGCGATTTTGGCAAGGGATTCGGCGATCTCGGAGATACTATCGGGCTGGGAGGGTAGGGAAGGAAGCTTGGATAGGATCTGCTTAACTAGTTGCTGTCTGCAATCTCCGTCGGATCTAAACCTCTGCGGATCAAAAGGCCATATTTGGTTTTTCGTTCGCACGTGTCTGTTGGGTGCGAAACAACCGCTGAGGCGAACCATTGCAGTATGCGATATTATGGTCTGAGTCTGCCTTGGCTGGGGGCGGAGGCTGGGGGTGCACCTCTACATCATACACGCGAGATCGGTGTGCTTGTCGGCTTAGGATGTAGTCAATCCGTTTTTGGCCATTGCGGCTGCTGACGATCTTGAACATATGAGATATTCCACCCTTCCGTGTGCCAAAAAACGTGTTCGTCAGAGCGCCGAGCTTGTTATCTTTAGCAAATATCAGCAGGGGTTCGTCGTTGTTGTTGAGCTCATGACGTCCGTACGCTTCAAGCACCTTACCGTCATTCCACCCTTCCATCCTTTCTCCAGTCCTCGCGTTTGCGTCTTTCAGTACGAACAGACATCCCTCAGTTGGGAAATCTGTTCAACCATGTGTCCCAATTTCTTCCAATATTCCTCTTTCAGCTGTGCTGTGTGTGTTGAGGTTGGCTTCCGTTGGAGCATAGTCAACGACTAGGTTGATCGCAACGCTTTCACCAGTCAACTCGAAGCGCATCGACATAAGTCGTTCGTCAATCAACTGGTGGGCATCCACCACAGATTTACGGCAAATCGTTTCCTTAACACCCAAACCAACTCCCGTACAGTCCTTGCCTGCCTTCCGGTTCTTCTTGGCCAGAGCAGAAAACTCCGTATCCTGCTGCAGAAAACTCTTTTCCCACAAAACTAGTAATAAATATTAAATTTGATATCTTTACATATCTTTACATTTGAACAATAAAAAATTATCACTTACAGGAATTACAGGCAGACACGACGTATGTTCAAATTACGGTGCACCACACTGCCAACCTACTACGTGGGGTATTCCGTACCTACCGTCTGCATGATCGCCTCCCAACCTCTGCCAAACGAAGTAGCATATGCCCAACCAAGGTAACGTAATTCAGCGCGGGGTCATCAAGCGTCCCTTTCAAAACACTGACGATTTGCATTTCTTCCCCTCGTGTTCAATGGTGGTGACATTGCATGACCGCATCACCTCGCTTGCTGCATTTGCAATAGTGTACGAGGAAATATGTATATCTGTCTTATATTTGGCGACCTCAGAGCCCCACATCGGCACGGTGAAAAATCGTGGTAATACTACATGGTTGCACCTGTCGATTAGAATGATCTGTCTTGCGGTCCGTGCAAAACAACACACCACAAAGCTGTACCACATTGTATACCACAGTAGGTTCTACATGATTCTTACAAATGATTGTCGTGCATTCATGGTGTTGTTGTTCTCACATTAACTCGCATAATGAAGTCCGTGGTCACAGGACAGACGACGCCAGTCACTCTGGAGCTGAAGAATGCCCCAGAAAAAAAACACAAACAAACCAAAGGTCATTCATATAAATAGCCAGGCCTGGTTGTTGGAGTAAACTGGAGATTTTCCTAAAAGGCCGTTGCCCCCCCCCTGACACACACGGAAAAAACAGTCCACCCCCTTCACCGCCGCCGCCCCATCTAGAATGAAATCTGCTAGAACAATAAACACTACTACCAGGCAGGTGATGTCAGCTCATTACCTATCCAACCGGCCATGCCGTAGCTCCAATTCATTTATTTCCGCCCCCTTCCCGCCCCCGCCCCCCGGCCCCCTGCTTCCCCACCACCCGTACCATCGCCTAGACCTAGCACCACGCGTATAATAGCAAGCTCCTTGAACAAATATACATCTATGCAACCTAAAGCTATTATTGGAAGTCCCCCTCGCCCCCCCCCCCCCCCCCCCCCTTCGAACACTCCGCCCTCTCCTCACCGGTCGTACTACTCACTGGATATACATGGTAAACTGATGCATTCCTTTCACAACCGTCAAATTTGTCGCCTTAAATTGTTTACAGGTTTCGCGCACAGATTGAGTTCCCCCCCCCCCCCTCCCCCCGTGCTCCCTCTTGTTCAAACCCAGGCCCCCAAGCCCTTAAAATCTCCGCTCTCCCCTCACCGGTTATACAACTTGCAGGATATACTTGATAAACTGATGCATTTCCTTCCACAGCTGTCAGATTTTGTCCCCCTCAAAAACGTGGTTTATAGTTTCCGCGCACAGATTGATTGACGTCACCCTGTTGACCGTGGTACAAGCTACAACAAACAGTGCTGTAGTTCCTAAAGGGGAGTCGCCGACGTTCGTATATATCCTTAATGAGGACACACACTCAGTAATAATGCAGTAATACACGCGCGATCGGATTATCACACACAGCTTGCAAATATGAGTTTCGACGAAATCTTCGATCTCACAGCTAGCTGGAGTGTATTTTTATTTTTTATAATAATTATTAAAATATGAATACCATTATTAGACCAATCAAGCGAGCGGGGACACTTTTGACTTTTGACACGAAACCGTGCAGAAGCCGTCACGGACCGTGCAAAACATTGACCCTATAGCACCGTTCCGCGGCCGAAAAAACCGCGGGTTTTCTACGGTTTTACGTTAACTGCACCGTTAAATAACCGGTGTAGCGGTTCTTGGCTTGATGCACACGGTGCGGTGCGGTTTCGATGTCATTCCTACGGTGCGGTTCGGTGCGGCTTTAAGAAATCGGGGATCTTGCGGTCGGTGCGGTTCGGTGCGGTTTTCGGATATTGTAAATCCTAAGGTGCGGTTCGGTGCGGTTTTCAAAATCGTAAATGATACGAACCGCACCGAACCGACGGGCAAAACCGCACCGTGAAAAAAATTCCTAAGGCCATTGTTTATGGTACCCCGATCCAGGTCACAGATGTTCCTGACATTCGTTTCGCCGCCTAAAGATCTAGATGCCAACGTGAGATTTCCAAACTCTGTGTATGGTAATATCGAGTCTAGATGCAGAAGCTAACAGCAATATGTTCAGTATATTATTACTATTATTACTATTTTTATTACTATTATTGTTATTTTTGCCCTCCGACAACATTACAAAAATTAAAATACACTCCAGCTGTGAGATCAAATATTTTGTCGAAAATCATCTCTGCAAGCTGTGTGTGATACTCCGATCGCGCGTATTACGGGTTGTGTGTCCTCATTAAGTATATAGGTCGGTGACTCCCCTTGGAACTACAGTGTAGCTTATCAGGGTCAATACAGGGTGGTGTCAGTCAGTCTGTGCGCGGAATCTATAAAACCCGTTTTTGAGGGGGACAAAATCTGACAGCTGTGGAAGGAAATGCATCAGTTTATCAAGCGTATCCTGTAAGTCGAATAACCGGTGAGGGGAGGGCAGAGCTTTGAAGGGTTGGGGGCGTGGGTTTGAACAAGAGGGAGCGGAGGGGGGGGGGGGGGGAGGGACGGGCGGGGCAACTCAAACTGTGCGTGAAAACTTTAAATCCTTCAAGGGTACAAATCTGACGGTTTTGGAAAGAATGCACCAGTTTACCATGTATATCCTGTATGTCGTACAACCAGTTACGAGAGGACGGAGTGCTCCAGGGGGTGGGGGAGGGGGGGGGGGGGGGGGGGGGGACAAAAGAGTTTTCAGCGGCTTTAAGTCGCATAGATGTAGGGCCTTGCTATACGAGTGGTGCTAGGTCTAGGCGATGGTGCTTGGTGGTGAGGAAGAAGGGGGTGTTGGGGGGTGGGTGCGAGGAGGCCAAGACGTCGAGCCCAACCGCGAGGCTCCACTCAACGTCTTCCACCAATAAGCAACGCTACTTGCCGAAGACTACGGCTACCGGCGGTTTAGGACTACAGCACGAAACTTCTCTGCAGGGGCCGTTGGTGGTATGGATCCGGTCAATGGGGGGGTAGCTAAAGAGCTGGGTCGGGGGCGATTCACCGTGGGTTTGTTGTGGTTGGGGAAGACGGAAAAGTCGTCGTTGGCCTGGGTACGCTGGTGGGTAAACTGAGATGCTGGCCGGGAGGTACCGTTGGTAGCCTGGTACGGGCGGAATAGTCGTGAAAAGGGGGTGGTGGAGACTCCAACCTTTGTCGAAAGGAGAACTAACCAGACCGTGAGGAGGAAGGCGGTTGCTTTCTCCAGATGGTCGGCGGTGTCGGGGACAGATCGGTGACGAGTTCGAAGAAGCCAACAACCTAACCAGATGCTGGGGCTTGGGGCGTGTAGGGAAATGTGGCAGTAGAGTTGGCGGGCGGCTCTGAGGCCGTTTTGACCACTGAAGTAGCGGCGGGAGTGGTTCGGACTACACCGAGGGTGCGAGGAGGCCAAGACGTCGAGCCCCGAACCGGGAGGCTCTACTCGACGTCTTCCACCGATGAGCAACGCTACTTGCCGAAGACTACGGCTACAAGCGGTTCCAGACTACAGCACGAAACTTCTGCTTCCAATTTGCTGGGGCTTGGGGCGTGTAGGGAAATGTGGAAGTAAAGTTGGCGGGCGGCTCTGTGGCCGTTTTGACCACTGTGTAGTAGCGACGGGAGTGGATCGGACTAGACCGTCTAGTCCGATCCACTCCCGTCGCTACTACACAGTGGTCAAAACGGCCACAGAGCCGCCCGCCAACTTTACTGCCACATTTCCCTACACGCCCCAAGCCCCAGCAAATTGGAAGCAGAAGTTTCGTGCTGTAGTCCGGAACCGCTTGTAGCCGTAGTCTTCGGCAAGTAGCGTTGCTCATCGGTGGAAGACGTCGAGTAGAGCCTCCCGGTTCAGGGCTCGACATCTTGGCCTCCTCGCACCCTCTCCTCTGTCCTGCCGACGACACCAAATGTAGTGGTTGTACTCCGAGTGGGGGGATGCGTGGTTGGTCGGTGTTGGGAAGCGTGCTCCTCATGGGCTCCAGTGTCTTCATTGGTCTCTCCTCAAGGCTCGCTGGATAGATTCAATAGCTCGATGCATTGTTTCCCTACAACGAGGATATTAAAAGACAGACATTACAGGCCTAGGCACGGTAGTGCGAGGTAACGCAGGGAAACACAGGGTAGAGCAGGCAGTGCAAGGTAGCGAGATGTGGGGCGTCCTGCTTGTCCCACCATCGTCACCTACATTACCGCCCATCTATGATGGCCTTGACGTGAATGTGACGTCTAATGTCACGTGGGTTCACCTCAATCGTGACATGGTTTCACGTCGAATCTATCAACTATCCTTCCACGGAGGACACTCCGTTACAGGGGGCGTTGGGGGGGGAGGGGGGGTGGCATTAATTGGATCGACAATATAGCGTAGGTGCCGTTCCGATGCAAATCGAATATCCTTCCATAAAGCAGCAGTACTACCCGATGTGAAATCGAATGGTTGCACCATAAAGCAGTGGTATCTTCCGCAAACCATTTTTTACAAAAAAAATATTTCAAGGACGTCAGCCGTGAGTTCGACGAATTCTCAGGCCAATACTCATCTTTTGCAAGCTGCGTCGTTGGTACTTGTAATATACTATATGGGTGGGTTTTTTATTGGGAGGGGTCCTATTTTTTGTCCTTTATAATGGTAAGTGTTGGTATTTATACTTCAGGTTGAGGACGTCAGGTAGGTGTGAGTTCGACGAATTTCGGGTCAGTGCACATATTTTCGAGCTGCTTGTTGGTACTTGTAACAAACTATCTATGTGAATAAATTCTTTTTAATGGCAGGGGTCCTACTATTTTATAAAAAAATGCTTTTCCCCACTACAATGATTGGTGTTGGTATTTTTACGTTAGGTGGGGAATTTCGAAGTAGCTCTAAAATCATACTCCGTATCTACTTTGTGAATGTATTTTTGTGGCTTCCACTATGTTGATCTACCCTATGTATGGTGGATGGTTTGCGGATGGATGGCTTGGTCAGGGTTGTTGGTACTTGTGGTTAAGTGCGTAAGTAAGTTTTCTCTACCTGAGGGTGGTCTTATTATTTTGTGTTTTTCCACTACAGCAGTAGCGGGTTTTGGTATACGTCGGAAGTATGAAGACAGTAGTAGTGATCTAATAGATCTCATTTATCCGTTCAAAATAATGTATAGTTTCCAGGCACATATCGAGCTGCCCCCCCCCCCGCCCCAACCCCCCTCCCCCCCCCCCCCGCTCCCAATAATATACTGGTGCCAAAACCGTCAGATTTATCCCCTCGAAAGGATTTATAGCTTACATGGACAAATTGCCCCTTTCCCCCCCCCCCCCCCCCCCCCCGCCCCCCTCCAAACCCGCTCGCTTTTGATCAAAACCAGGCCCCCCCTTTCCCTTCACAGCTGTCAGATTTTGTCCCCCTCAGAAACGGGTTTTATAGTTTCCGCGCACAGACTGACTAAAATCATCCTGTTGACCCTGATAGCTACACTGTAGCTGTAAGGGGAGTCGCCGACCTATATCCTTAATGAGGACACACAACTCGTAATGCGCGCGATCGGAGTATCACACACAGCTTGCAAAGATGAGTTTCGACGAAATCTTCGATCTCACAGCTGGAGTGTATTTTAATTTTTTATAATGTCATGTAAAAGTTCCACCCGGAAAAAAAAAAAAAAAAAAAAAAAACAAGCAAACAAACAAGCAAACAAACAAACAAACACAAAAACGGGAGTCGGTGAGCCTCGAACCCACGGCTTCAATTTGATAATACTCTGTCACCCTAATATATAACTACAGCGATCATATACGCGTGATAGCAAGTTATGTTTTTTTGCTTTGTTTTGTTTTGTTTTTGTTTTTTATTTTGCTTCTTTTTTTAAATGGCCCTATTTCCGCTCCTTCATTATATTATTTCGGTTTAATCCTAGTGCGAATATTTTTGTTTACAACAGCAGTACTTTTTTTAGCTGATCGCACTAAATATTAATCTTCAAATGATACCATTTATATTACTGAGTCATGTCATCATGCCAAGATTGTTTCCCCGCATGGGGAATAAGTTTCATCATGTGTTAATTACAATGGCTATCTGCAATATGTGTTGCTGAGTCAGGCCAATGTTGTTGTTATTGTTGTTGTTGTTGGTGTTGGTGTTCTCACATTAACTCGCATAACCAAGTCCTTGGTCACAGGACAGGCTCCAGTCACTCTGGAGCTGAGGAATACCCTAGGGGAAAACACAAATCAAAGGTGGTACACGCATATATCACAGCTGACACAATTTATGCCTCCACTAGAAACATATGAAAGTGAAATCGGGAGTCAGTCTACGATGTGCCAGGTCCATACCGGTGCATACGTCTCACTACTCGCGCTTGGAAAAACCGACTACACCGCTTGCCACCCAAGAAAGACTCACGTATATGTTACACGTAGTACCTATCACTACGCGTACGCACGACAGACGCAAGTCAATTGGAGAAAAGAAACAAAGAAAAAGAAAAGAAGATAAAAGCTCAAAGAAAAGAGAAGAAAGCAAAACAACGAAAAAAACGAAAAAAGAAAGGAAAGAAAAGAAGAAGACAAGAAAAGCAAGGAAAGGAAAAAAGAAGAAAAGTATCATATATGAAGAGTCGATGAATTGGAAGTACACTACTCATCATGGAAAATCAACGAGTTGTGAGCATGACATGTGAGGCGACGAGTTGTGAGCATGACTAGTGAGCATCATCAGCATGCTCTAGTATACTCATGGTACTTCGCTTGTATACTCAGTGCACAGCAGCAGCAGCAGCAGTGTATATCCAGTCCGTCCCGTCCTTCCTGACTTGGTATGGTCGCTCCAATATGAATGCTTGTACGAGTATCCCATCCATGACATGTCATTCTCGTTTTTCTTGGACCGCACTTCTTTTAAGTTCTACTCACTCGTATATGAAAGTCCTTCATCACCAAATGTTCACCTGTACTGTATATGTTTGCCGCAGATAAAGGTAGTCTTTCAATTTTTCAGCACGCGAACAGCTTAGCAATGCACTTGAACATGTTCCTAAGGTTCCCTCGTTCCCCTCAGTCACTATCGAACGGTACTATATATAGTCCCCTCAGAAACTGGTTTTATAGTTTCCGCGCACAGACTGACTAACATCACCCTGTTGACCCTGATAGCTACACTGTAGTTGTAAGGGGAGTCGCCGACCTATATCCTTAATGAGGACACACAACCCGTAATACGCGCGATCGGAGTATCGCACACAGCTTGCAGAGATAGATGAGTTTCGACAAAATCTTCGATCCCACAGCTGGAGTGTATTTTCGTTTTTCATAATATTATAGTATAAAAGGCTGAGCTCAAAGCCTTGATTCCGTACACAACGAAGTTTGAAGCAAGGAACCAATACCGACTGAATGTTGTTGCTGTTCTCACATTAACTCGCGTAATCAAGTCCGTGGTCACAGGACAGGCTCCAGTCACTCTGGAGCTGAGGAATACCCCAGGGAAAAACACAAACAACCCAAGGTGGTACGCGCATATGATCACAGCTGACGCAATTCATGCCTCCACCAGAAAAATGTGCAAGCGCATTGCTTATTTTTTTTGTAGTTGTTTTTCCATTATCTTGATTGAAGTACCTATGTACGAAGCGGAAATACAAGAAGATTTCGTAGTTCATCCGTTTCACGGCTATGTTTCATTCATGGGTACGTACTGGACAGTAAGAAGAGGTAGATAATTTGGGACACCAGCCACAATGAATGTTGTTACTTACTGTTGAATTTTGCAAGCGTGAGGTTAGTTGTGTTGGTAAGTTCATACACTTGACAATCTCGAGGTTGGTTCTGTGAGAGAAATAAATAAGTTAGTCTAGAGTTTTATCTTTAGTTGTATTGGGAATGCATCATTTTTGCCCGTTTCCTTTCCCCACATGTCATGTTCTCCTGTTGTTTGTTATCTACTGTTTCCATAATATACTCGTATTCGTTGGAATTTATCAGAGGGATTTCGAAAAGCCGAAACACAAACAAACGCGCCGCAGCGCCACAACACGCTACTACAAACCATGGCGATCGAGGAGCGCGAGGGTCAAGCGGCAGCTGCTCGGCAAATGGCCCAGGGGGCTGCCGCATCTTCGCGAAAATACTGCTGTTCTGTGCGTGTGTGCGCGATAGGGCAAAATTGCGGCCTAACCTCGAGACAACATCTCTCTGGAGAAAAAATACCTTGTTTCTATCTCGGCCTGTAATACCAACGCTAAGTATATGTATGTACCACTACTGCTGTGCTGTGTATGTAGCCCATAGGCTCAAAGGTTGTGAGGCAGGCCGAGAACACGGAACGGTGAATCGACGGAGACTCACTGGGGCCACACAATGGTTATGCATCGGTATTTTTTTACGACTCAAGCTTTGTCCTGTGGACTGCTATATCTATTTGATTGGACGGCGTGTTGACAGTCTCGTGCTATTCTACCCAATAGACGCCTCTCGTACCAGTTGTGCTTGAAAAAAACGCGGGATAATCGAGAGAAAAAGCAAAAGGCGTCGGTATTCGAAATGGACTGCTGATATGACAGCATTGTGACGTTGCCTAGCATGGCTGCCCTGTCTGCTGTATAACTCAGTTGCACCTTTCGTACATAGGAAGGGGAACAGCACGACACGGACGGTGCACGGTGCTGGAGGCAAGGGATAAGGACAGGCAGCCGGCGATACAGGCTCAGCTACGAGACAGGTGTGTGTGGTTCGCGAGAGAGAAAGGCACACCGATTTATTATGCCGCGTTTGTCTGGTGTTGGTTGAGTATGATATTGGTCTACAACAGCTGTTATACTTCTGCTGCTGCTGTCAAGAGTGCTGGCTGTTCATGTACCCGTGCATAGGGTCGGGGTTGCAACCACATGCGACGGCTGATTCAGGGTGCCCGGTACCAACCACCTCCAGATCCCATCTGCGTCTGTCTGCTGTTGGTTGCTTTTCTGCAAACTGTGACCCCATCCGGCTCTTCTATCTGTTGGCTGCTTTCGTGCAAACTGGGGCCCCCAATCGGCCGTGGCTGTGCGGTCTGCTTTTTGTTTGCGAGCACATGAATGGCAGAAAGCAATAGCCGCTCGCCCCAGTGATCAAGGGGTTAACCTTGAACACTGGTAGGAGTCGAGTTCGAATCTCGATATGGAGATTTGTAGTTTCTTGAGAGACATCAACTAACTGCCGAGGAGGGCGCTTTACAGGGTGGATAAAGCACGGCAGTTCGACGCGAGTCGACGAGGGAGGAAAGTGCTCAGTCATTCTCGAGATAAAAATGAAGGCGCATACCGTAATTGAGAGGGGAGAAACAAAGGCGTACGCAGTGACCCTGCCGGATCTGAGTTTCAAATACCAGGTATAACATAATAAATAGGGAGAGAGACGGAGAAAGTATAAAAAGTGCGAAGACAATTGAAGGAATCATGAAAAAAAAAAAAAAAAAACGAGGAGAGCGGAAAACGCTCCCGAGGAATTATTTTTTTCCCATTATCATTGTTGCTGCGTCGATTTATTGCGTTTTTCCTCATTGCTACACCGCAGTATCCACGACTCGCGCACGAGGTCCGGGACCCGAGAGAGCTGGCTTCTCGGTGAGATTTTCTCGCATAAGATCGCGCTATATAGAGCGCTCTGACGCGACTTGACTCGACTCGACTCGACTCGACTCGATGCGACGCCGTGCGACGCGATTCCACATTGATTGTTTGTAAAAAGAACAACTGCACCACCAAGAACGACAAACAGCGGGGATGAATTTGTAACTGGTCGTATGACAGAAGTCGTGCCTCGGAGTAAGGGCCTGTGCAATCATAAGGTAGGTAGTTTGCTTTTGATACATACAGAAGTAATAATGCATCATCGCAAAAAGCGTTTGGAATTGTTGAGTGTGTTTCGTATATACCCGTATACACAAATATTTATTTATTTATTTTGCGAGCGCACTTCTACTTTCCAGCTTCTGGACAAGCCGTGTGGTCACAGGTGTGTGTCGTCCCTTCTCCCCCCCGGTTCTTGCCTTGATTATTTTTATCCCGCGTAGATGGGGGGTTCTTCAGCAGTCCCACAGCTCGTCCATTTTTCATGGAATGTTTTGCTAGAGAACTCACTGTTTCTTCGTATATATGCATACTCCATGTTTCGTGTATATACCTTTTTTGTTCAACACGCACAAGAACATTCAGTTTTCTCGAAACCATACGAGATACGTGGTATATATTTCAAAAATATCGAGCTCCTCGAGTGGGGAGTGGAGCCTCAGAAAAGAAAAAAAATGCACCTCTACCGCCGTATATCTAGCATGTACTCCACCTCTTACGCGAAGCAGCCCGGGCTGCGGAGCAAGATAGGGAGGGGTTGTCCCCGAACAACTACACAGTAACTCCCACTGTGCGTGTGATGCAGGGACATCTCTGGCACGCACACCTCATCAAATAACAGATTGTGTCCGCCTCAAAAACGACTGTTATAGTTTCCGCGCACAGATTGAACAACATCACCCTCGGGTGCAAGCTTCATACATACACTGCTGTAGTTCTGAGGGGAGTCGGGCGCCAACCTATATCCTTGACGATGACACACACCCAGTGATTCGCACGATCGGAGTATCACGCACACAGCTTGCAAAAATGGGTTTCGACGAAATCTTCGATCTCTCACAGCTGCATGGAGGAGTTTTTTTTTATTTTAGCATGATACTACACCCATGCATAGTCTATGCTACTATTATATGCGCGCTCCCACTATGCGGCTGCTGATAAGACGAGAAGACCTGCGTCTGGCAGTGAGCAGCATTGACGCGCATGCCATGCCACGATCTAGAGGTAGCAGTTTTTGGCTTTTTTTTTTTTTTTTCTTAACCCAAAATCGTCGGAATTTCATTTTATTTTTTTCAAATCCAATATTTCGCGTTGCATACCTAGGAGGCCAGATGAGATTTTTTCCTTGTTGGGGGGCACCTTTGACTGATTCTTACTCGTACGATAGAGCCCCCTCCAAAACCAGCGATTTTCTTTCGCGGGCGTTTCATGGCTGCTCGGCACATGGAAGAGTACAATTGAAACCAAAGGTGTCCATATATTTTCCGGTGTGCTCAAAGGCCTATCGATCCATGACGTCGGGGAGGGTGGCAAGGGACACCGTATTGCAGAAGATACGACCGGGAGCTAGCTGGTTTTGAAACCGCCGATTTCGTTAAAGAAAAGTTAGGGGGGGGTACCTGCCGTAGAACGACTTTTTTTCTTTTTCAAGTAGACCTCAAGTGAGAAGTTCTCATGAAAAAAAAAAAAAAAATGTTCACGTCTCTACTACTGCTGTAGCATGTGTCTCTTGGTCGCTCTATATGTATGTATCCGAAAAACCAAAAGGTTTTAAATGTGTCTTCAAAGTTAAAAAAACGCGCATGTCTCGTGTTATTGAGAGACACAGCTTGATGCGAGTCGATGAGATAGGAAATAGCTGGAATCTTCTCGCCATAAAAATGAAGGCGCGTAACGTGGCGGGGAGGGGAGGGAGAAGAACCCGCGTAGTGACCCCGGAGCTGAGTTACGTCCAGGGGGGGAGAGGGAGGAAGGCAAAATCCCAAGACAATAGAAGAGATGAGCAGAAACAAAAAAATATAGGAATGCACCATCACCCCTAAGCCATGCAGTCAGCGCTGGCTGCGTAGCTAAGGTGGATATATGTACGGTGTTGTTGTTGTTGCGTCACATTAACTTTTTTTTTTTTTTTTTTTTATCCTCCGGCGGATGGGGAAAAATAAAGCTTTAGCTCACCACACTTCCGCGTATTTTCATACGCGTCGTGTGTCGATTTAACTCGGCTGCGATTAACTCTTGTCAAAAATGTGTAGTCCGTGGCCACACAAAGGTTCTAGAGCCCTAGGAATACCCGAAAAACCAAATTAAATTAAAATTCGTCCGGGAAATACTACGCTTTCCCGCCTAAAACGCACGATACGAAGAGGAAGACGTACGTATCACTAGTCGGCATAAGAGGTACCGGCAGCAATTAATTGACTGGCAGTATACTGCTGTAGTCTTGGTCGATGTTCCTCAGTCCCAAAATAGCTACAACTAATAAAGTAAATGTGGGTTGACCCTTTGATACCAAGGCATGCACATCAGTTGAATGAAGTAGAAGTTTCCCCGTAACGCCGGCGGTTGAGTAGTCGTGCTGGTTGCCCGATATGGTGCATGTGAAATCGCTCTGTGTTTGGCACAGATGGATGGAAACAACCTATTATAGAGCAATTTAGTGGAATAGGGCCGGCGCGTGCTACGATAGAGGTAGCACCACTTTATTGTCAGAGGCTTCCTCAATTTGGAAGCTCAAGACCTCTCCCAAAAAACTGATTTCGAGAAGAACAACACTGCCACCGGATGAAAAAAATCCCATGGACTCTAGGTACACGACGAGAGAATCATGCAAAAAAAAATGGCCTATTATTTTTTTTTTTTCCCGACGACTTTTGGGTTAAAGGAGCCCCGTCATTCAGAAACAATTTCACACGAAAAACAGTGATAACTCTATCGTAGCACGCCTCTCCGGGGTCCCGCTATAGCGCCCGTCTTTCCCTCTACAGTGCACATACGGGAACTATGAGGGGACCACTGCTACCGCAGCGGCGTAATAATATGAGAATAATGACGGTGGTCTTTTCAATCTTCTTCGGCGGGGGGGGCGCGTACCAGCACTAATGATGTCCTCGAAACACGACATTTTGCACTCTCCCTGCAGATGCAAGCACTCTCTGCGGTCACGTTGCCACTGCATCGCCGCGCACGGTTGCTTGGTCTTTCCCTCTATAGTGCACATACTGGCACTAGAAGGGGACAGCTGCTACCGCAGCGGCGTAATAATACGAGAATAGTAACGGTGGTATTTTCAATCATCTTCGGCGGGGGGGGCGCGTACCAGCACTAATGATGTCCTCGAAACACGACATTTTGCACTCTCCCTGCAGATGCAAGCACTCTCTGCGGTGACGTTGCCACTGCATCGCCGCGCACGGTTGCTTGGTATTTCCCTCTATAGTGCACATACTGGCACTAGAAGGGGACAGCTGCTACCGCAGCGGCGTAATAATACGAGAATAAAGACGGTGGTCTTTTCAATCATCTTCGGCGGGGGGGCGCGTACCGACACTAGTGACGTCCTCGAAATACGACCTTTTGCACTCTCCCTGCAGATGCAAGCACACTCTGCGGTGACGTTGCCACTGCATCTCGCCGCGCATGGTTGCTAAAAAAAATGCTCCCGACATCTGGCCCACCATCGTCCTCCTTCTCATCGCCCTCCCACGCTCCAGCTTATTATTCAACGTCATGGCTGCGGGTCACCGCGTACGACACGAATGAATATTACAATACGATGGGACACATGATACGGTACAGACAGGTGCAACATGCTTCTTCCTCAGGGTTCCTCCCGTGAGGAGCTTTGGACACAGCCCAAAAACCGTTTTGGAGAAAACGAAATCTGCTACATACCTGGTACATACAGTGCTTTTTTTTTCTCACACTTCTATTTTCCAGCTTCTGGACAAGCCGTGGTCACAGGTGTCGTCCCTTCTCCCCCCCCGGTTCTTGCCTTCATTTTTTATCGCGCATAGGGTTCAGCAATCCCACTGCTCGTCGATTTTTCATCGAGTGTTGCTAACTCACGCTCTCGCGCTTTCCGCAAGTCAATTTGTGCACAAGAAAAAGTCCCGAGAGTATGCACTCGGCGGGGCTCGAACTCACGAAACTGACCTATACCAGGCTCGGGGATAACCTGATACGCCACCGGGGCGACCGGTTTACAGTACATACCACCCACCCCTGTTGAACTATCCCATGGTGCAGGGGCACACAACGAAAAATCGTGCAGAAAAAAGAGCGAACTCCAGACGGTTTATTAAGGATCCCGTCATTCAGAACACATTTTAACATCCAGGCTACGTACAGCAGTTGGGGGGTCTCTGATTGGGCCTTTTTTCTGCAATATGGCCTGGAGTCACTCGCGAGAGTGACGCCCTCTTGTTCCTTTTGCGACGATAAGATTTCGTGAACTGTCTTAAATGCGCTTCTTCGTGAATCCGCGACTGACTGTAACATTGTTTGCAAGCTACGCCAGCTGCGCCAATATATCGCCCAATCGATTGTCTCTTTGTCCGTGAGCTACAGAGTCGCTCGTGCGAGTGGCAGAGTCACTCGTGCGAACGCGCTCAAAAAGCCTGGTGGTGGAAGTGGGGGTGTATCACAACCGAACGCGTGCCACGATAAAGGTGCAACCTTTCACTTTTTTTTCTTAATACTACCCCTCAATTTGGGAGCGAAGACCTCTCCCAAAACTGATTTGAAGAAAAAAACCGGATGAAAAATCCCATGGCCTCCTAGCTAGGTACACAACTCGAGAGCCATGCAAGAAAAAGGCGTGTTTCCGACGATTTGGGGTCAAGGATCCCCGTCATTCAAGAAAAAAAATCAGACAAAAAAATGATACCTCTATCGTAGCGCGCGTCGCCGTTGAAACATCCCCCCTACAAAAAGTGCTACCTCTATCGCAGCACGCGTCATGGGCACATGCCACGGCGCGGTGGAGGTGCACTTTTTTTTTATTTTGGTCTGCAAGGTCGTTGACTTAATGGGGGCTCTGTATGCCTCACCCAAAAACTGATAATCAATACCAACACAAACAAAAAAAAACGTGAAAACCCGAGATGAACGAAAAAAACAAAACATGTGGCTTGCATAGAGGTACAAAAACGCACACAATCACAGCAAAACAAGACTGCAAAATTTCACACCGAGTTAGGGTTAAGGAGCCTCACGTCATTCAGAAAATATTGTTGGCGAAAAAGTGCTAGCAGGTGTACCTCTATCGTAGCACCCGTCAGTCGCCATTTTGTTTTAAACAGCACTTACTTCCCTTTAAAGCCTCAGACGGGTTAAACTTACCGCACTGCCACGGTTGCCGGGGTGAGATTTTTTTTTCTTGGTTTTTGGTTCGGTTTGCTCATCCCTTCTATTCCGTTCGCGCTTTTTCCTTTCTCCTTCTCCCTCCCTAGACGTAACTCACATCCGGGGTCACTGAGCAGATTCCTCTTCTCCCCCCTCCCCTCTTCCGTACGCGCCTTCTTGTTTAGACGTATGCTACGATAGAGGTATACCTTTTTTTGGCGAAAATGGCTTTCTGAATGACGGAGCTCCTTAACCCGAAATGGTCGGAAATAACACATTTTTTCTTTCTTGGATATCTTGTCGTTGTGTACCTAGACCACGAGGTTTTCATGCGGTAGAAGTTTTATTTTTCTGCAAATCAACTTTTGGGAGAGGTCTTAACCTCCAAAATTGAGGGGTAGTATTAAGAAAAAAAGTGGTGTGCACCCCTCTATCGTAGCGTTCGACTCTATCGCGGGAAGGTTCCAGCTACTTATTTCCTCGTCGACGCGCATCGAACAAGCCCTAACTAACGCCCGAGACTACGGTAGGGAGAGTACCCCCCTTTTTCCCGAAGGGAGTCGAGCCAAATTACGCGACAAGCTTGGCGCAGCGAGGCTAACGACGCACGCTACGATAGAGGTATACTTTTTTTTGGCGAAAATGGTTTCTGAATGACGGGGCTCCTTAACCTACTAATACTATCGTCGGAAAAAAATAAACAACTTAGTCTAGGCCAATTTTTTTTTTCGTGATTTTTCGTCCGTGTACCTAGGCCATGGAGTTTTTCATCCACGGTATGTAGCAGCCTAACGTTTCTCGGGATCAGTTTTTTTTGGGAGAGGTCTAATGTTAAGGTCCCAAATTGGGCAACCTCAGAGGAAAAAAAAGTGGTGCACCTCTGTCGTAGCACGCGGCTAACTATTGCATTGCGTGTTCACGTCGCCGGATAAAAATAGCACCAAAGCTTGGCACCGCAATGGAACAGGGGGGCTGTCAATCGCGCGAGTGACTCAGGGCCACGGCAAAAAAAGGTCCCTAATAAAGGGACCTACCTCCCTATCGTGGCATTGGTATAATCCTACGACGTTACCCCTAGTCGGACCCTCGGCGTGTTTGACTTTGGCTTAACCCCTTTGAGACTTAGAACGGAAAAATTGACGACAAAAAGAATTGACGATTACCGTTTAATAATGGGTCACTGCTGGTTTGGTGGTGATGATGATGCAACATGGTGTCCAAACCGACAACACTTCAAAAACGCTCGTACGGGATGGGGGCGCAGCAGCGTGCTGATCGTAATCGTACAGCTGCGGGATCACGCTGCTGGTAGACGCTTGAAAACATCGTATTTGTTGTCGTTTTGTTTCGGTCGCTGTACTTCAATCAAGATATAACCAAGCCCCCGTGAAGTCAAAACCGCCCCTTCTTTATTTCCCACCCTGGTCTCGCTCGAACGGTAGGCCACTGTGCGGGCTTGTGAGCTTGTTGTGCGCTGTGCGCTGTGGGCTGTGGCCTGTGAGCTTGAGGGCTGTGTGCGACGTTTGGTGGGCAGTGTGCTGTGGAGAGTCGGCGCTACGCGGTGGGGCTGTGTTGTCTGTAAACGGTTGGCTGTAAGCTGTGGGCTGTAAGCTTGGGGTTACTGCCACTGCTGCGGTCGGAACTCGCCGCACACGGAGAATGGACGGCATCCTTCATGACCGCATATCGGGGGCTACCCCACCACCGAGGGACTCGTCGGGGGCAGCCCCCTCCTCCCACAACAGCAGAAGAAGATCCCACAGGAGCAACGACAGCGGCATCAGCAGCAGCTCTCACATTGTCCCGCAGCACATCAACAGCGGCAATATCGCCGCGGATTACAACAGCAACATCGACCCGCAGTACAGCAGCAGCTACAAAGCTGCGCAACACGGCAGCAACTACACCGATTCACCGCTCAGCGACAGCAGTATCGTGGCACGGCGCAGCAACAGCAACATCGCGGCACAGCACAACAGCAGCAGCCACATCGCCCCGCAGCTCAGAAACAGTAGCAACATCTCCGTTGAGCAGTGCCGGCCGCAGCAAGAAGCAGATGATTTTTTTTTCCGGCGGCTGAGTGACGCGTCATCGTCAGCCTCTGCGCCGCGGTCTACCAGCGGGTTCTCGAACTGCCACCCTCACCCAGAGGACAAGATGGTAGGCGACAACGACGCTAATGATGGCTTCCCGCGGTCGAAGTCAGGCCTCGGGAACAGGAACAGGAGCACCGGAAACTTGAGCGCGGTGCCAACGACGACGACGGTGGCGGCGGCCACGACGCCCCCCGCGAACGAGCGCACCGGGTTTCTCCGGCCGGTGTCGTCGTTGATATCGCTGTCCAGCGCGTTTATCGGTTTGACGAGAAGAAAGAGCGAGAGCAACACCAGCGAACAGGGACCCCAATTGCCTCAAATGACCCCCGCATCAACAGCAGCGTCGGCAGCGTCAGCAGCAGCAGCAGCAGCGGCTGGAAGAGCAGCACTTGTAGATGAACACGAGGAGGCGGCGGGGGTAGCGGACGAACGCGACGGATTTCTCCGGCCTGTATCGTCAATGCCATCGCCAACTGACGCATTTATCGGTTCGACAAGGAGCAAGAGCGAGAGCAAGAGCGAACAGCCGGGGCCCTACTTTCCTCAGATGAGCCTAGCAGCGGCAACAGCGGCAGCAGGAAGAGCAGCACTGGTAGATGAAGCAGAGGAGACAGCGGCGGCGCATCCCGCCAACGAGAAAACCGGTTTGCTTCGACCGGCGTCGTCAACGCCATGGCTCTCCAGCGCACTCGTCGGGTTAGTGAAGAAGAACAATAGAAGCGAGCATCCGCCCCAATTGAGCCCATCAGCGGCAGCCGCAGCAGCAGGAGGAGGGATAGCAGCACTACGACACGAAGCATCCGCGGAACCGGCAACGTCAGCGGACGAGCGCAACAAGTTTCTTCGCCCGGTATCGTCGATGTTGTCGCTGTCCGGCGCGCTTATCGGTTCGGCGAAAAAGAGCAATAAAAGCAAACAGCCTGGGCCCGAAAAAAACCCACCAGCAGCAGCCGCAGCACCAGCAGGAAGAGCAGCAGTACAAGGCCAGCCAGAGGAATCAGCAGCGAAGCCATTTGCGGCTGCATACCGGGAGTGCAGCAGGTCGACGGAAGCAGTGCCGGCAACGGCGTTGCTGCCTGCAAACCGTGAGCGCAGCAGAAGCTCAGTTGGAGAGGTCAAGAGGGACCTAATGGATGTAGAAAGGGGGGGAGGGGAGCGAACCGGCAGGGGAACGTCGGCTCTAGATGGGGCGACAAAAAGGGGGAACGGGTCCGTCAGGCGTGCCACAGCGGCTAGGCCGCGAATTTCCCCTTTCGTCGGCGGCACCGATGTTAGCGCTGCCGGTGGCAGCAGCATTGCGGCAGGCTTTTCGCGTCGAAAGGCCCCCATCGCCCCGGCCCTCCGCTACCTGATGGAGGTCATGTGCACCGATCTTATCGCCTGTGGGGAGTGCTTCGTGCCGGATGACTCGACAGGGCAGACCCTCGTTCGCTTCTGCGGATTCGTCCCGATCGAGGTTAGCTAGCGTTGGGGAAAATTTCCTTGGTGCAGGGAGGCCGTTTGTTTCGATGAAATTTTGAGATTTTTTTGATGATTGATTGATGATTTTTTTTTTTGCGTACCGCTTCGTCTGTATGGCGTTTACTATACCATACTATTAAAAAAGGGTTAGGTTTAGGGCTAGGGTTAGGGTTAGAAAAGCCATACCAAATACAACTAAAATAATAACAAAAAATCAAGGCGAAGTTGATTTTATGCTTGAAAAAAGTTATGATAGCAACATACATATGAGACATTTATATAGTCTACCGGTATATATGTTCAAAACGGGTTTCATAGTTTCCGCGCACAGACCGACTAATATCGCCCTGTTGACCCCGATAGCTACACTGTAGTTCCAAGGGGAGCCGCCGACCTATGTCCTTAATGAGAACACACAACCCGTGACACGCGCGATCGGAGTATCACACACAGCTTGCAAAGATTAATTTCGGCAAAATCCTCGATCTCACAGCTGGTGTGTACTTTTATTTTCAATATATATATATATATTATAAAAAATGAAAATACACTCCAGCTGTGAGATCGAAGATTTCGCCGAAACTCATCTTTGCAAGCTGTGTGTGATACTCCGATCGCGCGCATTACGAGTTGTGTGTCCTCATTAAGGATATAGGTCGGCGACTCCCCTTACAACTACAGTGTAGCTATCAGGGTCAACAGGGTGATTTTAGTCAGTCTGTGCGCGGAAACTATAAAACCCGTTTCTGAGGGGGACAAAATCTGACAGCTGTGGAGGGAAATGTATCCTTTTATCAAGTGAATCTTGTAAGTCGAATAACTGGTGTGGGGGGGGGGCGGAGTTTTGAAGGACGTGGGGGCCTGGTTTTGATCAAAAGCGAGCGGGTTTGGAGGGGGGGGGGGGAAGGGGGGGGCAATTTGTGCTTGTAAGCTATAAATCCTTTCAAGGGGATAAATCTGACGGTTTTGGCACCAGTTTATTATTGGGGGGGGGGGGGGGGGGGGGTTGGGGCCGGGGGGGGGGCGTGTGGGGCAGCTCAATATGTGCGTGGAAACTATACATTATTTTGAGGGGATAAATGTGACGGTTTTGGAAATAATGCATCAGTTTATCATGTATATCCTGGGGTAAGTCGTACAATCAGTGAGTAGAGAGAGGGTGGAGTGTTCGAGGGGGTGGGGTTGGGATGGGTTGGGGGGGGGGGGGGGGGGAAGTGGGGGGTGGGGGCGGGAGGGGGCGGGGGGGGGGGGGGGGGGGGGAGGAAGGGTTTTAGGTGAGGGGTTCGTTTTACGTGTGGTGCTAGGTCTAGGCGATGGTGCGGGTGATGGGGAAGAAGGGGGCGTTCGGGGCGGGGGGGGGGGGGTAAGCAGCGGCATGGATGGCTCTCGAAAGATAATGAGGTGATATCCTGTGCGTGAAGTGTTTATTAATCTGGCGGATTTCGATATTTGGTGGGGCGTTTGAGTAAGGGAGAGCGAGAGGGGGGGGGGGGGAATTTTTAGCAGGTTTAGGTCTCAAATAATATTCAAATACACTTCGGCTGTGAGATCAAAGATGTGTAGGGGCTTGTTATACGCGTGGTGCTAGGTCTAGGCGATCGTGCGGGTGGTTGGAAAAGAGGGGGCGTTGAAGGGGGGCGGGGGGGTGGGGGGGAAAAGAATTGAAAACTACGTCATGGATGGTCAGAAAGATAATGACGTGATATCAACTGCCTATAGGTGTTTATTACTCTGGCCGATTTCGATTGTGAGTGGGGCGTTTGGACGAACTAGGCGGAAGGGGGGGGGATCGGGGGACGGGGGGACTGGGGGGGGGGGGGGAAGGGTTGGGGTTTTTCATGAACAAGAGGGGTCAGGGGAGGGGGAGGGGAGTGGGGGGGGGCGGGGGGCGGGAGATTTCAATATGTGCGCGGAAACTATAAATCCTCAAAAGGGACAAACCTGACGATTGAAGCAATAAGACATCCCTTTATATCATCTGGCTTGTAATGTTTACTATTCTAGAAGGTTTGATGTTCGATGCAGCATGCAACCCAGTGTTTAATATATGTTCAAAGGATAATACGTATACTACTTCAGTATTTGTAAAAAACGAGCGGCCGATTTGTCACGCAGCTTCCAAAGATGAGCATCGGCCCTAAGTTTATCGAACTCAGAGCTGACGTATTTAGAACAATTCAACGCAATTGCCATCCACCATGTTGATCACCCCAACGCTGATTAAGGTGGACGAGGCGCTGGACTGGGAGACGAGCCAATTTGTGGGGGACGACCACGGCGAGGCGTACGGAAGGGGGGTCGGGCTACCCGGCATCGCGTGGGCGGCAGCGAAGGCGAGGGTGGTGAATATCTCGACGCTTACCGGGGACCCGTCTTTCAACGCAGGAGGGAGAAGGTAGGCCAACCTTCTTATTGAAACCCCATGATGACATGACATGTGCAACGATAGAGGTACACCACTTTCGGATCAAAACATTCCTGGCTGTGGAGATGCAGTTTCGCCTAATCCTTTCCCAGTCTGAACTCCGCTTGCGCGCACCGTGTGCATGCGCTCCCCGCTGGCATATTTATGTCATAATGGAGGTTTTGAAGACGAGGGGAAGCAACTTCCGAGAATTCAAACAATCATCTTCCTAAGGATTGGGACGCATACACAGGAGGAGTAGGCACACACGCAAGGAAGTAGTGGTCAAAACACCGAGAGTAATATGTTTTGGGGTCACGTTCATCAATCAAATCTGGCTGGCTGGCAGGCAGGCTGGCTGGCAGGCTGGCTGGCAGGCTGGCTGGCAGGCTGGCTGGCTGCCTGGCTGGCTGCCTGGCTGGCTGGCTGCCTGGCTGCCTGGCTGGCTGCCTGGCTGGCTGCCTGGCTGCCTGGCTGGCTGGCTGCCTGGCTGGCTGCCTGGCTGGCTGCCTGGCTGGCTGCCTGGCTGGCTGGCGGGTTGTCGTCGAGCTCAAATGCACATTGCGCGACGCACACTAACACGACCGCGATGAGCCAGGGGTTGGATTGTCTAGCAATGTAGGGAGAGGGCGCTCTTCTTGCGGGTGTCACGTTAAGTCGTCGAGAGCTCCTTGAGAGAGCTTCATTCGAATTTGGTGTTTGCGTGGGGTCGGTTTGGCCGCAGTTCTGAGGACATTTCCACCCTGCACGCGGACTGTAAAACCCTCGTTGCTTCCACTTTTACAGTGCGATAGTATGAGGACCACGGATAGGGACAGCTCGCGCTGTCGCTATGGTGGGAACCGAAGGACACGCCAGCAAACCAACTGGATTGCGAAGGCAATTGAGTTGAATCGATACACGACCTGTATGAAAATACGTGGAAGTGTGGTGAGCTTAAGCTTTATTTCACCCCATCCGCTGGAGGATAAAAAATGAAAAAAATAAAAAAATAAAGTTGGTTGATGATCAAGGCTACGGTAGGGGGGGTACCCCCAACTTTCACTCCCGGGTCAAAGCCAAAAAAGGGAATACCTCTAGATCAAGGCGACGGTAGCGGGGTACCCCCAATTTTCACTCCCGTGTCAAATCCAAAAAAGGGTATACCTCTAGATCAAGGCTACAGTGGGGGGGTACTCCCAAATTTCACTCCCGGGTCAAATCCAAAAAAGGGTATACTTCTGATCAAGGCTACGGTAGGGGGGGTACCCCCAATTTTCACTACCGGGTCTAAGCCAAAAAAGGTTATACCTCTGACGCATACCCTTTTTTGGCTTAGACCCGGGAGTGAAAAATGGGGGTACCCCCCTACCGTCGCCTTGATCTAGAGGTATACCCTTTTTTGGCTTTGACCCGGGAGTGAAAATTGGGGGTACCCCCCTTACCGTCGCCTTGATCAGAGGTATACCCTTTTGGCTTTGACCCGGTAGTGAAAATTGGGGGTACCCCCCCTACCGTAGCCTTGATCTAGAGGTATACCCTTTTTTGGCTTTCACCCGGTAGTGAAAATTCGGGGTACCCCCCTCTACCGTGGCCTTGATCTAGAGGTATACCCCTTTTTGGCTTTCACCCGGTGGTGAAAATTGGGGGTACCCCCCCTACCGTAGCCTTGATCTAGAGGTATACCCTTTTTTGGCTTTCACCCGGTAGTGAAAATTGGGGGTACCCCCCCTACCGTAGCCTTGATCGTTAACATATATTAACATGTCCTCCTACCTCGCCGACGACGAAAAACACATTCTAGGCGTTTTTTTTTTCTTTTTGCGCTACTTGGCTTACCGTTCCATCGTGGATTCATGTCGCTAAATGAAACAGCACGCAAGCTTAAGGCCGGAAAAGGAACAGGGAAGGGGGGGGGGGGGGGGGGGTCACTCGCGCTCTCGCGCGCGAGTGACCCAGAGCCACTGCACAAAGAAAATGATCCCAAAAAGTCACCCCCATACCGTAGCGTTTTGGTCGCAGACCGCAGTGCATTGCCTGCCTACATTCCAACGATTCTTTTGGTCGAACTCCCCCTCCCCCTCCCCCCCCGACCTACCGGAAAATGCCATGGCCTTTCACGGGCCACGAACCGACCCGCGGGGTCGGGTCGGAAGATTTCTAAAAATATTGCGGGCCGAGTTAAGTCGAGTCGAGTCAGGTCGGATCAGGAGGTTTTTGATGTATCACGGGTCGGGTTGGGTTGGGTCGGGTCGGGACCATTTTCAACTATGATCACGTCGGGCCGGGTCAACCTGTCCGCTGACCCGATCCGTCCCGCGAGAAGTGATCCGACCCGGTGAAATCCATGCAAAAACACGAGCTATGTCATGTTCTATCTGGTGGGGACAGGCGCTACGATAGAGGTATACTTTTTTTCTCGCGAATTTTTTTCATGAATGATGGGGCTCCTTGACTCAAAATCGTCGGAAAAATCAGCCATTTTTTCCCATGATTGTCGTTTTTTGTATCTCTAGGGTAACCACTGTGAGACTTCTCATCCGGTACGAGTATACGAAGCACTTTTTTTTTTTTTTTTCTTCTCCCCCACCAAAAAGAAACAAACAAAAAAAAAACAGTTTTTGGTAGAGAGTATCTTAAGCTCCCAAATTTGAGGGGAGGAACCTCTCCTGTGAAGAAAAGAAAAAGAACACAAGTGGTGCATGGCACCTCCTCTCTCTATCGTAGCACGCGACGCCGGGTAGTAGAGGACACAATCAGTTCTTCCGAAGACAAGAATGACATTCCCACGATTTCGGGTTCAGGAGATTTTTTTTTTTGGGGGGGGGGGGGGCAAAATGTGGTATTATATACCCCTCTACCTCAGCACGCGGCGTCTAGGATTTCATGAAAGAATACCCAGGTTACGACCGTTGGTAGCGGGGCAAAACTTTCGGGCATTTTTTTTTGGCGGGGCTCGGGGTCACTCGCGCGAATAGCCCCCCTGTTCCTTGGCGGCCTTACGTTTTGTTTTGCTTTGTTTTTGAGACGCGTGCTACGATAGAGGTGCTCCACTTTTTTTTTTTCTAATATTTTCTCGATTTTCGGAAGCTTAAGACATGTCCCTCCCAAAAACTGACTCTTGCGGTGGAATAAAACTGCTACGTACCGGTCCGGATGAAAACTTCCCATGACCATGGAACACTGCCGAGAATCGGGCAAAAACGAAAATGGCCCATTATTTTTTTTTTTTCCGACGATTTTGGGTTAAGGATCCCCGTCATTCAGAAACCATTTTTGCCAAAAAAAGGTATACCCATATCGTATCGTGCGTCTTGATACACATCAATTGCGCAATGATTGCATGATGAAAGCTACGCCCCGCGCCCTCTCCCCCCCCAAAAAAAGCATGATCTTTTTTGCGACCTTAAGCTTTTCCTCGTGTTTTTTATTTGTAGTTTGATTATATTAATGTATCAATTGCGCAATAATAATGGCAGGATAAAAGCTACGCTGCGCGCCGCCCCCGTCCCCCCCCCAAAAAAAATCATTTTTGCGACCTTAAGCTTTTTCTCGTGTTGTGTTTTTTCTTTTAATTTGATACATCAATTGCGCAACAATGGCATGATAAAAGCTACGCTGCGCGGTCCAGAAAAAAAACAAAAAATGCTCCTTGTTGCGACCTCAAGCCTTCTCGTGTTGTTCTTTTAATCTGATACCTGGCATATCAATTGCGCCAATAATGGCATTGATATTTATGGACCTCTGGAAGCCTAACAATATCTAGATCTGGAAATGATACTAAGGGTTTTAACATGATTTTGAATGCATGTGCGAAAAGAAGAGAATGGGATGATCCTTTCGTTTCGCGGATTCGCACGCGATCAGTTCTAATCCGTGGGCGTGTGAACAAATGCAAAAGCTTTTCTAGAACGAGTGAGTGACCCAACGTGGAACCTGCATGGCAGAGAGACCTGCAAAGGGTGGCCTGTGTCTGTAACAGTTCCTCTCCTCTTATTCCCCTACGCTTTTTTTGTAAAATTATTTTAAGGACGTCAGCCGTGAGTTCGACGAATTTTGGGTCGATTCTCATCTTTGCAAACTGCGTCGTTGGTACTTGTAATATACTACGTGGGTGAGTTTTTTCTCAATGCTACTCTTATTATACATTGCGTCGTCGGCAGGACACTACCCTATACCTCGCCCCCAACAAACTCCATTTTTGAGAAGAATGACAAAAAAAAAAAATACGCGTAAAGCCCGATGCCCAAAACAAGCATGGCCTAGGTTTTAGGCATACAAAACCATCATATCCCAAAAACGAGTCTGTCTATGGATTTCGGTGCGACTTGCAGATGTACGAGCCCCGCCATTTTTCAGAGGTTCGTTTTCTTTTGCCAAAAAATTGTAGTGTACCCTCAGTCGTAGCACGTTTCCGACGACCGACCATCAAACCCACCCAACCGAGAGACTGTTCCGAATCGCCCGACTATCACGCAAAACAGGGTGTTCCACGTGGGCACTCTTTTCCACCACGGCCATGACCGCCCCGCTCTATTCCGACAGCGCCACCCCCCTGCTGGGTGTGAGGACAACCAAGAACCTCATGGGGGCCGTCGTCGTGTACTTGCCGGCCCCCGAGAATCCCGCCTCCGCGCTCATCGCCCAGTTTTTTTGCGGTAATTACTAGTACGTAACCAAAAAAAAGGCCGAAAAACCCTGGTTACCCGTACGTAGTTGCATAAATGTATGAAACATATCCCGTAATAGCGACCGTCCCTGCTTGGTTGCGAAACAGGCTGTTCCACGCGGCGCGGCTCTCTTCCACATGGCCATGACCGCCCCGCTCTGTTCCAACGACGGCATCCACCTGTGGGAGGTAGAGATAAAAAAGCACCTCACGGGGGTCATAGGCGTGTATTGCGCTACCCCAGAAGATAAACGCCTCCGCGCTCATCGCCCAGTTTTTTTTGCCGCAATTACGCGTACGCACCTTTAAAAAAAAGAACAGAAGAATCCTAGTTACCCGCCATACGTAAGTTGCATTTACTCTGAAATGTGATTACGTGACACAACCACCCCTGTTTGGTTGCAAAGCAGGCTGTTCCAGGCGGGGCGGCTCTTCCACACGGCCATGACCGTCCCGCTCTATTCCAACGACGGCATCCAACTTTGGGGGGTGGGGCGAACCAAGCACCTCATGGGGGTCGTCGTCGTGTACTTCCCGACCCCCGAGAACCACGCCCCCGCGCTCATGACCTACGCCTCGAGCGTGGCCGCGTCGGCCTCATCTATGTCGGAGCTGATGGTGCATCGATCGCTGTTCGTGGAAGGCCGCTTGAACCGGGTGAATAGGAACTGGAGGGTCATGAAGATCGCGATCTTGTTCGCCATGCCCATGTTTATCAAGTGAGTTGGTGTTTGTTGGATGCCCATTTTCTTGTCGAAACGCGTTTTTGTTTTTGTATTTTCTTTTCTCTTCACTCATTGGTTTTCGTAAATGTTATTCATTTTCTCATCTTTTTCACATGGAACAAAAACAAGGAAAACAAACAAGAAAAAAATTATAAAAGAGGAAAACCAGCCCTGAATGAACCCGGCAAGAAAGTGAACTACCACTTCCTCTACAGATTTATAGTAGAAAGCGAAGAAAGACTTATTACGGTGAAAGGCTTCGCGTTGCCCTTTCAGGAAATCTTTGGCCAGAACTCAGGAACCATTTTCAGTTTTTTTCTTGTTTCTGAATGATGACGAGCCTAGTTAACCCAAAATTACCGGAATTTCGTTACAGATTTTCACCACTGCTGTATTCTGAGTTTTTTGTATACCAAGCCATGGACGGGTCTGTTTGGCATCGGGTTGCGCTTTATCAGCTTTGCTAAAAAACGACACTTTCGGGCGGGGGTGAGGGTATAGAGCTAGCTCCTCAAGAAGCGAACGAGATCCTCATAACAAAAACGCGGTGTGCTCCTCTATATATCGCAGCAAGTTGTCTATGGTGCTTCGCTTGCCGAGAGCTGACCAGGCGAGGACACCTGTGAAGGTGTCGTAGTGCCGGAAGGTGGGAGGGAAAGGACGCAGGGGTATCAGCTTCGCGTGGAGACAGCGCCGGTTCTTCTTTATAGATTTCTCATTATTGGCATTGAGCTATGACAAGCTCGAGGAGACAGGAAGAGGAGAAGGAGGAGGAGGAGAAGGAGAAGGAGCACGGGGGTGGGGTGAAGCTCACAGAGTTCGCTTCACCCCAGCATTGCTGCTGTGCTCTCTTCTAGACCTTTACCTATGAAACGTACTAGGAACGTTCTCTTAGGTGTTCTATATTCCCATGAGCGCTCAACGCGCTTACTTCTATCTATCTTGTCCAGAGGAGGAACGTTCCATTTTCGAGAACGCTCTTGTGGTATAAGCTAGCTAGATTCTACGGGTCATCCGCTCCACTTAGAATATTCCGTTCATGAGAATCTTCTTGTGGCCAATAGACCATGACTCTGCGGACTATCTTACCGAATCTATTGCCAGATATACTGACTCTATTACACACCCTCGTCCGCTCACCCTGGCGTTTTCCGTCCGGACAGGGACCGTTCTTCTTACCAAGACACATGGTGCATACATAGAGGTGCACCTCTTTTTTTTGTCTGAGAGATTCCCTCACCTTATATCTGCCTCGACCAAAAAACTGACTTTTTGTAAATTGAGAGTGCAAGCCAATGAATAAGCCCATATATAAATGGCCTAGGTATACCAAAAACCACATTGCCGAAGAGTCGTTTTTGCGGTACCCCCCCCCCCCCCCCCCAAAGCTTTCTTTAACGAAATCGCCGGTTATGATACCAACTCCCGGCCGGATGTCCTTAAATATGGTGCCCCTTGCCACCCCGCCGTCATCTTTCGATAGTCCTTCGCTTGCAAACAACTAAATGCATGAGGCTATGTTCTTCATAGCATCCCTTCCTCGTCGTGTCGAGCAGCGCCATGAAGCGCTCGTTAAAGAAAACCACTGTTTGTTTGTTTTTGGGGGGGGGCAATCGTAGAATCAGTCCGAACAGGAATGATACTCCCACGATTTTTTGTTAAAAGGGCCCCGTCGTTCAGGGGAAAATATTGCCAAAAAAAATGGCATATATACCTCAACCCCCTTTAGAACTCCAAAATCCCTCCCTATCCTAACTTCGAGTAAAATAGTCCCAAAAAAGGGTTTCCAGAATTTGTAAAGGCGTTATTAATAATAGACGCGTGGTACGATGGAGGCGCACTCCTGTTTTTCTGAGGTTGCTCACTTTAAGAGGTTAATACACGCCTTTTCTTAACCCCCAAAAACCTGATTTTAGATGGGGGAAAAACAAAAACTGCTACACTAACAGGATGAAAATTCCCGTTGGCCTAGGTATATATATACTCAGTGAGAATCATGCAAAAATCAATGGGGCGTATTTTCGACGATTTTGGGTTAAGGAACCCCGTCATTCAGAAACCATTTTTGCCAAAAAAAGGTATACCTTAATACTTCTATCGTGGCACGCGTCCAAGAACAAGGCTACGGCAGGTAGGGGGGATGTTATGGTGGTGCTATGATACATGCCCTCATTTTCGCTCCCGCGGGCTTGAGCCGCTCGCATAAGCGGCTCTGTGCCTAACCCCTTGACAAAAGAATATGTAGGCAATTTTTTTGGTGTTGGCGCAGCGTGTTGTACCTATAACCGTATCGTTTGCGGATTCTCGTATCGTAAAAAAATGAAACCGTTGTTTTAATAGACCGCGAAAGAACAGAGTGATCGCTCTCGCGCGAGTGACCCCGCGAGAGAGCCACTCACTGCTAAAAAAAAACGCCTCCAAAAAGTGAACCTCCCCCTACCGTATATCTAGCTTCGTACTTCCCTGCCGACGACGCCATGTATAAGAAGCTCACCCACACAGTATATTACAAGTACCAACAACGCAGCTTGCAAAGATGAGTATCGACCCGAAATTCGTCGAACTCACGGCTGACATCCTTGAAATTATTTCATTAAATAGGTGTTAAGGTGTTAGTGGGGTATTAGTCCCGTTCGACCACTTGCAAAAGGTTAACCCATAGCTTACCCAAACCAAGCCTTACAACACTCTCCCCCCATGAAACGGCGGGATAGCAGGTCGGCCGGATATAGGGGCGGACCTGTCAATTATCCAAGCCGTTTCACTTCCTGAGCACACCGGGGAGAGTATTTTTCAAGTTCGACATGGGGAAAGTCTGAAAAAGTTCATCATGATGGATGTGGGATTTGAACCCAGGACCCAAAACACATGGTCTGTCGACGACGCCATTTGTTAAGGTATTAGTGGGGTATTAGTCCGTTCGGCCACTTGCAAAAGGTTAACCCATCATAGCTTACCCAAACTAAGCCTTATAACATAAGATTAAGGGGCTGTTTCAAGACACAGGCCACCCTTTGCGGGTTTCTCTACTAGACAGGTTCCACGTTGGTCACTCACTTGTACTAGATAAGCTCTTGTATTTGTTCCACAATCGCCACGGACGAACTGAACAGCGTTCAATTCCGCGAGGCAAAAGCATTCATCCCCGTTTTCTTATACGCACATGCCTCCAAAGGCACGTGAAACTCTTTTATATCCAGCCGTATCCCATATATTACGCCTTGTTAGGCTCACAGGCAAATACCATAACATAAGAGGCCATCACTTGTGGGGCAGCGTCAGAACAACTGATTGGGTGAACCACCATACATATAGCATGCGTTATGCGTCAATGTCGCTTGTGTCACCGAAGGTACTATGGGATATATCGCCGCCGGGTCATCCCGCACGGTAGCGGCGTACAGCAGAAGTTTCTGAGCTCCTAGCATGAGGTATGTGCCTGGCAGGAGGACGCGTGCTACGATTGAGGTATACCTTTTTTTGGCGAAAGTGGTTTCTGAACGACGGGTCTCCCTATCATCCCAAAATCGTTGGGAAATAATGGGATATTTTTTTCCGCATAATTTCTCGTTCTATGCCTCGTCGGCCATGGGATTTTTCATCCGGTGTCGTATAGCAGTGTACTTTTTCTCCATTTTGAAATAGTTTTTTGAGAGAGAGGTCTTATAAGCTCCCAATTTTAGGAAACCTCAGAAAAAAAAAGTGGTACACCTTCCATCATCGAAGCACGCATGCTCCGAGGGGAGCTCAACATATCACCCGAACAGTTCCTTCGAATGCCTTTAACCCCTTTAGAGCCCCCAAATCCCTCCCTATACTAAGTTCAAGTAAATTTGTCCCCAAAACGGGTTTCCAGTTGTGAAGGGATTAATCGCGCAAGTGTTATAAGGCTTAGTTTGGGTAAGCTATTGGTTAACCAGTTGCAAGTGGTCAAACGGACTAATACCCCACTAATACCTTAACAAATGGCGTCGTCGACAGACCATGGGTTTTTGGGTCTTGGGTTCGATCCCCACATCCACCATAATAAACTTTTTCAGATTTCCCCATGGCGAACTTGAAAAATACTCTCCCCGGTATCCCCAGGAAGTGAAACGGCTTGGATATATTGACAGGTCCGCCCGTATATCCGGCCGACCTGCTATCCCGCCGTTTCAGGGGGGGAGAGGTAGGGGGGGAGCACAGTGTAAGATCGCCCAACACGCTGACACTCATCGCACCAAAACGGGCAGCATTTACCCTAGGTGTAGTGTAGGGGGGGGGCACAGTGAAAGGTCACCCAACACGCTGACACTCGTCGCACCAAAACGGGCAGCATTTACCTCAGGTGCAGTGTAGGGGGGGAGCACAGTGAAGGATCGCGCAGCCAACCGTATAAAAATGGGCCAGTGTTATAAGGCTTAGTTTGGGTAAGCTATAGGTTAACCTTTTGCAAGTGGTCAAACGGACTAATACCCCACTATAGTCCTTAACAAATGGCGTCGTCGACAGACCATGGGTTTCTGGGTCGTGGGTTCGATCCCCACATCCACCATAATAAACTTTTTCAGATTTTCCCATGGCGAACTTAAAAAATACTCTCCCCGGTATACCCAGGAAATGAAACGGCTTGGATATATTGACAGGTCCGCCCGTATATCCGGCCGACCTGCTATCCCGCCGTTTCAGGGGGGGAGAGTGTTACAAGGCTTAGTTTGGGTAAGCTATTGGTTAACCTTTTGCAAGTGGTCAAACGGACTAATACCCCACTCAAGTCCCTAACACAAGCAATCCGACAAAATTACTTGATGCGCTACATTTTGATAGTCTTGAAACAAATATAAATTTATACTCGTAAAAGTACTAGACTAGTAGCCGGTAGTTTCTCGCTTGAGGAGTTCAACCGGCCGGAAATGCCAGGCCCAAGAAGTGCAAACCCCTATAGACGGCCGTGGGATGACTCTCCCCTGCTGGACTGATCGCAAGCAAAACGCCGAGCGATGGGTCTATCTACTTCAATCCATGAAAAGATCTCGCTGTGGTATATTTCAGCACATACATACACACATACATGTACATCGAGTGAAAGATCTCGACGATCTTCCAAAACAATTATTATTGGTATTAATATTGTGGTTTTGAGAAGATCTCGATCGACGCGATCTTCGCAAATACCTGGTTTTGGTTTGGTGGTACATGGAAAAAAGATGTCGACGATCTTCCCAAATATTTTATATCTACACGGAAAAAACTCTCACTTGCTTCTCACTTCTCTTCTCTGCACTCACACTATCATTTTGTAACTCATTTTCAAGGATGTCAGCCGTGAGTTCGACGAATTTCAGGTCAATACTCATCTTTGCAAGCTGCGTTGTTGGTACTCGTTCCTCGTTCTCATCATTCCATCTCTCGCCTATATAGTCTAGTCTTCTACTACCACCAGGTGTGTGTCTGGTGTGTCTCATTTCTCATTTCTCATTCTCATCATCTCATGACATCTCGCCTACCAGCGGGGGGGGGGGGGTGTACATGATTATTATGCTGTGTATCCTTCTTTTCTGTTGTATACGGCGGTGGTTTGTCGTGGTTTAGCGATAGGTAGCCTACCGGATCGAATTCATTCACACTGGGTTGGTTGAAAGAAGTGTGCATGTGGATGGAGAGCTCGCACGGCATACTAAACGCACACAACAACAGTTAGCAGCAGAGGTTTGTCGCTGTTGCGAGAGGCTGTTGGTTGTTGATCCTGTTGTTGTTGTTGTTCGATATAGCTTGTCTCAACGAACAAAGTAGGAACAACGATGGTCACGAAGGATCGTCCGACGGGGTATTGTCGGATTACCCGACGGTGCATTGCGGAATATTATAGCATGGGAAGGACACGTGGAATAGTCCCGAAGGTCCTTGTAGACTGTTCCTGGAACCAATCTAGGAACACGTGGAAATATGAGAATGTAGCACCTGTAGTATTTGGGAATTTGGGGCGTTGAGAATATTGCCTGGTGTGGAGCGAGATGGCTTCGCCCACTCGCCTCACTCCATCTCTTTCCCTCTTATCAGCATCCGGGACCAGCTAATAAAGACATCTATATACCATCTTCTTCACACTGTGTGTTGCAGTGAAGCTCGCGCCCTGAGACTGGGCTGCTGGGAGCACATTATTCTTCGCATAACCGATTTAATCCAACAGTTGTTGGACGCGTGCTACGATCGAGGTAGCACTTTTCGTCCGAAATATTTTCTGAATGGCGGGGCTCCTTAACTCAAAATCGTCGGAAATCGGCCATTTTTTTCGCCTGATTCTCGTCGTGTACCCTACTATAGGCCATGGAATTTTTCATCCGATACGTAGCAGTTTTATTTTTCTCCAAATCGGTATTTTGGAGAGCTCCCAAATTGAGGAACCTCAGAAACAAAGTGGTGCGCCTCTCTCTGTCGTAGCACGCGTCGAGCTGGTGGTGGTGTTGGCAAGGAGACAATGAATGGCCGAGGTCGAACTCACAGCTCCAGGTGTAGCTGACGACGTATGTATATATACCGCTGTATAGCAGCAAGCAGTAAGTAGTACCAGGTAGTGAGAACCAACCGTAGGCTAGCCGAATGATGGATGATGATATTATTTGAGGTGTTGCTATTTTAGTTGATGGCGTGTGATACATGGATGGGACCATTGGATGGGACAGCTCACGGCCAAACGGCACAACGCACACCATTGCTGTGGTTGCTGCGAGTAGTTGCAAGGTACTTGTTGGCTGCCGTTGTTTTGGTCGTCATGTTGGTGGTTGTTGATCCTGTTGTTGAAGAGAAAAAAACGCAACGGCGGTTGGTGTTTTTACGTGCGATGGCAACATATCGAACAGGCGGCGCAATCAAATTCTAGTCTACGATGACGGTAGGAATTTTTGTGCGTGCCGTCATGCCGCGTCCTATCATAAGTTTTTTTCGGTAGACCCGTTCGAGACTACTCGCTCGTACAGCACCTCTCGAAAACACCTACTACTGGTACCTGGTATACGAGAGCGCGTCGGAGCAGCTAGCTGTACAGCAGCGGTCATCGTGTACAAGCACGAGAAGAGCAGGCGTGCATATACGTGGAACCAGAGCACAGCAACACAGCAACCACAAAAAAAAGTGGTGCTGTCGTCTATCTCTGTCGAGCGCTGCTCCTGCTGCTGTTGCTGCTGGAAGCTGGGTTGCTGCGTCCATCACGTCGCCAGGAGAAAGCTTTGAACTTGTCTTCTGTCTGGTCTACCAGTCGATGAAGGTGTATGGGTACGATATAGGATACATTCGCGGGGAGACACATGCATACGGGCAGCTCCTGGCTATATAAAAGCAAGCCGTACCTTCTTGGCATCATCATCGAGAGAAGAAAAGCGGAGGCAGTCGTCCCGGCCGAGCCCAGCACTGGTGAGCCTCGTTGCCAAGATGGGGTCGTGGGGTATCGCTAGTACCTGATTGATACCACTACTACTATGCAAGAGTACTCGTTAGCTTTCATCCGGCATGATATCGTCCCGACCTGCACGATCCCCAAGGGATATCTTGTACAAATACGTACATAAACTTAAGAATCATATAACCGCCATGTTTATATGTAAATGGTCATTATATTTAAGTTCAAAATGGAATATGGTCCACGCATTTGTGATTAAATATAAGTACCGTTTATGTTTTAATAGGAATAACAAACGTATCTTGTGTTTATGTACGCCGTGGTATTTTGTATTTTCGTTTTTTTGTTGAACCGACTTCTGGAGCTGTTTTGTTCCTCCACATCACGAGTACTACTAGTCGATGCAAGTCGACGAGGGAAAAGAAAGTGCTGTACTAATGTGCTCTCGCACCCTTCTCGCGATAACAATGAAGGCGCCTACCGTGGTTGAGACGGGGGGAGGGGGGGGTCTGTTTAATTGCGCTGGATCCGAGTTAAGTCTAGAAAGGGAGACGTCGGAGAAAGAAAAAGTGCGAACATAAAAAAGATGGGATGAAAAAATAAATAAATAAAAAATTGGCTGCTGTACTACTGCTGTGCTCTCGAACCGATCTCGCGGTTAGAAATGAAGGCGCTTGTCGTAGTGGGGAGGGGGGGGGGGGAGACCCCGGCCCTGAGATACATGTAGGGAGGGATAGAGAGAAAGGACAGGTGCGAAGATATACCTGGTAATAGATTAGGGCACGATTCGTGACAGAGGTGAGAAAAACAAGAAACGAAAAACGACAACAACAGCAGAGGAATGCAATACGTACGATATGCAGACTTGATTAGGACTCCCGCTGTTGTAGTCTAACTGGCTCATGACCTGGTGCGCGGAGGGGAACAAACCCAGCAGCATTCGGCGAACACCAAGCCAAACGTGTGTACGGGCTGCGCCAGCCACACGCATGTTGTCCGCGCCATGGCACATGTATACGTGAACGTGTGCCGCAATAGACAATCTGTGCGTGTGTGTCAGCATGTGCCGCGTCCTCGAACTTGACCGCGCGGCAACGGTTCTGCTGCTGATGATACTATAACCAGCGGTCGCGCACATGTTCAACATGAAGAAGAAACGAAAATCGTCAACTTTTAAACTCAGAAGACGTAACAATGTCGCCGCCCTGATCTTGGGGGGTACCTCTTACGCTCTCTGTGTTATTATCAATAGTACGTAATGCTCTTTGAACGTGCGTGGTTGGTGCACAGAAAATATTTCAGCCGTTCAGCAGCAGCAGTTAGTTGTGTAAAGCCAAGAAGGGGGACGACACATAGTGACCCCTGCAGGTCTGCCAGTTGAGCAGGTCCTCGGAGAGTACTCACTTTCGTTTCCTTCGTAGCGACGTAGCTTTATTCGATTCCACTTTCGAGGCCGTATATTAACAGTTGGTATGTATATACCCCGATTCAAGAGCATCCCAGATAAGAGTAGACGGGACGGTCACATCGCCGTGTGTTGCCATGCTAAGGTTCAGTTCACACCAGTCCGACAACAAATATGAGCTCCACGTGAAAAAACACAAAATCACACCACAAGCTCGATATTGTGGAGTTGAGGCCATTCGGTATTGTTGCTATCATAAAACCTATGACTCGTTAATAATATCCGTACCAAGCAAATAGATGAAAAAAATTGGACCTCCCATTTGTGTTGGCCCGGGGATGTTTATTCATCATCCCCTCCCTACAGTTAGGCCCCGGGGTTTCGCACAGCCGTTTTCAAGCATTATACATATCGAGCTTATACTTGTATGTATTGGCGGGCGGGTATGTTTCACACTGCGGATAAGAGCGATGCGTATCTAACAACGCCTGGTTCGGCTTTTGTCTCGGGGCTCTCTTGAATCGGGGTACCCGCTGCTGCCGTACCGAGGGTGCCCGGGGATTGGGATAGCATACACCTCACATAAAAAATGGTCAGAGTTGGAAGACGAACCGGAGCACTGCTGTGTGATCGCAGGACGGTTGAGAAGAAAACAAGTTTTTTTTTTTTTTTGCAATTTTCCATATTCTAAATTGATTAAAGATGGAAAGAAATGAAAAAGTATAGACTAAAGTTGTCTTCTTCTAAACCGCCCTGCGATCACAGCGCTCCGGTTAGTTCTTTCTGAATCATTTCTCATGTGAGATGTCGGAAAAAGACTGTCCGGGCGCCCTCGGCTGTACCAGTGGGGGGGTGGGGGGGGTTGTTTTGTTTTTTGACGCAGTCCTTCTACTATCTTCACACTTTTTTTTCTCGTTCTCCCTCCCTAGGCGTACTTAACGCTTTTGCAACTGAAACCCGTTTTCGGAGACAAAATTACTTGATATTAGTATAGGGAGGGGTTATGGGGACTCTAAAGGGGTCAAGATTCGGGGTCACGAAGCAGGCTCTTCTCCCCCTTTCGCACCAAGGTACTAGCCTTTATTTTTATCGCGAGAAGACTTCAACTATATTTCTTCCCTCGTCGACTCGCATCGAATTGCGTAGTGTACGATCTCAGTCTCTAGTTCCAAGTAACATAACCCCTGAACGGAGTGCTTCATGAACTAAATAAACGACCCTGACACCATCCAGGGCATTGATCCAGGGAATCGTTGACGTACCACCCTGTCCGGAAATATAAGCAACATACTAGTCCAATATTAATATTAAAAAGTTGATTACATTTACGGACAGTGGTACCGTGTATCTTCCAAAAGGAATGAATCTAGCTGTAAAAATCGCGCGCGGCCGGTGTATCACGCGGTTTGCAAAGGTGAGTATCGACCGTTGAAAAAAATCGATCTCAAGCCATTCCCCCAGGTATGCCTGTACAGTAGTGCCCCTGACGCTATTCCGCGTACTGCCACGACTCCCGGGTTTTCTCGTTTGTGCACAGCGATAGATATCACAGGCACTCTATCGGGCAACCGGCACTATAACGGAAAGTGGCGCTATAGAGGGACCATCGCTGCCTGCATATGTTCCCAAAGCATAGTCTAAGCTGACCGGAAAAATGGTAGTAGACGAAATCCGGATCGACGCGATGCCGTTAGACGCATCCACGATTCGCTTTACACTATTATACTAGTAGGACCCAAATCCTGTAACATACAGTAGATATCATAGATGACAAAATAAAATACGGGGACATAATGTTTATATCCCCTACTTGTGAGAAACGCCGTACCGTGTCACTGAAAACGGGAACAGTGTGTTATAATCCCCGCTTTCGCCCCCCATTTTGTTTTTGTATTTTCAGGTACCACAACCTTACTGGTGTGCTACGATATAAGTCGTTCTACGGCACCCCCCCCCCCCCCCCCCACTTTTCTTCAATGAAATCGCCGGTTTTGAAACCAGCTCGAAGCCGTAGTTCCTGGAATACGTTGCCCCTTGCCACCCCGACGTAATCGTTCAAACAAGAAGACACATGTGGAGACTTTTTGTTTAACGGAACCCTTCCTCGTGTCGATCAGCCGTGAAACGTGCGTTAAAGAATACTGCTGGGTTTTCTTGTGGGGGGGGGCTATCGTAGGATCAGTCTGGATGAGAGTAGGATCGACTGGAGCATGCGAAAAAATGAATGTGATGTATCATGTCAGGACGGACGTGTGCTAAGGTAGAGGTGCACCACTTCTTTTGTTGGGTTCCTCAAATTGGGAGCTTAAGGTCTGCCCCCAAAGATCTGATTTGGAGGAAAATAAACCTGCTTTGTCGCGGATGATACATCCCATGGCCTAGGTACACAACGAGAACCATGCAAAACAAATGGCCTACGTATTATTTATTTATTTTCCGACGATAGTATTATTAGGTTAAGGAGCCCCCGTCATTCAGATAATATTTTCGCCAAAAAAAGGTATACCTCTCTATCGTAGCACGCGTCTCAGATAGTAGTGCCAAAGAAAAAGCGGGAGGAAACAAGTTGTTTGCATCCCCGGTTTCTTTTTGCAAACGCCTGACCATTTAGTCAGAAACTGCATTTTTTTTTTTCAACTCTGGTGACGACGAAAGAACGTGAAAAACATGTTTTTTCATCCCCGGTTTTTGGCAAATGCTTACCGGTATCAATATTCATTCCGCTGAAATGTGCGAATTTTCACGATAAAAATATGGGGACAAGATCCGTTCCATCCTTCTTTTTTTTTTTCTTGGGGGGGGGCGTACTCATTTGCTGCTTGCCTTAGTCATTGGACCATTGACCGCGCATTCCTTTCGAGACGGAGCACCGTTCCTACTCCTAATAGAGACACCTCCAACATTTGGGCGCTCATTACCCTTCCATATATTACATAGAAACTGTTTGATTATCCTATCCCCGTCCTGTTTCGCCGTCTGCGGCCACCATCTATCTCCTAGGATAGCGATCGTTCCCTCGCTACTCTCTAGTCTACCAGACTCTTCCATGTCACATACGTCTAATTTCCTCATGTCCTCCTCTAACGCATCCCGTTCCTCCTTGTATATTTCACATTCTCCTACTATGTGAGTCCTACTCTAATGTTGTGCCACGCGGGCACATATTTGTAGCCACGTCCTCCTCCTCCCGACTACTGGTATATCTTTTTCTTCTTTCTGGCAAGTCCAGGTCCCCTTCACGAAATCGCAGTTTCATCTTTTTCGCGTAGTCCATTGGGCCGTGCAGATACGTTTTCATTCCAATATCTTCCCTCAACCCCCCGTACATGTCTAAAAGAGCTTCTCTCTCACCTTATTTCTCAGCGCCTGCCTTTCCCTTTCTTCTATTCTTTTCAATTACTTCTTCTGTCTTGTACCCGCCACACTTTTCCGTAGGCAGTACCTCTTCTTCGTCTCCCCCTAAATCCTTCCATGTTTTCTCGCCTACGTTGTGCCATACTTATTCCAGCTCGCCCTTTTGTTATTTTCTCCCATACAGCCCTTATCAGCTATGGCTGGCAGCCTCTTTTCTGACGCAGTCTTAACTTCTTTTTGCCATTTCAACTTTATCACGCCTACATTTGTTTCAAGTGGGTACACTCCTGGTTCTGCTCTTAATGCTCTATGACTCGTCTTTGGGGGGGGGGGGGGGGGGGAGGAACTTCTGTGGACCAATTAGTTGAAAACGGGGATAACGTGTTTTCCACCCCCGATTTTTGGGGAATCGTCTTTCCATTTGCGTTTTTCAGATACCACCAGCTGACGGGAAAATCGATAATGGACGTAGTCCGGGTTGACAGCATGGAGTCGGGAAAATCTACAACCACAGTGGTCTCGACGGCTTCTCTCGCCCCCACCGCCTTCCGAGCACCTAGATATAACTTGAGCATCGAGAAAAGCAAGCGCTCAGTTATCGAACCGGTGAGTGGTACTCTTTGAGGGTTTCACGCGGAGGAGGGGGGAGGATGGAGTTGGGGGGGGGGGGGGGGGGGGGGGGGGGGGGGGGAGGGGGAAGAATAGGGGAGAGGAGAGGAGTGGGAAGGTAGAGTTAATGGAGGGGGTTGGAGAGAGAGGGGGGAGGGGCAGGGAAGGGAAGGGAATGGATGGAAAGAGAAGGGAGGGGTGTGTGGAGGAGTGTGTTCGGTTGCCTGTTTTCTTTTTTGTTTTGACGGACGTAGTTGTGTGGTTGGCGGGTTGTTCTGCGTCTTTTGTGGCCAGTTTCAACCACCTCACCCCCGCCGCTACCTACGCCTCTGCATCGTTGCACATTGACATTCTTTCGGGGTAGCGTTATCGCCGTCCAATCAGGGGCTGCCGCGGGGTGCTCTTCGGATTTGTTTTCCAAGCCCATGCCCCCAACTCCTATCCTCTTGCTCCTCTCTTAACCCCAAATCCCCCCCTCCCCCCCCACCTCACCCCTCCCCCCACCCCCTCCATGCTTATTTAGTCTGGCGCTATCCCATCGGGGGCTGCCGTGGTGCTGTTCCGAGAAAGCTCGCGAAGAAGCCTTCAATCAGAGGGCCCTATGGGTGAAGGGTTGGGAGCGTGGCTCGTGCAGTACGCGGCCAAGGCTAAGGGTGGCCCGGTGCACATGCCGACGCGCGACAACAGGGCCGACGCGTTCGTGACGTGGGCGGGAACATTCATCTCGATCGGCCTGGTGGAGATGATATTCAACCTTATGAATGGCAGCATCCGATGGAGAGGGGAGGTATGTGTAGGGTTTTCTGACCGATTTGGCTTTGTCCCGGGAGTGTTTTGCGTACCGACCGCTTGTTGTGGACCGGTTCTAACTTTGCGCGCTATACATTTTTTTTTTTTTTTTTTTTCGCAGACTGTACGTGTACCAGGGAGGTGTGTGTGTTGTCTCGTCCAGTCTTTTGCGAGTTGAACTCACCGACCGGCGCATTACCGGCGCGCTCTTCATTAGCCTTGCCGATTTATAGTCCGTTGATGCTAATCGAAACAATTTTACCCCCTTCTGTGCACATCGTCGCCTCTCCCTTCCCCGCCTCCCCCACTCCCGCCCCGCCTTTCCCCCTCCCTCGCCCCCCCCCCCCCCCCCCCCCGCTCCCGCCCCCCCTCCCTCCCCCTCCGCCCCCCTCCCTTCCTTCCCCTCCCGCCTGCCTCCCTATCTCCCGCCTCCCCTCCCGCCCTGTCTCCCCCCCCCCCTCCCCTCCCCGCCCTACCCTTTTGCGCTTGCAAAAATCCTATACTCGCTGCGCTGTGCTGTGCTGTGCTGTGCTGTGCTGATAACAGGAGGACCTGTTCGTCTTGTCCGGCTCGTTCGGAGCGCTGTCGACGCTCATGTTCGCACTTCCGGCAGTGCCCTTCGCCCAGCCGAGGATCATCGTCTCCGCGCATACCCTGGCCATCGCGTTGTCGGTGAGTCTTTATACAGAAGGGTCTTTTCTCGGGCTTCCGGGTATGACCAAATGGAAGATGGCACCGAAAACTCGTCCCCTTTGACCCCCCGCCCCTAGCCACCTCTCGCCCCCCTCTGCTCCCCACATCCCCCCCACCCCACGTCCCTCCACCCGCCCCAACCCATGGCCATATACCCTCCCCCCCCGGGCCCCAATTTTAGACTACGGTCATGCATGGCATGAGTTTACCCCCCTCCCCCCCCCCCCTCCCATAACGCCGTCCTGATTTTAGATGATTGCAGTGAGCTTGTTCGAGAAGCAGCAGATGGTGTGGCTGCAGAATGCCCTGACAGCTCACCCCTCCCCCCTCCCCTTATACCGCCTTCCTGATTTTGGATGATTGCAGTGAGCTTGTTCGAGAAGCAGCAGATGGTGAGGCTGCAGAAGACCCTGACAGCTCACCCTCCCCCCCCCCCCCCCCCCCCCCCTTATTCCGCGTTCTCAAGGTAGATGATTGCAATGAGCTTTGTTCGAGAAGCGGTAGATGGTATGGCTGCAGAATGCCCTGACAGTTCACCTCCCTCCCCCCCTCCCCCACACCGCCTTCCTGATCTAGATGATTGCAGTGAGCTTGTTCGAGAAGCAGCAGATGGTGTGGCTGCAGAAGGCACTGACAGCTGCGACTGTGATCATGGGCATGTCGTTGTTTGGCATCGTGCACCCGCCCGCGGGAGCCCTGTGCCTCGTTTTCATCGGGGCCCACAACAAGGGGGCTAGTGATGAACGGGTGAGTACAGCTCACACAGATCAGCTACAATATAGCTGATTCTGTGAGGCACAGATCACACAGATAGATACAAAATCACTGATTTTGGACCGAAATCGCCCTTGGTAAAACTGTCATGTTGCCCCTGGCAGCATCCAGAGGAATCGTTGACCTACATATTTCAAAGACGAATACCTCAGGAAAAACACGCCGGCCGGAGTATCACGCAGCCTTGTAAATGTGGGTATCGACCGTTACATTTGCTCAAGCTCGCGGCTGACGTGTTTTGAAGTAGACGAAGCAAGCTATGAAGTGGTTTCAGCTATGAAAAATAGTCGGTGCTACTTGCCGGGTTACGTGGGCGGTGGCTACTTTTTTTTTGCTTTTTTTTTTTCGTGAGTTTTTGTCTCCGCTTTTAACTGAAGCCACCCGCGGGGCTTTAGGCCAACCACATCCCGCAGGTGAAGCCTGTAAAATATAAAACATCTGTCTCGCGCAGATCATACAGAGAATCTTCACAAGATCGATCGATCGACCTGCGTCTGCGTCGTCTCTGTACAAGTTTCCGCAAAATCGCACGGAAATTTTTTTCACGGATCGACCGTAAAGTATCTGCTCCGCGCAGGTCATACAGATAATCTTCACAAGATCGATCGATCGACCTGCGTCTGCGTCGTCTCTGTACAAGTTTCCGCAAAATCGCACAGATTAGTTATCCACGGCTAGACCGGTCTGCGTGATCCGTACAGGCTTGCCCGAGGCTGGCCGGACACCCGCTACGGTATAGGTGCACTTTTTTTCCCTGCAAGATTGTTGACTTAACTCCTTTAGAGCCCCCAAATCCCTCCCTGTACTAAATCCAAGTCAAATTTGTCCCCCAAAAAGGGTTTCCAGTTTTAAGGCGTTGTGCTCCATTGTGCCTCACCGAATAACTTATTTCTTGAGCAAACTGAAAGCGCAACCCGACGAAGAAACAAACCACGATGGGCTACAGGTATACAAAACCTGATCATCGCCAAATTAAAATGAAATTCCGACGGTTTCTATGGGCGAACGCCTTTACAACGGGAAATCCTTTTGGGGGGGGAAATTTAGTTGGAAGTTAGTATGGGATGGGATTTTGGGGGCTCTAAAGGGAGCCCAGCCCTTCGGAAATATTTTTATAGCGAAAGTCCCTCTTCATCCGTAGCACAAGTCATCTGCAAGGTCTGGCGCTCGTTGGATAGATCGAGTCCCTGATCGTGTGCAACGATGACACAGATCGTTTTCGCTGATCCTTCTCGCTGATCGATGGATCTTTCATCACGTCTGTACAAGTTCCCACGAGGCTGACTCTGCAGGGTCTGACACACTTCGCACAGATGAGATAAAACTATACCACACAGACGACACAGGTCGTTTTCACGACCCCTCTCCCCCCCCCCTCCCCTCTCCTCCCCTCCCAGCCCTAACCCCCCAAAAGACTCTACCTTGAGCCCTTAACGACCCCCCCCCCCCCCCTTTTCCCATCCCTCCCCCTCCTTATCAGATGCTGACTCTGATCTTGTCCGTGATTATAGGACTGGCGGTGCACCTCCTCGTCGGTATAGCGATCAACAATATCTCTCCCAGGCGAGGGTACCCGGTTTTCTGGTGACAATCCGCCGACGCTGGAGAGGAGCTAGGCCATTTCCCTGTCCTGCCCCCCACCCCCACCCTCCCCAACACCGGTCCCGCTTCCTCCACCTCCTCCTCATTCGAGGAGGGATAGATCCATGCGAAACTCAATCTCCCCTCTCCACAATCCCCGGTCGCTCCCGCCTCTTCCTCCTGCAGAGGCAGAGCCCCATGCGAAACCTTTTCCTCCCCCCCCCCCCCCACCGCTCCCGCCTCTTCTTCGTCCCGGGGGGGAATGCATCTATGCGACCCCCCCCCCCCCCCCCTTCTTGTGAGAGGATATATCCGTAGGAACCCCCCCCCCCCCCCCCCCCCCAGATCGCTCTGCTGCGGAGGGGCACATCCATGCGAAACCCTCTCCCGCCGCTCCCCCACACCCGCCTCCTCCCCCGAGAGGAGGGGAGAGGGGGGGGGGCTATAAACGTTATCATGCATAGTGGGGGGAGCTAGCTACATCGTGTCTTTGCCATCTCTTATGCTGTAGCTAGTGAGCCTCTCGCTGACGGAAGATATATTTTGTGGAGGCTTCTAGCGGTGGGAGCCACGGTAGTAGTTGTCTAGCCATTTGTCGTTATCAAACTCGAGAGTTATCTTCGTGGTTGTTGGAGGCGTGTCCACGTAAGAGCTGCTAGCCGTCAGAGCTACTGCTGTATGTAATAGTAGTGGTAGCCCTGCCGAGTTCTTGGTCCTCAGCGTTTTTGTTGTTTTTTTCTCGTGCTTTTGGCAATATATTCGTGACAGCTTCTGGTGATAATAGAGTGGGGAGTTCTAACTTACAGAGGCTGTCCTGTTTTTGTACTCGATGTTTGAAAGCCCGTTCTCACTTTTCTAGTTATCGCTGTGAGAGTTGTTGGCGGGGGGAGCTGCGATAGCTGTGGGAGCTACAGCAGTAGCTGTGGGAGCTATGATACCTGTGCGAGCTAGATGTGGCTGTGAGAGCTATAGTAGCTGTTAAGAACTACGCGTGGAAGCTAGTGATGTTTAAGCTGTCCCGTCTCTGGTCCGGAGCCTGCACAGCTCTAACGAATCCGACCAACCAAGTTGTGTTGTGCTGTGCCGTGCGGCGCCGTTCGCTACGCTGCATCTTGTGGAAGCGGTGTGATTGCTGTCCACAACTGGGGTCGGGGCCTTCTGCAGTTCGAATGGTCCCTCGCTCGGTGCTATCCTTGTCGTTTCGCAAGGCTTCGTCGCTGTCACCAAGCACGCGGTGTTCATCTCTCGAAAGCTGTCTGTGTGCTGTGTGCGGTGTACGTGTCTGGCCATATGGTAAAGGGTGGTCGCTGTAGTATGTATAATAGTCGGCGGGAGTTCGATATGCATGTTAACGATCTCTTGAATCAGTTCAAATATTCACAGTTCAGTAGGTGGAGGTACTTATCATCTGATATGGCAGGCCAAGTGGCGCATATACACGGTAGACACCTAAGGTTCACATACTCGCAGCGGTACCTTCAGTGACACCGCAAGAACGAGCTGAATTAGAGGGGGGGGGGGGAGAGTCGTTCATGACCGGTGATAGTGACCTCCACTCGGGGCGGGGGGGGGGGCTCATATCATGCATGCCCATTGTCATATGACCATAGACCCTCGCATCCCCAGGATGCCGGGACGAAACACGTCGGTTTTGGACTGACCAGGTCGACGTTGCCTGCACCAAGCGCAAAGCACCGTAAGATGTTCGGCGGGCCGCATGAAGGGTGCGCTGCATCCTACTAGGAACCGCTTTTGAGCAGACTTAGGCACCTTGGGCGTACTTTCTTGCGTATCGGATGACAGCCGTGCGTGGGGGGGGGGGGGGGGGCGGGGGGGGTTATTCGCAATCAGGTGAGTGGCACGTCGTTGATAAGGACAAGCGCACTCTCTCTGGGGGAGCGTTGCGATTTGTTTTAGTTATTGTTCTTCTTGTCCATGGGTGGTTGCAGTTGCGATTGGTCGCGTTGTGCGAGGAATTTTTTTACACGTGCATATTTTACTATTAATAGCACAGTTATACATGAGAGATATACTTCGAAGTATGTACTTTTGCGTAGTCAATAAAAGCTCGTAGTCGGTAGGTTTAAATACGTGCTGTACTAGAGAAAATGGACACGTGCATCAGTTACACTGCACTTCAGTACTGAAAAAGAAAATTGCACTGTCTTGAATGCCTTGGCAAAAGCATGCCAATGGAAATGACGCTACAGTGCAGTGAAGCATACATTGTCTTGTGCATCTGTACATTATCGGGTGGCAAAACTAAATAGGAGCGTTGTTTTAGTCAAGAACGACCATAAGAAGGGTTGGTGTGGCGGTATACGGGGTACCTGGTACTCGTATAATATATATAGTGTTTCTTTTTTTTGAGGGGACAGGGATTTGGCCAGGACTTTTTTCCGTCTCAGTCTCAGTATGGGATGAACTGGAAATTCTAGGTCAAATCGCTTCGTTCGAGCGCAATCTTCGGCGGGCGGCTCCAATGCTCGTCGCCCTGCCTTATCCGTTCTGCACCTAGACGTGAACGCGGATAGACGCTGAGCGAGACGAACGAGAAGTGCGAAAAAAAAAGTGTATTTTGAACGGTACTCTCCAGATATTCTTCGGATCTTGATGCATGAAGAGGTTGATAAATAACACTTGGCAAGACTTTAGTTCCAAATTGGCGTCATATTTTGTCCCAAAACAAAGAATACTTACTTGAAAAAAGTTCCCCATGGTACCACGGTAGGTATCATAGTGCACCTGTTTATTGTATTTCGGTGACACGTACGCACACGGATAGATGAGGCAAGCGCAGGCATGACTAAATTGAGGAGGCAGTGATTACGATTACTACGTCTGAAAAGGCCACACATCAACATTACGAGTGGCTGCGTCCCCGGCCTCGAGGGTGGTATATTGTACTAGTTCGGGCACATCGACATAGTTTGTACTCGAGCAAGTAATTGGTATAGGTTCGAGTAAGAGCACACACTGATGATGCTATATTGGACTACACACACACTTTTTGTCGGACTTATGGTATGGGGAGGGCGCGTAAAAACAGGAGATACATTTTTGACACGAAGAACTAGGGGGGAAAAGTTCATGTTATTCAGCTGCGTCACGCGAAGGTCGTACGTAGTTGGTAGACGGTATCCACAGAAGAAACCAGTGGCATGCATTCGTCCCGGCATCGCATCGGCGGGTTCTTTTCCCCGAGAAGTCTCTTGGGAGAAGTATAAGCGGTGCGGACGGCGTGCTTTGTTGTTGTTGCTGTGGCGCCACTGTATAGATTCATCTTTAGGTCGAGCGTTTTGTAACAATTGCGGTCGCATGGCGAATCTTTGCCCTACGCGAGTGGTATGCAAGAAAACCCGCGAAAATATTAGCGAGCTTGGTTAGGTTTTAACCATGAGCGAATGAAGTCGAGATTTTCAGCAAACAGTTTCGGTGTTGCATAAGCGACAAGGAGGTGATTATGTGCGGGCAAGTATTCCATGGTTATTCGACCATTATGCGAGTCAAATACGCACTCTTGAGGCCTCATTTCAGGCTTTTTTCCACGGTTATTGTGCTCGAGTTTTGCCAGTAATTGCTCCACTTATTATGATGTCGTTTTGCTTCAACACCCCATTTTTGTTTGAAATTGTGCTTGTAACCGGGGCCCCCTAAATCCTGGATACAAATCACTCTAATCCGCCCGTTTATATTGCGTTGGGTGCTGTTGTTGTCGAGAAGTGTTTTCTCGTTCTCATTCTGAGCGTGCTTGCTCGGCACGGCAACCTGATATAATCTCAAAATCGCTATTTTGTGCGACCTATCATGCAAATAATAACTGGTCGAATTGTGCTCGCATTGCGAATGTTTGACGTGTGCGAGGAATGTGCGAGAAAACCGAGTCGGTCGAAATAACTGTGAGGTAATATTGGGTCAAAGCCTACCAGCCGATCACGAATAAGCCAATGGGGTCGGGGTTGACACGCTGTGCGGGGAGGTATCGACCCAGGAGATCATCGCTATAGTTCCCGCGTTTTTGGAGCTGTAGAAATTCGGAGGATTTCTGAACCGCGAATGGGGCCCTATCTCCCCCGTGTGCGACAGATCTGCCCCCCATTGGTTGGTGAGCCCCTATCATCCTCCTAGGGCGCGGCGGCGCTGTGGAGCTCGAACCAATCAGCGATTTTAGCCAACGTAATTCGGGTTTCCACACCGTCAGGGGCGGTGACGATCCGAGAGAACTCGGTTTTCTTCCCCGGTTTGTCTAACTTATAGAGATATGGAGTGAAATATGGACCGGGGATGGGAACCTATCGTCCCCGGGTGGAGCTGGCTCTATACTATACGACCCTTAGCCAATCAGAGATCGGCCTGGCGGTGGGGTAAGGGATTTTCACCATGTGCGGGGAGGTAACAACCCTGGTGATATCCGTGTTCGTTCCCGGGTTGCCGGATTTGTCTATATGTGTGGATAGATTATGATCCTGGGATGGGATCCTATGGTCCCCAGATTACGATTACTTTATGTACGATTCCCGGCTAATGAGCGACCAGCAATCAGACAACAAGGCCATACCAGGTCCATGTTTGTATTTTCGTCCAAAACTCGAGCCTGAAATTATCAACTGCCAAATTAGTTGAGTGCTATCACGTACTACGAATACTCTATCTGACCAGATGAGCAACAAGTAGCAGCATCATAATAGCATTCCAGGAACTGAACGACGAAGGCAGCGACACCGTGTTTCACGCCTAGAATACCGTCAGCAAATCTCTCCACGATCAGACTATACATTCACAGACAGTCGGTCTGCCAGCCTCGGATCTAGATACTATCATGCATGGTGTAGCAGAAGCTGGCTCAGTGCGTGCCTCTCGGTGGCTACGTAAAGAACATGCAGCAAACATCGCAATCCCCTTGCTGGCCCTGGATGCTTGGTTGAGTCAAAACATCAAGAAACGCATTCGAAACGTCTCTTCGTGGCCAGACTAGAGGGTCAATCTGCGTGCGCTCGGATTCCCCCGATCGCAATATGATGAAGCTCGTCAAAAGAAGTAGTCCACTATTAGTCTATATCGATCTCTTGGCATTACTTTGCATTCTACACGCGTAGACTATGTGTTGTGTGGTAACGATTTTTACTCTCTATCGAGTATTGAATCGAACAAGTCGAAGTGCTGCCCTGCCCTTCCCGGAGCATGGGTACCGGCTAATGCCGGCACCCACGCGGAGCCCGTGCATAAACTAAAATGTATTATAAAAACGTCAGCTGTGATGAGTCCGATATTGTAGGGTCGATACCCATCTTTGCGAAGCTGTGTGATATAACACCTACCGTGCGTAAACTATATACATAAGTATATTGAGGTGTACCAGTACGTGTTGCGTTTTGTGCATGGTAGATAACCGTAAATATGGTGGTATTGCGGGAGATAGGAATGCAGTTTGAGAAGAGCTTTGGAGGGATCGAAAATCACCATCAGGAGAAAAAATGGAAGGAGCGAACTTCAGGGGAGACGTTTTCGAGAGATCGATTTTTAGGAGAGGATTCGAGGGGACCGAATGTCAGAATAGACGTGGAGGGCGGATCGCATGTCGGGAGAGATCGGATGCTCGAAGTTAGGAAATACTTGAAGAGGATCGAATGCGCTAGAAGAGATTTTTGGAGGAGATCGGGTGTGAGGGCGAGATTTGGGAGTGAAGGGATTGGATTTTAGGACATACTAGATATTTAATTGGGAGGGGGCATGAATGCCAGAAGACTTTTGCAAGGGTTCGGATGGCAGGAGAGAGGTTCGGAAGGATCGAGTTTGACGACTGATACGCGGGGGATCAAGTGTCAGAAGAGATTTGGAGAGGATTGAATGTCACCAGAGATTGGGAGAGGACCGAATGTCAGGCGCCATTTTGTGTAGTCGAGAGTTTCTAGCAGGAAATATTTCGAGGGATCGAATTTCAAGAGAGATTTTGGAGGGAATCGAATCTCAGCAGAGATCAAATTTAAGGAGAGATTCGGAGGGGATCGAATATCAGGAGTCGTTTTGTGTGATCGAATGCATAAAATAGTAGATGTTTTGATGGGTCAAATGTCGGGAGATAGATATTAAAGTCGAAATTCAGGAAATATTCGGAGTGGTCGAACGTCAGAAGGGATTCGGAGGAGATTCGAATGTCGGGAGAGATTCAGAAGGACCGAGTTGCAGTCGAGATTTGGTTTCAAGCCGAGATAGATAGGAGATATTTGGAGGAGATCGGAAGCCAGGAGATGTTTGGAGGGGCCGGATTCCAGGAGAGATTCGGAATGGATCGATTGTCATGACAGATACTTCGAGGGATCGATGGTCGGGAGATGTTTGGAGGGTTCGATATTCGAGCTGTGGACATATTCGGAGAGCAAGTAAGCGAATGCTTATGCAGGAGAATTGATTTCGGTTTCCACTTAATTTGTGCCACTCACTCACGGGGAATTCGATACATTGTTTCTTCTAACTTAAAAAGGGTGTTAAAACTGTAACAAGACACCTCTGCTGTGATACCGAGGATTTCGTCGAAGCTCATATTTTGCAAGCTGCCCGTAGACACATGCCACGGTAGAGGTTTGTGCACCATTTTTTTTCTGAGGCTCCTAACCTATTGAGGAGGGAGCTCTATTTGCCTTCTGAGGCAAAAACTTATTTTGAGAAAAACTGAAATCGCACCCCGCTGATCAAACCCATGACCTTGGCGAAAAACAATAAGCATGTTGCCAAACAAAAATATGGCATTCCGACCAGTTCGGGTCAATCCCTTGAGAGCCCCAAAACCTCTCCCTATACTAACTCCAAGTAAATTTTGTTTCCAAAACGGGTTTCCAGCTGTAAAGGCGTTAATAAGCAGCCCCGTCAGACCAAGGCTACAGTAGGGGAGTCACTTTTGGAAACCAACAATGAAAGTGGCTTGGCGTAAATCGTCGTGTTCCTTCTGCGGTCTTAACGTTTCGGACTGTTTTAATACCTCGATATGATTCCGCCATGGAATGGGTAGCTACACTGCACCAATCAAATCGCCAAAAAATGTTTTGTGTCGGTCAGATACAGAGCACCCGCGCGAGTGGCCCGTGGCCGGCAATGAGAAAAGGGGGCACCCCCTACCGTAGCCTTGTCGTCATTTACAAAACACTTTAGCCAAAACGTGATACCTCTACTGCATAGACAGTATCTCGTAGCATGCGTCTGTGATGTTTCGATCGCGCGTGCTACAGCAGCAGTTGTGTACCTGGTATGTCGTCATAAAGATGACAGGTCGGCCACTCCCCTTAGTGCGAGCCTTTAAAAGGCAGCAGGGTCAACAGAGAGATTTTACGAAGGCAGTAAGACCATATTCTTTCTGAACACGAACGGAGATGCATAGTTTTAGGGGCCCTCTCTTCCGCGATGCGCCCTTTTTCCATAAAAATATTCATTGTCGGCAACTGTCACGGCGCTGAACGCCCCGCGATCACAATTTATTCAACGTATAAATTTTTCGGTGCCATGGTATGTAGCAAGATCAATTAAATGGCGCCTGCTATCATCACACGTTGGACATGTAGCGCTGGCTCTACTTGTCGCGGCGGGCTCCTCTCGCAGATCATCGCCTTCATAACTGAACTGGATGTGTGCCTCCAGGCTATGTTTCTAGTCCAAGAGTTCAAACGTTGGTTCTTCTCCGGTAAAGAAAACTGCTTGTTATAGAATTCTGAACCCATTTTTTTCGTGCTAAACTCCCAAACGATTTGCATACCCCCCATTTTTTTACCACATGAGGCAGGTTTCCAGTCTACTTTCAATGAATAGTAAGTTTTGGTACCGTACATATCATGGTAGTAGAGGACAGAGTGAATGGGACAAAAAAAAAGTTGGTGGTGGCGGGACGTATATATACCCTGACTGCTGACTGGACGTTGCGCCCGCGCCAACGTAGCTCAAACACCGTCGCACACCCCCAAACAATAATAGCATCGCACACACGATAGCATCGTATCGGCCCTACTCGCACCTCGAGCTTAACTACAGACTGATGAGACAAGTCCCGTGTCACAGCTGTGATGGGCGATTGAGACAAACGTCAAGTAGTGCATCCTTTGGCATTTCCCTGTGCCCTCAACCACACAGCCTACACACGGTCGTACTCCCCCCACACGATAGCATTGCATCAGCTTGTGGTCGTCAGGAGTCATTTCCCACAGCAGTATCCGTTTTAACATCATCAAGATGCAAATCAAAATCACGGGAAACTCCGGGGATGTATCCCGGATGTGACCACAGGCCCTACTCTCGGCCCGAGCTCTACCATTTAGAGCTGATGAGACGAACCCCTCGTCGTACAGCGTACCCTTTCATGTGATGGCGAGACGTAATCTACGCACGAGATCATGTCCAAGGGGGTACGATAGAGATCACGAGCACCACAGAACCACATGTGTCTCCCTTCGGTATCACTTAAACACTGAGATATACAGTAGTCAACGCGAACTGCATAGCTCATGGTGATCAACGCGGACTGCATAGCTCAGTGGTTATGGTGTATATATAATACCTAATACCCTCATCGGCACTCCTCCAGCTGGAACGAACTTCTTGACCCTCAGCTGGATCAAGGTGTGTGTTAGCGCATTGAGGGGTAGTACTGGAGAATCATTATAGCAGTAATGGTACAGCCGTCTGTTCAATGCTGGGTAACGCATTATATCATGGTAGCAAGCACATGCGGAAACAGCACAGCATCATGCGTGCAGATTATACTCCGGTTCCAGCTGGTTTCGTGGGATTTGATTCCATCAATAACCCACGGAGCCAGCGAGGCCACGCGGGATTGTCAGCGAGCGGGACGAGGGCGTAAGAAAGAAGCACAACGGTCAGGCCGCAGCGTGTGAAACTTGTCTTTGAAAACATGAAAAACGAATAGGCTGGTGTAATTCTGCATCGCACGAGGGACTATCAACAAGAACGCCTGGCCTACGCTAGGGCGCTCGTACATACGAGCGCGTACGAAATACACATGAACCAATGCAATATAGTCTCCCGTTCGTTCGGTACCCACGGCCATGAAACCTCGCCGCTAATCGGCTCGAGTGCCGGGGTGCGAGCATTACCTAATCGAATAAAAAAACAACTCTTAGGAACCAGTGCGCGGCCTCTACCCCTTCGCGCACAGTCTAATGTAAAGCACAGCTAGCTGTGGTTCCAACCATACTATTCACTTATCCAGTTTAGGTGCCCCGGCAAGAGCCATCCCACGGTAGGGGGTGCAGCATGAGTCTCTGAGTTCCTCACATGAGGAGCTCAATATCCCACCCGATACTACATGACTTCGACGGCATTCGCGTTCGCACAACCCATCAAGCTTCTACTAATATACCTTAGTCCTAAATCAAAATGTACTCGTGAAATTACTGGATTGATGACTAACCGGTAGCTCCCCACATGCGCTCAATCAGACAAAGGGTATACCTTTTTTTGGCGCAAATAGTGCAACCCCTACCGTGGGATGACTCTCAAGCAGAAATACTAGTTTTTATAAGAAGTGCTACCCCCATCTTAGCGCTCGCCATTTCGATGTATAATAATTTCTCGGAGGTACAGGGAGGCCGCCGTAGGCGAGATGGTCGAAGGGGGGGCTCTCAAATGTGGCCATGAGCTCGAGATATGGACGTGTAAATTATCAGACACTGAGAGGCATACGATAGTCCAACTTTGTTGGAGAATTTTCTTCGCCGTGAGGGTCGTCGTGAACAATAATCGTACCACAGAATAATAATAGAGACCGCACTCGATTCCTAAAATATATTTTTGGACGATCTGGTATAAGCTCGTACCCACGCTCGAGCCAATAGGTTGGGAAACTGTTTACCTTTTCGGGCTTACCGAGGCACTCCGTCGAGCCGGTTAACGGTGAAATCGAGATACATACCAGTACAAGCGGTGCGAGCGAGCCCTTCAAAAATTGCATTTGCTTCAAGAATAAGTGCGAACTCCAAGATGTTTTCGAAATGCGTTTGTATTACCTGTTCTGCCAAACGCCTCCCGCTACCACCCTGATCTAACGTCAAGTTTCGGCCGGCCTGCTCCGGCTTAGAACCTTCCACGCATCGGGCATTCCATCTATTTATTAAATAGTTTACCAGGTATGTCCAGCAGGGAAGAAGACAGATCCCTGGTCAATGTGAGCTTCATGGCCTGTAGATCGTATCGCCGGGTGGGAGCCGCGTGATCGAAATGACATAGCGCGTGTTTTCTGGGTTGGATATGTACTACACAAATCCTGTACGGCACCTTATACGACAGGTAGAGGATCTAGATTATTATCTATAATATCGTGATCTGTCCGATGAATGGAGCCGTCATCCTTCACCAAGCTGATGGGTTTACCGGCGATCGTCATTCCCGTCCGATCCGTATATTTTTTCTATCAAATTCCGAGTATGCTACGACCACATTCGCATACTTCCCAAAAGAAACATGCGTATTGATTGGAGGTCTCCCAAATGAATCTCAGCAGAAGGACCAACCACATTCTACTACGTGCACCAGGAACGTATAAGCCCGCCTCGTCGGGTGAAGTCGTCACGGCGTTCGTATTGAGGTAAATCCCGGAGCTCACCCATCACGCAACGGAAGACAGGGGAATTCAACCGGCAGTGTGGAACACGAAGAGCTGGAAAGTAGAGAACGAAAAAATACAACATGAATTTTGCTCCCAGATGCTGGACGCGAACCACAGCAAGCAGCAGGCATCCGATCAGCCAGGACCACCCATAACTTAAAGGTGTTACATACTTGAACGTCGTTTTGAGACCCGCCTCGAGGAGCTGCCGCGAAAACCCCCCAACTTAACCGCGCTGAGACGGTGTGTTTTTGTTTCCGTCATCGCTGTTGGGCACGATCGAGACCAACGAGAGGACATCAGCCAGACAAACCCTCCATGGATGGTCCCAAATACCAGGCAAACCACCCATCAAAAACCTGTCGCGTACCGTCAGTCAGTGTGGCGGGAGGGGGGGGGCACAGAAAAGGCTCTAAGGCAAACAAACCACAGAAAAGGCACTATAGCAAGGCAAACCTTCGAAAGGAAGGGGAGCACAAGCGCTAATACAAGGGAGAAGTCATACCCAAAACCTCCCGCGGACCATTGGCATGGCGGGGGTTAGATGAGGAAACTTCCTCGTCTCATGACGAGGGACGTCGTTACCTCGAGAATTCTCGAATCGATCACCGCGGCTAGAGACGATTGTCTGCTCCAGGGCGCCGTCCGGAGCAGAATAGCAGTACGGGGGCGTGTTTAGTAGGAAACAAGGTTCCCCTTCCGGTTGTAGTTGGCTCGAAATCCCGCGAGTGTCGAGTCCCACAGGGGGAGCACAGGCGTTCTTCCTATCTATGAGCTTGGATAACGTAAAAGCAGCTACAAGTATTGAAAAGTACAGAAAATCGCGCAAGTGACCTGGCAGCACGTGAAACCGTGCCCAAACGGGTTATTAGTTTGGTTGGTATTTTCTGACTGCACCCGGGTATCTAGCATACCCGGGTGTGACCAACAACACAAGAATGTTTTGTCTGCTAAACACACCCTTGCACACATCGGACAGATCACGATCTAGATCGTTTAGATGGTTGATATCATATATTTGTCACAATGGCATGTTGTGTTACAAAGTCGAGCTGGTGGAAACCCGAGTTCGATTCTCGGATTGGACACCATGTTACAGAGTCGAACTGTGTCTGCATCATCCATGGTAGAGTGGCAGCTCCTGCCTGGCAGGTCTGCCATGAGATATAATTTCACACTTAAAACATAATAATATCTAGTCTCCAGATCCACGCATCGCGTACATCTCATGTGATGCCTGCTCCAACATCATCCTCATACCCTCGTAGACATACTCAAGCTCTTCCGAGTTCATGCAAAATACTGCCACCTGCATAGTTATAGTCCCCGCAGCATGCTGTCCGTAAGTCTCTGCCATCTCTTACGCTGTCTCAGTCGTCTTCTTGTGTAGGACAGCTGAACGATCGAAGTAGGAAGAAGAAGGAGTGTGCATGGAGGTCGATGCTCCACCTCGCAGCAACGACTAAGTTACTGCTCGTAACGCCACTCGTCATATACACTCCGTGGGTTTCCTCGCATACGACACCTTGCGACACTCTCTTGAGATTGAAAGTTCGTGACGCTTTGTATACAGCCGTAACTTCTTGCTAGGCTGTTCGGCGAGCGAGCTCTGGAAAACCCGCGTACCCACCGTACTAGAAAACACCGCCGTAACACATGTGCAGGATTTGTGTAGCATAGAGATCCAACCTAGGCAACATGCGCTAGAAATATCATTCTGATCATCCGGTCCTCACCCGGAAACATGATCTACAAGCCATGCAGATCATCATATAGACGAAGGATCTGTCTGCCCTGCAATATACAATAATAATCTATAGATCAATAGGCATTTCATCTGTCCGACGTGTGCACCCTTGGAACATTCCTTGGAACAGTCCTTGCGCGTCCGACGCAGCGGCAATTTTGTTCTGCCGCGTCATCCAAGGGTAAATTGCGAACAGTTTATCATTTCCCCCCATGCTATTCCCAATGCCTCTCACGGGTCGTGACACGACCCACGGGTCGTGTCAGGAGGTATTTCCAAATCTCGCGGAATGAACCGGGTCGGGTCAAGAGGGTTCTCATAATCTCACGGTTCGGTTCGGTTCGGGTCATACGGTGAGGTTAGAGGTCACCAGTCTTAGAGGCATCATTCCACTGGGCACCTGTAAAAGATTAACCAATATTGCCTACCCAAACTAATTCATGGAACACTCTCCCGCCCTGGAACGGCGGGATGCAGGTCTGCCGGATATACGGGCGGGTCTGTGAAATCTACCGCGAATTTAGCCTTATTTCAGTGCTGTCAGCAACAGCGTTTGTCCCGATCTCCATAACTCAATCAATACAAACAGTACCACAAATCTGATGAGGGATCCGTAATTCCCACCCCAAAATCCCAAAGTACCACGATCTGAGTATTTAGTAGCTCAATCCGGCCTTCTTTTTAATCCTGGGATTTTTTCAGGCCATCCCCGCTTTTTTTGTACGTTTGGCTGATTTTTCTTCAAGAATACAAATCGTTGAAACCCAGCAGTAAACATGGCGTAAAAAAACGTAACAAAAAGTGCCAACTACGTAAGCTCTTCAACCCCACGTAGGGTGCTATGTTTTTCAGGCCTTGATCGGAGATATTTCATCCCCTCTTCCCCCCCCCCCCCAAATCGCAGCGCCTTACTGTGGACGATGCAAATCCAACCACTGTTAATGCGCACATCTCTTAGAACTGCACAAAGTATGTCCTACACAAATTCTAAGTCATTTCCCCCCAAAAGCGGGGGAGCAGTTCTAAAACGCTTACTTCGTATGTGCTGCTGCGTACTGTGTAGCTGCGACTGCGGGTTAAATCAGACCGTCCACGGTCATGCCGACGCTGGGCAGTCTTTAAGGCGGTCGCTTCAACAGTGTGCGGCAAAACCAGTTCTGTGTGCCGCTAACGCCTTCGCTACTGCTGCTGCTGCTGCTTTCGCTGCTGCCGACTCATTTACTGCTACTGCTGCGAGTAGCTTAGAGGCAAACACCAGAATGTAGGGCGAGCTTCCTCCTCCCCCTCCTCGACCACGCCCCAAGGCTGCTAATGCTGCAGCTACATGAAAGACAATCAGTCCACGGCAGGGCGAGTTCCTCTTACTATTCCCCCTCCTGTCGCTTAAGCTGTTGCTTCTTCATTGCTGCTGTTAACTCTACAGCTGCGCCACATTCTACTGCTACTAACTGAAAATGGGTAACAAAGAAGGGCGGGTTTTCTGCCCTGTTCCTGCTGATGTTCCTGCAACTCTTGCTACGGCTACCGCTGCGGCTGCAACTGATTGTTGTTAACTGCCATCCCTCCCTCTCTCCCTCCCTCCGCAAATCGTGAGTAACTTATCAACATGTCTTCTGCGCAAACAAGACCCTTCGATTCTTCGGAGAAGAGAGAGACACCGCGTCTAGACCACCCCCTACCCCTTCTACTCCCCTCCTCGGCGTAGTCAACCATTGCGGACGAGGACCTTCGACCCATTGCGGGACGGCAAGCAACCTTTGGCAAACGATATTTGCCTTCCCCCCCCCCACCCCCATCCTCCCCGTCGTAACGACGCTACCAACGGTACGAGTGCGCATACACGACTTTGAGGGTTCTCACATGATAAGCTCTACACAGACAGTCGAGGGGAGCGAAAGTGAAATTAGATGGCCAATCCCACGGCCTTGGTAGATACCAAATAACATCGTAAAGCGAAAATGGCATTGCAAACATATTGGGTAGTTCAGTAGGTTAGGATCCCCGTCAGCAAGAGATAATTTGTCCAACAAGTGCTACACCTATCGTAGTAAGCCGCCCAGCCATAGTGCAGTAGCAAGCAAAGCTTCGACTCCTTCCGAAAAGGCAAACGAGTTTCGAACCCCCCCTCCCCTCCCCTCCCCTCCCCTCCCCTCCCCTCCCACCCCTTCCCCCCCAACCCCCCCCCCTTCCCCCCTCCCCTCCCACAATCCGCCTCCTCCCCCCCGCCCTAACCTTCATCCCCTCCCTGGCACCACGCCAACCAATAGAACGGATTTCAGTTGTCCAATCAACGAATGAGGGACCAATCCACGGATGACGGTTTGTAGTGATCAATTAATGGATAACGAGCGGTTTTTGGTTAACCAATCTATTCAATGCAACGGTTTTCCCCGGGCCAATTGAATGCAGCGGTGTTTCGTCGACCAATCAACGAACCGGAGTTTAGTTGACGCCGTTGACGATGAACGCTGCCGCGAGAACAAACATGCCGACGATCCAGCCGAGTGTGATTAGCACGAGAGGATCCTTGACCTTCTCTTTAGCTGGCGCGTTGTCGAGTTCGCTCTGCGGGGCATAACGCGGCAAGCCAAAAAAAGTAAGACCATAGTACGGCGTTCGCGGGATGCCAAACTTGGTTGGGGGCCAAGTTACGCAGGAATAACAATAATGCCGTAGAAAGCGTCGACCGTGATAATCCAACGCCAACGCAAACCCACGAAAAACCAGCGAAAACACAAGCTAGAAATATACGTTTTCCCACCATTGTTTTTTTATTTACGGTAACCTACTTCGTTCGGGGGTCGGATGGCCTTGAATTGCATGGCGTTCGTCGGTTTCAATACTACTATTACATGTTTTCCAACCCGACATAATTTGAGAATCGCAAAAACGCTCTAGTAGGGGTTCCCCTATGAGGCTGTATCCCGATATAAGGCGGTATCCCGATATAAGGCGGTATCCCGATATAAGGCGGGTTCCCGATATAAGGCGGCATCCCAATATAAGGCGGTATACCAATATAAGGCGGTATCCTAATATATGGCGGTATCCCAATATAAGACGGTATCCCAATATAAGGCGGTATCCCGACATAAATCGGCCCAAATCACTTGGCGAGACTGGAGAACCGCACTCACAACCTGGAATGAAATAAGGCAACTTCCCCCTACAAGGCGGTCTTACAGCAGTGCTCTGGCACACCACCACCACCGTACTGGTGGGGACCCCCCTGCTGTACGTCAAAACAAAACGGGTTCGAACGTGTTCTTCACGTATTCTACTTTTTGTCTGGCGGAAAAAAAAAGGCAACGTGACTAGGTACGTAGCAGCATGCAACCTATACGCGCCTACTGTCGGGGAGAAGACTTGGGCGTTCTTCGGCTGCGAGTGTTGCGTTGGTTATATAGAACCACCCGCTGGCCCACGTAGTCACGTGACTTTGTAGCTCAGTGGGTAGTGCTAGTTGGTTATATAGAACTACCCGCTGCCCCACGTAGTCACGTGACTTCGTAGCTCAGTGGGTAGTGCTAGTTAGTTATATAGAACTACCCACTGGCCCACGTAGTCACGTGACTGCGTGGGCCAGTGAGTAGTGCTATACAACCAACATGTTGCTCCCCTTGCTTTGAGTTTACCGCGGTATAGAACACTAGACTCAGAAGGGAGGCATGTCACGGAGGGGGTGCAGCAGAAGTTTCTGGACTCCTAAACTTGAGGAGGGATCCATATCTCACCCGAACGCGAAATCGAAGGCGTTCGTTCGCGCAACCCGACTAACACTTCTATGCCCTAGCCTTAAAACAAGTGTTATTTCTGGACACGCTTGTTCCGTAGCGGTTATAGCTGTGCGCGGCCATCGACCGTAGCAGCCTTCTCCCCTTTGCTTCGGGAGGTTTTGTTCGTGAACGCCTAGTGCGCGTGTTAGCGCTGGACCCTACTGTCTCAGTACAATTCTACTTCGTAGACATTAGTATAGTCAGTATTGTCGCTTCGTGGCTCTCCAATGCAGCCCCTCCCAAGTCTGACCGTCGATGAGGCTCCCAACATGTTAACATGGTCATAAATAAATCATACAAACCGATGCTTTCACACTTGAGCTCAACCGTTCAGAAGGTATAGCTTTTTTTGGCACAAAAAATTCCAACCCCTACCGTGGGATGACTCAACGTGAAACAAAAAATAAAGCTGTTTACCCCATCCCCTTTGCATCTCTAGTGCAATACATACCCGGTACCAGGTGAAGTCTAGTGGAGCACAGTAGAGTTCCTTTTATAGTGCCGGTTGAGTAGTGACGGTTGCCCGCTAGAGTGCCTGTGGAATTGCTTGGCACAGATGGGAACAACCAGTAGTGGCAGTACGCAGAGTAGTGCCGGTTGCAGATATAGTGCCGGTTTTCCCGGTTGGTACATAACGGCACTATAGTGGGATCACTACAGTAGATAACCGGTCTATAGCAGGTAAAAATCTAGCGCACTATCGCATCGAGCGGATTTTCCTCTCACGTTGAAGAAAGCCTTCTCCTGCTCCTCCTCGTAGGAGGGCATGGTTCCCCTTTCGATCGGCCCACCTCCGTCCCCTGCCGCAAAGCAAACAAAAAAGAAACAGCGTAATTTCCTCAGTGCAATTTTAGATACTCAGCTTACTCCCAACACGATATCAACACATGTAGCCCCATTATCAGCGGTGTTCACGGGGTCATGGTCCGGCCCGCGGATCACGTCGGGAGGTAATAACAAAACTCGCGGGTCGAGTCGGCTTGGGTCGGGAGGTGTTCGAAATCTCATGGGTCGGGTCGGGTCGGGTCGGGTCGGGTTGGGTCGGGTCGGGTCGGGTCGGGTCGGGTCGGGTCGGGTCGGGTCGGGTCGGGTCGGGTCGGGTCGGGTCGGGTCGGGTCGGGTCGGGTCGGGTCGGGTCGGGTCGGGTCGGGTCGGGTCGGATCGGGTCCCAGGACTCAGGCTACGGTCGGGGGGGGGGCTCTCTTCGCAATGGCTAGGGATCACTCGCGCGAGTGACCCCCCTGCTCCTTCGTGTCGTTGTCCTTAGCGGCATGGAGGCGGCCATGGAATGGTTGTCCACGCTGCGCCAAATGAAGAGCCTAAAAGGGGATACCCCTGTCGTACCCTTGGTCTCAGGAAGTTTTCAAGCATCACGGGTCGGGTCTGGTCAACCTGGTCCGATCCGACTATAATCGTGTACCGAGCAGTTCCCGCCCGTGCAAGCCCTGCAAGTTACTAACGCCTTCACAACTGGAAAGCCTTTGTGGGGACAAGTTTCCTTGAACTTAGTATAGGGCCGGTTTTTGAGGCTCTAAAGGGGTTAAGGGGACAATCCCGACACAAAAAAGAAAGAAAAATTAGGTATTTAGACTACTCAGCATATCGTGTCCCTTGACCATGGAAATCAATGAATACCTTGAGTTAGTATGACTTCATTGATTTCACCCCTCCCCCAGCCTCTACACTCCCTTAAAACATATGTATAATAGTTGGCCTTGGTTGGCACCGACGCCGTAAAACATCATATGTATATTATAAAAATTAAAATACACTCCAGCTGTGAGATCGAAGATTTTGTCGAAACTCAACTTTGCAAGCTGTGTGTGATACTCCGATCGCGCGTATTACGGGTGGTATGTCCTCATTAAGGATATAGGTCGGCGACTGCCCTTGCAACTACAGTGTAGCTATCAGGGTCAACAGGGTAATCTTAAGTCAGTCTGTGCGCGAAACGTATAAAACCCGTTTCTGAGGGGGACAAAACCTGACAGCTGTGGAAGGAACTGCATCAGTTTATCAAGTGAATCCTGTAAGTCGAACAACCGGTGAGGGAAGGGCGAAGTTTTTAAGGACGTGGGAGCCTGTTTTTGATCAAAAGGAAGCGGGGGTGGGGGAGGGGGGGGAGGGGGGGGGGGAGGGTTAAGAACGTGGGGGTCTGGTTTTGGTCAAAAGGGAGCGGGGGTGGGGGAGGAGGGGGAGGGGGGGGGGGGGTTAAGGACGTGGGGGTCTGGTTTTGATCAAAAGCGAGCGGGGGGGGGTGGGGGGAGGGGGGGGGGAGGGGGGGGGGGGGGGACGGGTGGGGCAGCTCAATTTGTGCGTGGAAGCTGTAAGTCCTTCCAGGGGATAAATCTGACGGTTTTAGAAAGAATGCACCCGTTTATCATGGGGGGGGGGGGGGGGGCGGGACGGGCGTGGCAGCTCAATCTGTGCGTGGAAACTATATTGGGGTTGGCGTTGGTTGGCAATGACGCTGAAAAACGTGGCAATCACTGGGACAACCAGGGTACCGTTTTTTTTGTTTTTTTTTTCGGCGGTTACCAGAATGGTTATCGAGTTAGATCGTATTGTGCGGGGTGGAGAACCCTAACTCCGCACATGGGGAATGATCGCATCACGTAGTGTGAATATGATAAGGCACCCACGAGGCAGTTACATAGAAATACCCATTGCTGCCTCTGGCGTGGCCACACCAGAAGACAAAGTAACTCATTGGCGCTGTCATCCATGGGCAAGACAGTAGGCACAAGGTGCCGAAGTCCGTCTTACGAGCGGTTCTTGGAAGGATGCAGTTCACCCTTCATGCGACTCGCCGAACACCTAATGGCGCTTCGCGCTTGGTGCAAGTAATGTCTGCCTGGTAGATGAAAACCCGACGTGATCCGTCCCGGCATAGTAGGGATGCGAGGGTCTATGGCCATACGACTACGGCCATGCACAAACTCAGTACACTCCCTCGGCCTCCATATTATATGCATATACTCGTATATTATATGCATAATCAATTAATTAACTAGATACATTGCCCCCCCCCTATGTATTTAAAGCTCCTGCCGAGTACAAAGCAGAGGGCACGGAAATAGAGTTTCACATCAAGTGGGGTCGGCTATTTCATGGTAACATAAAAAGTCGCCCACCCGGGGATATTCCGCAATCGTTTTACCGCTATAATAAAACCAATCTGCGATCGGAACTCCCCACCCTCGTCGAACCGTTGTGATTGGCTCGTCGCATCCAAGCACAATCGACAAAGCCCAACGAGGAAAACTGCCGCCCAACCGGGGACATTGCACAATCATATATCCGCTACAATAAAACCAATCCGCTATTGGAGCTCCCTTCTATCAAGTTGTGAATGTCTTATCGTAGCCAAACACAATCAACAAGGCACAAGGTTTGCTGTACCTGGATTTCTCAACACGTAATTGGTACATATGTGCCAAGCAATCGCGCTCTTATTAACCAGGGCACATGTTTTCCTCTTTGTTTCTGTTGGTCTACGTACAATTCACATCAAAACTTCCTTGGGATGTATCATGCGTATGACGACGTAATTCGTCTTGAAAGAGGACAGCCACTATCGATCCCTACAGCTTAGATAATATGTGGCAAACACACAAGCAACAACTGCGGCAACACCGTCACCGCGACACTCCTGTATCATGCCAACCAGTGAAAGGCTTGCAAGAAGCCAAGACCGAGTAGCGCGAGTCTCGGTAGGAAAGCTCCAGCGAGGGATGCGGTTTGTCGTACCTTCTATGTATGCTGAGCGAGTATACTGAGTATCTTACGATACAAGTTTTTATACCAGAGGGCACACGTGTGAGTGATTTCATCTAGTAGAACTGCTGTAGAGCTCACTAAAAGCAATATAAACTAGTTAAACAAGTGATATGACATATACGAAGCACGACATTACTACATGACTTGTACTATAAGTGCAGGTGCTGCTTGCTGCTGCTGTTCAGCGCCGAAAAAAACATAAAACAGGTTAAAAGTGGAGCCGCGGCGTGATGCAGCGAGACTGACGGACAAGAAGTGCAAATATTTCCTCCGGACAAGAACCATCTACTCGTCAGCTAGCTTTCGTCTACAGGGAGTAGGGAGATTGGTAGCCGTAGCCGGCCTTCGATAGCGTTCAATCAAAACGGAGTTACGTACGATGCATCTTTTGGACTCACGAAACATGACAATTTTCCACAACCCAGTATCATCCACAAAGCAAAGGCCTATCTTGGGCTATCTCTCACAACCACTACCCCGATCAGAACACCCTGTGACCGCTCCCACCACACACCAATACCGAAACCAACAACAACAACACCGACACCACTACAGAAACCATCAAGGAACATCAATCACCCAAAGACACCGTCACCAACACCAACGCCAACACCAACACCAACCCCGACTCCAACACCACCACTACCACCACCATCAAATCCAACACCAACACCGGCACCACCACCGCCATCGCCAGTCAACCAAAGTCACCATCACTAACACCAACATCAACACCAACACTAACACCACCGCCAATACAAACAACGACGCCACCACCGCCACCACCAAGGACGACCAATCAACCAACACCACCGTCAGCAACACCACCATCAACGCTAACTCCACACCAGCCCCAACACCAACACTACCACCGATACCAAAAACCATCAACACCACCACCGCCACCATCAAAGATCGTCAATCAACTACAGCCATCATTAGTGACTACCTGCGAAGCCCCTGGTCAATATGATCAGCATGACATATAGAATATGTTGCCGGGTGGGAGCCGTATGACTTGAATGACCTATGTACTGTAGCACGTGTTTCCTCAGTTGGATCTGTTCCACATAGATCCCGCACAACATATCAAAACAACGGATATAGGATCTATATGATCTATATGATCTATGTGATATATATGATCCATATGGTCTATATGATATATATTATATATCATATACATGATATACGTGATCTATATTATCTATATTATATATATGATCTATATGGTCTTATAGCTATAAGATCTATACGATACATATCATCTATATGATCTAGGTCGTCACCTGTCCGATGAGTGAAAGTGAAGCGTTGCAGCAATGCAACAACATAAACCAGTCTTCTTCTCTCGTTCATTTGGCAAGCAGGCGGGCGACCGACTGTTCATGCCTGAAACCACCGCAGCCACTCATCGAACTTTGGCGCCGAGAGGGAACTGCGGGCGAACACGCGCCCTAGCACAAGATCGATGCTTATGCTTGGATAAAGCCCGCCCGTGCCCGGTTGATGAAAACGCCGGATGCCTCTAGGGCAAGTCGCTGCGGTAGCACAAGATCGATGCTTATGCTTGGACAAAGCCCGCCCGCACCTCGTCGTCGTAAAGGCTGGATGTCACCAGGGTGAGTCACTACTGCAAACAATGTCAATGTTTATGCTTACACAGAGCCCGCCCGTGCCTGGTCACTGTAAAGGCCGGATGCCCTCACCCCTCTACAATGAACAGGCACGGGCGGGCTCGGTCCAAGCATAATCATCAATCTTGTGCTAGTGCTCATGCTGGCGCAGTTTCTTCTCCGCGCCAAAGGTCGATGCGTGGCAGTGCTGGCTCCACTGCGGGCAGTCAGTCGCCGGTGTGCTTGCCTTGCAATCCAGAGACGAAGACTGGTTCATGTGATTGGCATTGCTGCAACGCGTGCACGACTGCGGCGATGGCTACAGCGATTGTCATGAATGCGATCGAAAACGACACACAATAACAGACACTAGTACTGGCGTGCCAGCTGTACGACACCTTGCCAGCGGGCGCTCGGTGGTGTTGCCATAGTCTGTGTGCCATCCTACACTATTGCTTGCTTCCGGGCAGGAAGGTTGATACCCCGTCGACGAAGCCTTCGTGCGATTGAGATGTATACTGCACCATTGCGCAGCTCTGTCAAGCAACCACCCCCATCTCACCGAACTGCATGATAGCCCATTGCCTCCTCTTGCTGCCCGCCAACGCCGTCGCTCTAGAGCTAGCAGCAGCGTACGAACGTGCTCCGAAAGCCGAAGACGTGACGGCACGCGATGTCGCTGTCAGCGAACCACGAGGGGCCACCTGCGAGGGGTGTGGAAAGAGGGCACGGGAACGTTCTTTTTTAGTTGCACGAAGTATCATCATACCAAACCCCAGCTGAGCTCAGCTTGCCTCATCAGCTCAGCTCAGCGTAGCAGCATACCGCAGCGCTAGCTCATCAGGGCAGCGCCGTGCGCGGTGCCGTATCCTGCCGTGAGGCGCGGTACTGTGCGGCGCTGCGCCGTCCTATGACGTGCTGTGGCGTGCTGTACTTACTATTTCGTACAAAGCTAGGTATAATTCGAAGTAGCATACCAGGTACCGGTACTGCTACACCAGGTTTGTACGTGCTACATTGTTGAATCACTAAAAATGCACTCACAGCTCACAGCTCAGCCCGGCTATAGCTCAGCAGCGTAGGGCAGCGCCGTGCGGTGCCATGCGGTGCGGTGCCTTGCCCAGGAGTGCGGTGCTATGACTTGCTGTGCTGCGTTATCTTTCGAACATACAGTACCAGGTATCATGCAAAGTACCAGGTACCAGGTGCCGGTATGTACATGTGTGTTCGGTTTTTTCTTCTTCCTTTGATTGTCTCCTCTCGGTTGTCTTCATGGTTGTTGTTTTTTTCCGCAAATAACGCCCGTACTGCCGATTAGAACTTGAAATTGACAACAAGCACACAGCACAGCACAGGGCAATCAGCTCTGCACAAGTAGCTCTTGGCATTATCAAATCACTAGTTGCGACAACGCAAGCAGAATGACAAGAGGAAGCGTTGCCGAGAGCCACCATGTAGTGTGCTTCCTTTTTTCCTCTTTGTCGTTGTTCTTTAAATAAAGCCATGGATTTTTGCGGGTCATGACCTGTCCCGGGGGGTGGTTCAGGAAGTTTTCAAAAACTCGCGGGTCGAGTCGAGTTGGGTCGGGTCGGGTCGGGTCGGGTCGGGTCGGGTCGGGTCGGGTCGGGTCGGGTCGGGTCGGGTCGGGTCGGGTCGGGTCGGGTCGGGTCGAGTCGGGTCGGGTCGGGTCGTGTCGTGTCGGGTCGGGTCGGGTCGGGTCGGGTCGGTTCGGGTCGGGCCGGGTCGGGGTGGGTCGGGTCTGGTCGGGTCGGGTCGGACCAGTCGGGTCGGGTCGGGTCGGGCCAGTCGGGTCCGGTCGGGGTTACCCTGATCCGATCTGACCCGCGAAAAATTATCCGAGCAGTTAAGCGCCCTGAACAAACCAGCCGTTTTTGTGGACAGCAGGTTTTCCATTGATGCTTCCTTGGCCGTGCTTACCGGGGGGGGGGGTCAGTCCTTCATTGAGAGATGAGATGCAGCGGTGCGTTGGGTGCAGGCCTTACGTGTGCCAAATCCATTTTGGTTGTCGCATTTGTAGTGATCTTCAACGTTTCTGTTCGCCATGTTTTGCGATTGACACTATCATTAAACCTGCACATTGTCGGAAGGCAAACATTGTAACAGAACTAGCGACAAACTCGTTTGGTCCGGGTTACATGCCCAGTGGCTACCGTTTAGTTTGTTTTTTTTTGCTTTCGGCTCATTTATGGATTTTTTTCAGGTCCGGCATGCACATCTATCTATCGTCGCCGTGCTGCTGCTGCTGCTGCTGCTGCCGCTGTTGCTCTGCGGTGTCAGGTCGGTGCTTCTCTGCGACTGCTGAGATACTGGGCACGGGGAGCGGCGCATGCATCCCTAGTTCTTGCGTCACCCCCACCTGAACCGCTTGCGGTGAGCTAGCTGTCTGAACACACGGTAAATTTACACGCACCGTGCGTACTACCGATTTATTTGGCATGGGCCCCCGTTCTTCAGCAAAAAAAGTCTTCTTTACTTCCCAAAAGGAAATCTTGTAGCAGGTAACTACAAGTAAGATTGCGGGAAAGAGATACCTGGTGTAAAGCGAAAAAATGCAATTTGGAATGTTTTTACATGTACCGCTGACACTCCGAACCCTGTGACGAACCGCCATATATTTGTAGTCTGGAGATAGAGCAAGGTGCGACTGACGTGACCAAAAACAGCCATATCTTTGCTGACACTTCAACCACGTGTTCCGCGCTGCCGTGCTTATGGTTTGTTAAACTGTTTTTTTCCCAGGGTTCTTCACGGGTCGTGATCCGACCCACGGATCGGCTCAGGGGGTTCTCAGAATCTCGCGGGCCAAGTGGTGTCGGATCAGGATCTGTTTGAAATCTCACGGGACGGGTCGGGTCTGGAGGTTTTCAAATCACGCGGGTCGAAACGGGTTACCTTGACTTCACCTGACCCGTGAAAAGCCCTGTTTTTTGCCACCCATTGGCATCCAGCACACCCAGTGTTCGTATCCATTCGTCAGCATAAAGAGACAAAAGCACAGTTTGTTAGTGGTCGCCAACTTCGATACAGACATAAATCGTACGTACTTGTTTTTCTTTTGTCTTCTTGACATCACCTTTGCTTTCCAGCTCAACTCGTAGGAGGTTTACCCTCAGCGACCTTCTGGACGAGGCGTGGTCACAGGTGTTTTCCTTTCCCCCCGGTACGTGCCTTCATTTTTGCGGAGCCGTGGCGCTAGATCTGCATCTAGTGGTATTACAAGGTAGGTCATAGTGCTAAAGCACTCGTCGTATATAAAGTGTGATATGTCGTACCACTCTTAACGCAAATGTACGGCCCATTGCCGCCTAAATGTAAACCCCAATCGGTCCTTACAGTCCCGTCCGTAGTCACGGAGTGGTAGTATTGATGTGTATGGCATGAAATGCATAGTGCTCAGCAACAGCAGAAGAACACGTGTACAATACAGTACTCCGCCACGTGGAAACATTCGTACTGCTACTACTACCGCCACCACCACCACTACTACTACTACTGCTGCTACCAGTACTACACAGCAGTATAAATTATCAACTACTTACTACTATTTATTAGCCGCGAGCAAATAATATCCACAGGTCCCAGCTCTCAGGTCCAACACGCCGGCAAAATCAGTAATCAGTGGATGGGGGTGGGTTTCCACACCGTGCGTGGCGATATCGACCCGAAGGATTACTGTTTTCGTCCCCGGGCTGTTGGAGGTGTATAAATATATATCAAATCATTCCTTGGTGTCATGGACTTTGGTCAGGAGTTTTTTTGTCTTGGCCTAAGTATGCGATTCGCGGAACTGGAATTCTCGGTCGAATATGGCTTGGTTCGAGCGCCGCCTTCGGGGGGCGGCTCCAACGCCCCTCGCCCTGCCGTGTCCGTTCCGCGCATCGACGTGAACGCGGACGGGTGTCGAGCGAGACGAGCGAGTGTCGAGGAGGAATTTTGGAAAAATTGTTGAATCTTAATGGCTGCAACGCCTGAATGATTTACAAAATTGGCATCATTTCCAAACGGTACGTGATAATGATTGAAATTTTGCGGTGGCACTCTCGAGCGTTAGTTTCTTTGCTGAACTTTTTTACTAGTTCGTTTGGTTTCTTGCTCGGCATTTTATTGCTTTTGTTTTTGCTCGTTTTGCCAGCTGGAAATTCAATTTTTTAGTGTGGGTTCACCTAAAACGTGACACAACTCACCGACGATATCCAACAACCTCGTGACACAAATTACCGACGGCAAGACGTTTCGTGACAAAATAACTTCCAAATCATGATACTTTCACGTAACAGAATTTCGAGACAAAACCAAGCAGGTAGAGCCGTCTCTTCGGCCTTTGGCCCTGGCTTTAGCACGGCCGCTGACACTCCAGCCAGCCTCTGCTGTAAGCATGAACGAATGCGGTTGATTCGCAGCGAACTATCCCGCTGTGCTCGCTTCTATGTGGCCATTGTCCATGCCATTTCATGTCACCTCCCTTCTATTTTGAGCTCGTCGTCGTACGGTTGAGGTACGAGGAAACCCGTGCGTACTCGGTGAGAACAGCAGTATGGACGACGAGCATGAACGCCAATTGATGACATTGGCAAGCACAAAACAGCAGGTGTAGCAGCAGTAGCCGAAGGGCGAAACGTCTAGCACATACTGCAGCAACTAGTAGTAATCAGAACTACAGCAGATAGCTCAAAGTGCAGTGCGAGTGCCGTTGGCAAGTTTAGTCGTACACGCATCACTCTGTCCACTATATAACAGAATTTCGAGACAAAACCAAGCAGGTAGAGCCGTCTCTTCGGCCTTTGGCCCTGGCTTTAGCACGGCCGCTGACACTCCAGCCAGCCTCTGCTGTAGGCATGAACGAGTGCGGTTGATTCGCAGCGAACTATCCCGCTGTGCTCGCTTCTATGTGGCCAGTGTCCATGCCATTTCATGTCACCTCTCTTCTGTTTTGAGCTCGTCGTCGTACGGTTGAGGTACGAGGAAACCCGCACGTACTCGGTGAGAACAGCAGTATGTACGACGAGCATGAACGCCAACTGACGACATTGGCAAACACACAACAGCAGGTGTAGCAGCAGTAGCCGAAGGGCGAAACGTCTAGCACATTATGCAGCAACAAGTAGTAACCAGAACTTCAGCAGATAGCTCAAAGTGCAGTGCGAGTGCCGTTGGCAAGTTTAGTCGTACACGCATCACTCTCAAGAGCCAACAAGAGGCAGGGCAGGGGCCCCCAACACAGAGACACGTGACAACCACGGCCAGCTGTCGATCGCGTAATTGGCCGGTAGTCCGTGCTTCGGTGGGTGTATCGGAAGTCGTTCGTAGTACTACTGCTGTAGACCGTCGAAAGACCACGTGACATGTGACATCCCGTTCTGGTGGCAGCCTCGCCAGTAGACCCCCCAAAAATTATTTTTCTCTTCTTTTTCTTGGCCCCATGCACCCATTTCCTTTCCTTTCTCCTCTTCGTTCTTTGTTTCGTTTTTCCAATTGACTTGCGTCTGTTGTGCGTATGCGTAGTGATAGATACTACGTGTGATATATACGTGGTAGTCTTTCTTGGGTGGCAAGCGGTATAGTCGGTTTTCCCAGGCGCGAGTAATGAGACGTATGCACCGGTATGGACCTGGCACATCGTATACTGACTCCCGATCTCACTTTTATATGTTTCTGGTGGAGGCATGAATTGCGTCAGCTGTGATTTATGCGTGTACCACCTTGGGTTGTTTGTGTTTTTCCCTAGGGTATTCCTCTGCTCCAGAGTGACTGGAACCAGTCCTGTGACCACGGACTGGATTGTGCGAGTTAATGTGAGAACAACAACTGAAATATTGCCTGTTTTTTTACCTTTCAGCTGCTTCCTGCAAATTTGGTTTTTCTGCCAACACGATTTTGAACCTTTTCGCGATTTTTTCTTTTTTTTTCTCTAGTAAGTTGATTTGCCGCTAATTTGCCGCCTGTGCATTAGTTGCGGAACGGTCCAGCTTTAGCTTTTCTTTGATTACCACCATTTGTTTTGTAGTTGGCGAAGCTTCATCGGCTGAGATCTGGGCTTGGCTCATCAGCTCCACACCGCCCAGCACCCCATCGCAGCGCTATAGCTCACAGCAACGAAGCGCCGTGCAGTGCCCTGCGGCTCAGCTCAGCAGCGCACCGCAGCGCTAGCTCAGCAGAGCGAAGCGCTATGCTTTGCCGTGCTCTGCCGTCGCGATCGTTCGTTGTTCATGATATCTAAAACTCCGCCTAGGCTGATATTTAGGTATTTGGCGCTATATTCTATATAGCGTCAACCATCGTAATATCATACAATAAGGGGGAGGGAATGTAATATCTATGCAAAGATCCTGTTTTGTTTTAATCAATTGTCAGCCGGCCGCCCCGGTGGTCTAGTGGTTTTACCCTCGAATACCTCCAACGTTTGGTTGTCCTTGAGTTCGACACCCACCACGATGAAATATGGCTTAATTTGCAAAAATGCAATAAAAAAAAGAGATCAACTGCTGCGAGCGCCTGCTAGGTACAATTCGACGCGAGTCGACGAGGGAAGAAAATGCTCGATTCTCCTCGCGGTAAAAATGAAGGCACGTGCCGAAGTGGGGAGGGAGGAGGAGGGCCCGCTATGTGACCCCGGATCTGAGTTACTACTGGGAGAGAGCGCGAGAATGGTGCGGGGATGATAAATGGGATGAAGAAAAAAAAATGTTGCAAAGAAAGGTGTATTACTATTTCTACCAGTAAATAATATGTCAGTCTCTGGGAAATACGCACGGCACCATCAGCAGTCGTCATGGTAGAGACACTCCGGATATTATGTATTGAGGGGACGCGTCCGATTTCGACAACGTGAAAGCACCCACGAAGCAAAGATAGCAGACACACATATCCCGCCTTCTCGAGAAAAAACAGAGAAGAAGCGCTACGCCAACCTCCCGTACGAGCAAAGCCACCCCCGCACCTATCTTAGACAACGCCGACGCAACGAGAGATCGCCCTCCTCTTCTTCGTTTTTCTCCTCGCCCGCAACCACGCAGACCAATCAATGCGACAGCCTTCACGTACAAACAAAGCAATCTTCTTCCAAAACCTCGCCGGCTGACATGGCCCCATGTCGACGTTTGATGCAAACCGACTTTGCATCCTGTCGACTTCGAACCTCCATTGCCACGGGGACAGCAGTGCAGTCTCTTCATTAATGCCAAGGCCTCTTTCGCTTCGCCTAGAGGCGACGCAGGTTCTCAATAATACTATTTTCGGTGTTTTTGTTTGATAGACGCCAACTTTTACTTGACGGCGCATTTAACATGGTGTGTTTCGCCTATCCTTGCCTTCTTTGTTGTATATTATTACGTTTTTTTTCTGTCAAATCATGACTTTCATAATCCCATGTTCGTATTAAACTCTTGGCATTACTTTAAACTTCAATGCATGCCAAATCGGACAGCTACACCTTAAGTTGTCGAAGTGCTGCCCTGCCCTACCCGAAGCATGGGATGCCGGCGCCCATGCGGAGCCCTTGTATATATGAAAAATATCTTGCGCCGGGGATGGTAAATTATCCTCCCCGGGTGCGGCGGGGCCTCGACGATGGTCCAAGGGATAACTCTGGCAGCGCGCTGGCTCCATGAGCCCCAGCCAATCAACTCTCAGTGGATGGGGGCGGGGTTTCTACATCGTGCGGGGCGGTATTAACTCGGAAAAATACTATTTTCGTCCCCGGGTTGTTATTGTATACGCATGGAAGGATTTTTATGATTCGGAGATAAGATATTATCCTCCCCGGGTGCGGTGTAACCTCGACGTTGGCCCGAGGGGCAACTCTCGCAGCGCGCTGGCTCCATGAGCCTCAGCCAATCAACAATCAGTGTATGGGGGCGGGGTTTCCACACCGTCCGGAGCGGTATCGACCGGGGGGATCGCTGTTTTCGTTTCTGGGTTGTAGCTGTGGCGCTGTGGCCGGGCCTCCCTACGGAGCTACGCATGAAGAGGCGCAGATGTAGCAGTTGCAGATGTGTGGGAGCATTTTGATCAGCGGACGGGACCTTATCCTCCCCGGGTGCGACGGAACCTCGACGTTGGCCCGAGGGGCAACGCTCGCAGCGCGCTGGTTTCATGGGCCAAAGTCAATCAGCAATCAGTGGATGGGGGTGGGGGTTCCACACCGTGCGGGGCGGTATCGACCGGGTTGGTCGCTTTTTTCGTCCCCGGTTTGATGGGGTTGTAAATGTATGGGAGCATTCTGATCAGGGGTTGGAAGTTTATCCTGCCCGGATGCATCGGAGCCTCGACGTTGACCCGAGGGGCAACTCTCGCAGCGCGCTGGATCTATGGACCCCATCCAATCAGCAATCAGTGGATGGGGGTGGGGTTTCTACACCATGCGAGACGGTATCGACCCGTGGATTCATTGCTTTCGTCCCCATTTGGTCAGAGTTGTAGAGGTACGGAATGATAATCTTGAAACGGGGATGGAACCTTTTCGATTCTGCCTGAGGCGGAACTTCGATGGCTCTATGGCTGGAATATTCCCGTTCAGCACCAACCTTCTAGAAAAGAGCCAGAGGCGTCTGGCAGGGATTTGACGGGTCAATCAGCGGGCAGAATCGACCTTCAACATTGTACTTCAGCAGCAAGGCTGGCTTGATCGCTGTAAGGATTAGGATTGCCTCGGACTTGTCGTGAATATTCAGCACGCCACGGCCACGGCTCGGTGCGGCACGAGACCTGTTGTTTCGATGAGTGTGTCGCCCGCCCTCCTACCTACCCATACGGCAAGAGGGGGCTGAAACGCTCTGGGTGGCGACACCATGATGGCAGACAGACAGACAAGACAGACAGACAGACAGGCAGACAGGCAGACAAACAGACAAGAAAGAACGACAGACGGAGACGTGTTTTCTGCATTGTACCTGGTATACCGGTAGAAGGGGTTGATATTAATAGCCGTTTTTCATCGAATTTTGCAAACTCACGCCCTCGCGCTTTCCGCTATTAGTATTTATTTTTTTACTCAAGAAAAAGTCCCTGCGAGCACGAGTATGCCCTCGGGAGGATGCGAGCCCGCATCATCGACTTTGTCAGGGGCAAGACCCACCTACTGATACACGGGGGACGCCTGCTTGCTTGTTGCTCATGTATTTTATGCTGCTTCTTTTTAGAGTAGAATACCAGTTACTACAGCAGTATCTTACACAAGTATTCTAACAACGCCAGCTGTGAGTTCGACAAATTCAGGGTCGATACTCATCTTTGCAAGCTGCGTAATACATCGGTCGTCCGTTTTCAGTAAGTTTTCATGAGTCAAAACCAAATATAAAAAATGGCATTGTATTACGGTAGTATCTGTACACATCATATACCTTTAGTACGGTAGTACTTCATGTATGGCAATTCTCTTATGCTCTGTGGATTAAACACCTCTCTCTGCATCCAGTCTAGAGCACGGCATGGTTTTCCCTGCACCACTGGGCTCTTGCCATTTGCAAGTCGCCCATTGCACCAAATCATGAGCATCCTCAGTCTGTTCTACACTTTTTTCCGTTCTACACTGCTGCACTTTCCAGGAGCACAGCGGGCATACGGGACGGCGATACGCCGCCCGTGGAGCGCGCAGCCTTGTACCCCGTATCATATGCGTCATGTTGTCATGTTTTTTACCAAGTACTTGTACGTACGAGTATAACATACTTTTGTCACTCTTGAGTCATGTTTTTGCATGTTTTCCACGTGAGAGCTCACCTGGAACCCCAGCGCACTGCCGAGAAGCGTCAGCACCACGAGGAAGAGGTAACAATACTGCATATTGACGCTGTTGTTCCTGTCTAGACGAGAGTTGTACAGAGGAAGCAAGGGAGGCGGTGACAAGAAGGAAGAGGGAGGTTGCTTCGGTTTTGCGGACTGCTGTGACAAGTCGGTACAATGTACTCGTCGTATTGCTGCTCATGTTTTGGCAGCTCGGGGCAAGACCCCCTCGCACACAACTGCTTCGTGAATCGCCCCCGTCGGGATCGTCTGGTACCCTGGCCAACTTCAACCCTAAGCAATTACAACGCGCTACCTCTTCCCCTCTCCCCATCCCATTTTCTTGTCGCCTGGTTACCTGAGACTCCAAGAACCTTGCTGTTGCTGGAGATAGCTGGCAAAAAAAAGACAAAAGGCTGAAAAAAAGAAGTTCACGAAGCTTGCGAAGGCATTTATAATATGGGGCGCCATCAGTGTTCGCTGATTGGATGCTGGTGGATTCTGATTTTTACGCCAGTTTCACCGCACCTTGCAGCCCTGTAACGGCAGCAGCAACGCAGCAGCAGCCGCCGCCGCGTTCCGAATAGTACGGGTAGTATCGTTGTATCGTGCTGCGCGCTTACAGTATGGGTTGGATAAGGCAGAATCTGACAACACCTGACAACCCCGAGGCCGAGAATACAAATCATCTATCGGTAAGTAGCAGGAGCGAACAATATAGGAATGACCTTCAACACGATGCGCCAGGCTCGCGCTGGCCCGACGAATTTCGCCTCCAGGTAGCGTTGACCCGTTTGCAACTCCAAAACGTACCCCGCACTAGTTCCAGGTACTGCAGTTTGTCCTCAACGTGGGTGCAGTTCTCATTGTTAACGCCAGAGACAAGAGGCTCATCATCATCATGCGTTCACGTGTTCTTGGGAGCGTCCCCAAAAAATGTGAGTGCAATTCTTATCATTCAAGGCCTCAAATCAGAGATACAGGCAGGCACGCGTTTTCGGGGACACAATACTTAAAACTATTATTAGTAGAGTGAGACATTTTCGTTGCAGGCCCAAACGTTTTATTTCCCTTAATAATGGCGATCATCGTGTCCAGTTTTTTCTAGTGTAAATATGCCCGCCCTTAGAATGGAAGCCCTAAGGGAACAAGGGCGGTGCGTCAAAAATGCGCTGTTGGCCCACACGGAGAGATAAACGACTTCCGAAAATACCAGGGATGTGTACGGAGTAAGATCCGCACCGCGGTGCGGATTTTTTATTTTTAGAATCTGACGGAGCGGAGCGGAGCGGATATTCGCTCTAGCAAAAAGTTGCGGATTGTCACGGTGCGGATTTCTGTCCAAAAAAAATCCACGGATTACGACATGGCGGATATCCGTTATGTTCATGGATGTCACGGAGCGGAGCGGATTTTTTAATTTGTCACGGAGCGGAGCGGAGCGGATATTCGCTCACAGAAAAAAGTCACGGATTTTTACGGAGCGGATATCCGGCATCGAGATTTGTGCGGATTGTTGCGGAGCGGATATCCGTCAGACGGATTTTTTCACGGAGCGGATTGTCCACTCCGTCGAGCAAACCGTACAAATCCGCTGCGTTTATCCACGCAAAACCGTATCAAGGAATCCGTAATATTGGACGGTTATCCGCGGATGTTGACCGGATTTCTCCTGATATCAGAAACTAACTACGGATAGACACGTTGTTCTCGGAGTTATACATGGCGGAGAGGGGTGGCGAGCATGGAAAGAATCTCGCGCCCGCACGCGTCGAGTCCCCTTCATAAAAAAATAAAAAAAAGGATGTCTGAAAGAACACTTGGATTAAGAGAAGGGAGAAAAAGAAATACTCCGAGTAGAACAGATTGACCAGAGTTGGTACAGCAGGCGCGCAAGAGCATGAATTCCGCGCACATCTCTGGTAAATAGGTAAGTACGCAAGTACTCCTACAAAGTACCAGATACTTCAACAATTCCATCGCCGCGACAAAAACAAAAAACAAAAAACAGGAAAACCGAAAAAAGAAACAAGAAAAAAGAAAAAAGAAAACAGAGACAGAAAAAATGAAAACAGAGACAATTTCCTCAGCAGCAACAGCGGTACATAGTGAAACCACCGAAGTACCGAAAATGCGAAAATTGAAAAATTCAGCCCGGGCGAAAGACGGGAAAATCGGAAAAACCAGGGATACAGATCAACTCAACGGCAGTGAAAGATGAGCGCCTGCACCTGTTTGCTCAGACCCTACCGTTCGCCACTCGTTACTCATCGAGTTCGATTACGACATCCTTCCCGGCCTCTGCGGCCTGCACCTCGACCGCTTCAGCCTTTGCCTTCTCCTGCTCTTGAGAGATCTTTTCGATCATATCCCCAAGCTTCTTGACCTCCGGAATGAGATCCGGGTTGGTCCTGAGGAACATCATTTTCTCAACGCGGTCGGGTGTCGTACGGCGACGAAGGCTAGAATGCACAAACCCCAGCTGCGAGAACTCCCTCTCCGACTGGCAGCTTGTGCTGTCGATGCAAAGGTAAACGCGGGCAAGCACGGATAAGATGGGGAATTGCGCCGCTGCCATGACGTTTCCGTGGGGATCAAGCCGCGGGCTTCCAGCGTCACGCCAGTAGCCCAACACGTCGAAGTCCTTGCTGTTCGCTACGGCGGGTAGCTGCTTGTACTCCTCCACCTCGCTGCTCATGCGAATCTGTATGGACGGTCGTGCGGTGTCGCCCGCCGTCCGCACAGCCGCCGCCGCTGCTTCCTCGAGCCGGCGCTGGCGCCTCTCGTAAGCATTGCCGGCCACGGCACGCCGTTTCGCCGGAGGGGGATCGGTGGAAGCCGTTGTCACGGGAGCAGCGGACTCCGCCGCGGTGGCGATGTCTTCCAGCGAAGTCGGCCAACCGCGGTGTGTATGGCTGATAGCAGCACAAATTTATACGATAATTTTAAAATTTCAGAACCGTATCTGGAGAGTCCTGGCCAAGAACGGTATTTGTATAATTTATCCGCTATTCAGAACAATTGTTGAAGGCTCAAAACCCGTGAACTTCACACGGTTTAATCCGCCACTGTCTACGGGTTGGTCACGGATCATCTACGGAGCAGACCAATCCGCTCCGTAAATTATCCGTTACTTACGGATCTGGCCACTGGAGAAAAACATCATACGGAGCGGTGCGGATCTTATTTTGTCGTGACGGAGCGGAGCGGAGCGGATATCCGCGCTCTTTTCAAATCACGGATTTTTGCGGAGCGGATTTTTGTCCTTGAAAACGTTTCACGGAGCGGAGCGGATTTCCACCATGCGTCACGGAGCAAAGCGGAGCGGATATCCGCCCTTGACCTACTTCACGGATTTGGACGGATCGGTTATCCGTTGTCTGGTTTTGTCACGGAGCGGTGCGGTTTGTCAATCCGCTCCGTAAAAACCCTCACTCGCGGTGCGGATCTTACTCCGTACACATCCCTGGAAAATACTAAAAACACTTCATGCGACTCGTACGGTCTCTGCACTCGCCTCCTGTTTCGGAAAATCCGGTCTAATGGCGTTTTTCACGACACGAAAACCGACTCGAAACACCCGTTCTTTGGAAAAGTGTGTGAAGGCTTAGCTTAGGTAAGCATTTGGTTAGCCTTTTGCAAGTAAGTGATCAAACGGACTAATACCGTATAACTCCTTAACAAATGGCGTCGTCGGCAGGACCATGGGATTTGGGGTCGTAGGCTCGAATCCTACCATCCACCAATAATACACTGTTACGATTTTCCCCGTGTCGAACTTGAAAAACGCTCTCTCACCGGTATACCCAGGAAATGAATCCAGGAGTATTCTACCTACCTGACAAATAAATGTCCGATGTACCATACATACTCCTACGGCCCAATGTATAACCCTTGGGTGTGTAACAATCTGCCGAACTACCGCAGCACCACAAAGAGTATTCCTATGAGCTAGCTCGGCAACCTCAGATCGACAGTTCCGCTATTCAAACCATCCAATCAGATGTTCTACCGCAACTCAGTCGATACACACGGCCGCTATCACGAACAATGGGGCATCCTTGTGACTGTACAGTACAGGACATACCGGTCTCAAATGAGAGAGGAGATGCAAAGTCACAATTACTCATTGGATTACCGATGTTGATTTTCGAACTTGATGGGCGGTTGCAATCTTGTTTGGGAACACGAAGGATGAGATATTTTGATAATCTGATTTAATTATCAAGCAAATTGTTTTGCATTTGTTTTGCAATGAAAACGGGGTGGCTTGTGGATGGTCAGGAACTCTTCGTATCAGGGAGGGCGTATGCTAATTTTCGCGTCAGAAAAGTTCTGTGTTTGCTGACAAAAATTTATGCTATATTGTTGTGTTACCGGTATGATCTGCGTATCTATGGCGGTAGCAGGGGACAACGGGAGACCTTCGGCCGGGTGACCTTGCGTTCTCTGGCATTTTATCTGTCGCATTAGTTTTTGCCCTGATGGCGCGGCTGTTGTAATCTCTTCTTGTGATTACAATGGTTGTAAGTGGGAATATGGAAGAGGTTTTCGCTCATGGTGGCGAGTTTTCTCTTGCCATTTTTGTTGTTTTAGGTGGTGGAATTGGGTCAATTGTTGATTCGTCACTGTCTTGTGAAGAATCCGGGAGGGTGTTGATTTGGCATTTTCAGTATGACAGTTACGTATCAGTTTCGTGCCGGTTCGCGCTTCTGGACTATTGTTGGGTACCTAGTAGTACCCCGTTGGCGTTCTTGACGGTAGACTGCTGTGCGCTCTCGCTCGGGAGCTCACTCTTCTCGGAGGTCCCACGCATGAGTTCTCTGCTCGACTTGCCTCTACTCTGTGGTTGGGAGACGTAATACAATGACTTGAAACCTACCCCGCTTGGAGCCTCACGAACACGCGAGCCGTCCCCGGGAGGGGCTTTTCATGCCCCCCGCTCGCGGAGTTGGGACTCGTCGGCCGTTGTGTCGCCGGGGACACCGAGGGCTGATGTGTGGCGCGGGCGTGGCACGTGCGGGCGGTCGCTAGGGGCCGGGTGGCGAGCGGGAGAGCGGAGAGATGTAAGTGTATTGTTTTAAGAGCAGGGCGAATTGCCCCGCTTGGACGGGAGCGTTCACACGTAAAATTAGTTAGGCATATCATGCATGGTATATTTCAGAAGCTGGCTTAGTGCGCGCCTCTCAGTGGCTACGGTGAGAACACGCAAGAGACATGCGTAGTCACCTTGCTGGCCCGGGATGCTTGATTGATTAAAAACATAATAAGAAACGCAAGCGGCGCGTTTCGTCGCCAGACTAAGGGTCGGTCTTAACGTACGGCACTTCAGTTTTTGATGAGATTTCAGCATTTTACCGAAATCTGCGAGGGTTGAATCTCCACGAGTACGAGCCTTAGTTGCCTCGCAAAGCAATTGTCCACTCGGCACAGAACCGCCACTACGGCAGCAACGCTCGCGGAAGACACCCACGTGGTTGTCCCACTGGAGTCGGCCTTACTCGTAGGCACGTGTCGGTGCCTTGGGGAGTGAACTCCATCACCAACTCGTCGCGCTACAACGCCCAACGTGACAAAAGTCTCAACTATATTACCGTCAGCGAGCTCGGTCGGTCGGCCGCCTCGGTGCGGTCACGTTGCCAACTCAACGACGAGACCTCAGAAGCTCACTGCGCCTTCTGCGATCAGCCACGACCTGCCAATGACCTTGCGAAGGACCCTGCTCAATCTCGTGCGCTCGCGAGTGGTGGCATAGCTCGAGCGGTGTCGCTGCCCGATCCTCTACACTCTTGTGCCTAAATTTTAGTTTATTCTCTGAAAAAACTGAAAAACACGAAGGCCAGTTTTTCCGGGGGTAAATTTAAACCGAAAGTTTCGGTAAAAAACGAAATAATGGCTTCTTTGGGAACGACCCTAAAGGATCAGTCGGCGTGTGCTCGAATTTATCCGATCGAAATCTGATGAAGCTCGAAATCGGATTCACCTAAAAAACGGTAACAAGTGGTTCATTGTTAGTCTATGTCGAACTCTTAGCATTACCTTACATCCTGTGCGCGTAGACTATGTGTGTGGTAACTTTTTTTTACTCATCAAATGTTAAATCGAGCAATTCGAGGTGCTGCCCTGCCCCTGTCCGAAGCATGGGTGCCGCCGAATGCCGACACCCATGAGGAGCCCTTGTACATGTCTTCTTGTTTGCAAAGGACTATCGAACGATGACGTCGGGATGGCAAGGGGCGCCGTAATTCAGGAGATACGGCCGGTGGAGCTGGTTTCGAAACCGGCGATTTCGTTGCAGAAACGAAGGGGGGGGCTACCGTACAACGACTCAGATTTGAGGAGAAAATATAAAATTGCTCCCCGATGAACAACCCTATGGCCTGGGCATACAACAAAATATACTATATACTTTGTGAAAAAAATGGTTGAAATTCCGGCGATTTTGGGTCAAGGAGCCGCGACATTCAGAATATTTTTCAGGCGAAAAGCGCCACCTATTTATCGCAGCACGCGTGCTTTTTGCAGCCCGCAGAACGGAGTAAAAAATCACCGGTTTGGCACCAGGTTGAGGTCGCAGGGAGAGGGCTGTTTGGTCGACGCCGGCAAACGCGAACAATCTCCTACCCCTTCAAAGATCCGCTCGATCAGATGTTACCGAGGTGCTCGTAATACCTCCCCGACGCACTCTCCGCTCGGTCATTGGCTTTTCGAGAAGCAGCAGAAAGAAGCAGCGGAGCAGCAGTAGCAGTCGGAGTAGCAGCTACAAAGTATCGCATATCGCACAAAAACTGCACGGGCTCGCAGCCTCTCAATAACAGCAGCAGTAGCAGTAGCAGTAGCAGTAGCAGTACCATCGTCGGTTGAAAAAATACTTATAACCAAGTAATTCCTATTATATAACATTTCCCCGCCGTCAAACACCATCAACAACAGCAACGACGGCAACCGCCGCTACCTCCACAGCCAACAGGCCGGCATGCTCGCGAGCTAGCACGGGCTAGCCGGCTGGCAAGCAAGCAAGCAGCAACAAAGTTGTTGTGTTCGTCCCTAAAAAGCAGTAGCCAAAAAAGGAAAACACGCGCATGTGCGTGGATGCAAGGCCCCACCTCTCCCCCCTATTCCATACACCATCCCGGCACACAAACCGTGGGTGCATAATACCTTCTACGCGTATTTATGCCGTGGAATCTCATTGGCCACGTATAAGAGCGAGGCTGGCCTCTCATTAGCTACGTTGGCCCCCCACTGGCTTCGCATTAATGCCCTGGCCTCACATTGGCTACGAATGAGGGGGGCTGGCCTCTTATTGGCTTACGTATGAGGGGAAGGGGCTGGCCTCTCATTGGCTATGTATTTGTGCCCTGGTCTCTCACTAGACAACCAGCCGCAAGTGACCGGGCCGAACAGCGCGGATTATCCCGGCGCGTACTCCCCTCTCCAGAACCGCCACCAACAAACAAACAAAACGCAGATTGATACAACCTCAATACCCGAGGTACCCCCCCGGGGTACCCCTGGGGGGGTCCCCTGGATCCCCTGAGAGGTCCCCTGGAGGACCCACGATCGCGCCCGGCTTATCAAACAACGTCGACTGCCTCGTTGCCACGCTAGCACTTGCGCATGATACTCAACAACTACTCCCTAGATACATCGATTACCCAGTGTCCACCCTGACAACAGGCTAATCCTTCGACCCTGCCACTCACGCACCCACCCGCCCGCCCAAAAACGTACCCGCCCACTCATCCATTCATCCATTCATCCATCCACCCATGCAACCAACCGACCAACATACCAAAAAACATGTAATTTACTGCGCTCGTTGATGCTGCTGCGGGTGTGTCCTGTGCTGTACAAGAAGAGGACATTCACGCGCGGGCAAGTGGTTCAATAAACAAGGTGGCGTTTTCAAGGAGGGGAGGACGGGGGGGGGGGGGGGGGAGGGGGGCGGGCAATAATTGTCCCGACCGCTCGCCCATCATAGCGTGTCCCACACACGAATGCCGACCTCCCCTACCCCCGCCGCCGCCGCCAACACGAGACATAACAAAGATTGGGCGTGGGGGTTCACCCATTGCCTTCACAAAAAGGCTTTTTGCCGTTACAAAGGGCATTTTGCCGCTACAAATGGCGTTTTTCTGTTACAAAAGGCGCTTTGCGGTTACAAAACGCGTTTCTCCCCCCGCTACCCAAAACACGTTTTGCTGTTACAAAACGCGCTAGCTACACGCTTCGCGCGTATACAACAAACTCTCAGCCGTACCCGTGAGCTACTGTAGGGTTCAGTCTATATAGCGGGCGAAAACAAAAGAAGGGGCAACGACACAAAAAAAAGCCGTGCACCGTATACAGTAGTCAGGTCAACCTGGCTCGCTTTGGAGGCGTCAAAACGGTCCGGGCGATTGCCCCCGTGGGCAAAAACATTTACATCGAGGCGAAACACGCGCAGCACTAGCAGCACTAGTTGTAGTAGTGAGCTGGACAGTCGGAGACATTAGACGTAAACGTAAGGCATAGACGTAAGACGAAATACGAACTACGCGAAACGCAAACGAGCAAGAAACACGACCACAACCACCACAAAAAACTACCACATGCCGCAACGCAACTCGCCCCTGCCCAGTCCATCCCGGCCCACCCCGCCCACTCCCACTCCCGCTGCCCCTCCCTCAAGATCCACTCCCCGAAAAAAACACGTCTCCCTATATACCCCCCCCCTCCCCCTCCCCCCTCCCCCCTCTCCAAGTCCTTCCCCTCTCGATCGACACACGCTCGGTGGACAAGAAGGGGACCAACGCGCGTGCGTGCGTGCTGCTTGCAGGCAAGGTGTGCAAAAAAACTAAGAATAGGGCTACGAGTGCTTCTACCACTCTCTCTGCTCTCCCTCTCTACCCCCCCCCCTCCCCTGCCTGGTTAGTGAAAACCCGACGTGCTTCGTCCCGGCATACTAGGGATGCGAGGGTCTACGGTCGTACGACTACGGCCATGCACAAACTGAGTACCCCCCCCCCCCCCCCCCCCCCCCCCCGCCGCCGCCGCCCCTCTCTCACACGCTCTTTCTCATCTCTATCTCTATCTCGTTCGAGAGAGAAACAGGGCCGGGCGAAAGCCGGATAGACAGAACGAGGACGGAACGGAAGACCGGACCAAATACCGGTCCCAAGACCAATCCAAAGACCGTCCCTCAGACCAGGCTGAGAAGTTTGACACTGTAACCTCACTGACAGTAGTCCCACTGAGAGCAAGCGGGAAAAACACGACAAAATGAAGAAAAAAAGGGGGAGGGAGGGGGGGGGGGGGGGGGGGGGGGCAGTACACACTACGGCGCCAAAGAGAGGCAAAACATGCCACCTTACATTAGCACAACCTAACACACCCCCACGGATGTTTCTCCAAGCTGATTTTAACGACTGCGCGGAGAGCGCAAACACCGAGCGATAGGTCCATGGAGAAATTCGACGATATTTTCACAAGCCACCAATTGTCGTTGTCTGTGCCCTTATGTCGGAAAAAAAATGTCTCAGAGCATCATCCCCGGGTGTACTTTATCTTGCATGCTACGGTATGCGGTAGGTCACGCGCCAGTCACGCATGCATGCGCCAAACACGCGCCATCGCCTCACAATAGAGCTTTCCTCTCACCCCCACTGCGACTCCCGCAAAACGGAAAGAAGACACAAGTAGTAGTGGTAATAGTAGTTCCAACAAAACCAATAAGAACCAAAAAGGAAAAACAAAAAAACAGAACAAGAAGGACGAACAATAAAAAAGTAGACAGACAAAAAAAAAGAAAACCAGGAAGAAAATTAAAAGGAGAAAAACTAGAACTGGTCGAGCCTCGGTTCGGATCGAGTCACCTCCGCCCTGTGGAAATGACATGCTTTCCTATCCTCACATTCACCAGGGTCTTTCGCGGGTCTTACCACTTCTCGCGGGTCCGGCCGGCCCGACATGACCCGACCCGTGACACACCCTGGCCCGGCCCGACCCGTGACCATTGAAAGCCTGTTGATCCGACCCGACTCAGCCCGTGAAATTTCTAACATGTCTTGACCCGACCAAACCCGATCCGCGAGATTCTGACAACCTTCTGATCCGATCCGCGGGTCGGGTAATGACCCGTGAAAAGCAATGGAGTTTACCTTCCGGTACCAAGCAAAACGACTGTCACCCCTCCACAGACGCGCCTAGGCTAGCGATAAAAACACCTGTCTGGCTTTACTATACAGTGTCAATAAAGGGGAGGAGGGGGGGGGGGGGGGGGGTCTGTGTGCCTAAGCACAAGTGCGCTTCAAACTAAAAAAAGACCGGTATCATCACGGCGTGGCCAACACCTACGTTTTAAATCCGCGGCTCCTTTCAAACCTAAGAGTCTGCCACTCCACCCCCCCCTCCACCTCATTTCCCTGCCTGATAATTAATTGACTTCTCTTCCAATTCGTGTCCAACCCCCCCCCCCACCCCCCTCTTCCCACCCCCGTTTCCACCTCGAAACACATATGGACCAATATACAAGGTATTCGACTTCGACCATACATCGAGCGCGTCAAAGCAAAGAACACGCGCTCGACTGGTTAAATCACGACAGCGCACCTTCCGTCTAAATCGACGTAAAAAGCAGGTTGGTAGGGTGGTGGTGGTGGTGGTGGGGGGGGGGGGGGGGGGGGGGATAAGAGATCGAGGGGAACGTAGAACACGCCAATAAACTCCCGCCCCGGGAACTCCCTCCCCATCCACCCGCCAACCCAACAAATTCGTTTCTCGTCAAACGAACCCAACCACGCCAAAAGTTCACTCCTTGTCAAACGAACCAAGTCACCAACTGCTAAAAGGCTGTACGGCTAAACCGGGCGCCTCCTGTACGCTACTGCAACGAACACCCAACAGAGTAAATGTCTGTTCAGAAAAACGCCTGTCCGAGATGGAACCTCCTCCCCTCCCCGGCTCTCGACCCTCCGCACCTCCGACTGCTCCTGATTAGGAGCGCATCGACCCCTTCCTTGTGGTCAAATCCACCCGAAATAGATGACCGCCCTACCCTCCCCCCTCTCCGGCCCTTTTTGCCCGCTAGCGAAGGCCAAAAAACGCCTCCAAGCTATATACAAAATCCCTCGTTCTTTCACCGGGAAAACATCCAAACAACCGACTTCTCAAACAACTCGCCCCCCCTCTGCCCTCTCTGTGCCCCTCCCTCCCTCTCTCTCCCGCCCCCCTCCTTTCTGCTTTCCTTCATTTTTGTACAACGTGTCCTTCTTCCAACCCCCCCCATCTCCCTCTTTTGCCCTCCCCCTCCCCCCCCCGGCCTGATACGGGGAAGGGGGGGGTACACTCGTGAATCCTTGTCGTATCCTAGACTATTTGTGCAGTACACCCGCCCGCCCGCCCGTCCAAAGGCCATGCCGAATAGAAAAAACGAAGCACTCCCTCAAGACCCTTCAAGAAGCAGGTAGGGGGAGAAGGGCATAGCACAATTTCCATGGGACGGAAAACAGAAAGCGGTGTGTCGAAGGGAGCATATCGGACAGATCATCGTGTAAATCACCAACATCCTATACTTGCCGCCTTAACACGTGGTGAAATAGCCGTATGGTACAGATCCTTCACCCGGCAAAACATGTGCGCAAGAGCGATGGCACACAGATCTCACCGGGCCAACATGATCTACATCATGCAGATCACATAGCGAGATCGTGCAGATCACATAGCTAGATCATGCAGATAACATAGCTAGATCGTGCAGATCACACAGCGAAATCGTGCAGATCGCATAACTCAGGTGTCTCTTCATACAGACCTCACCCGGTCGAGCCCGGCCAACATGATCTAGATCGTCCAGACCACATAAATCAGGGATATCTTAGCCCCGAATGGTCTCGATCACGAAATGGGGATCTATCTGATAAGTTGGACGTGGGATCCCTTGGACACACCACAACCTCGTCACAACAGACCCCGCCACCACCGCAATCGCCCCCCCCCCCCCCCCCCCCCCTTCCTCGTCCTCACTCTCTTGTCACCACACACACCCTCCCCCCGCGCGCCTTCTCTCATCCCCCCAACTCTTTTAGAGCTGCCTCCACGTTATAAGAGACAAAACTAAAGAAAACTACAAAATGCAGCAGAAAAGGGGTAAAGAAAAAAAGACGAGCATAATACCACAGAACGGTAACTGCGGGGACAAAAAGTACTGGGAACTACGTACTTCAGCAGGTGTTTCGGATTTATTTCACCGCAGCACAACGGGGCAAAAAAAAAATGAAAACAAAAACACGAGCAACTTGTCACAGAACGACTACCGCTCCTCCCGAAAAAAAAAGACCGGCCATGATAGCATAGAACGATGCCCCGCTAGCTCGTTCTCCCCAAAACGACCTCCCTTGGTTCCCGTTATTCACAAACGCCCCAAATACGCTATTCCTCCCCCGCCGGCTATAGTCACTCGATGCGCCCTGTACCCCTTCTGTGGGCGCTTGCCACTCGATGCGCAGGCGAGCTCTATCTCTCCTGCCCTTCTGGCGACTCATACGTCTGCGTTTGTCCTCTTGCCCTTCCCGCGCGTGGCCCCACCCCCAGTGGGCGACGACCCAGCCTCCGCCGCTGCAGTCGCATCGCTTCATGCGCCTGCGATTTTCCTCCCGCCCCTGTCGCGCGCGGACCCGATAGCCCACCCCTCTGCCGTCTCCGCGTCTACTTCCATCTAAGCCCTGACCGCAAAGGCATGCCTTGAAGAACGTCTTGAGAGCCCTTTCCCAGAAGAGGCCTGCCTGAGACGCTGTTTCGAGCCTTGCTGTAGGCGCCCTACACGCGTAACGCAGCTTTCATTTCCTACTCTTCCGTTTCTCCTTCCGCCGCTTCTCCAATCAAGTACATGTCAACAGCGTTGTCGCCTTCATCTTCGTCCGCGCTCGCGCTCCCGCTCTCGACCGCGTTGCTATTTTCGATGTCTCCGCCGCTGCCTGCCAACCACTGACTTCCGTCCTCTTCCTCCTCCTCTTCTCTCCCGCGCTTCAGCCCTCCTCCTCCTCTTTCTCCTCCTCCTCCCCCTACACCTCCGCCCCCTGCTTCCCCTGCTTCTCCTTCTCTTGCTCCTCTGCTCACGGTAGCGACGGACGGTATCCCGTTGCTTCGGCCATCATCAGGGTCGCTCTCAGACCAGCTCACCGGCCTAACTTTTCCTGCAATCCCATCGTTGCCCACGACAAAACCACCACCTCCACCGCTACCACCACCATTGATCACGCCTGCTGACGACATCACAGCGCAGGAATCTCCCACACCAGAAGAAGAGGAAACCGTGCTACTAGCCAGCCCAGCCCCACCCTCATGGCCAACCTGGGCTTGAGATTGCGCCGCGAGGGACAATGACGTTGCCATGGACAGGCTAGCAGAGGTGGCGGCAGCGGCAGAGGTAGGGGTGGGTCCGGCGGATGTGCGGGGCGGGGGGGGGGGGAGTAGGGTGTGCGAGGGCGGCGGTGATTGGCTGCGGTCCTCGGGGGGAGGGGGGACCTCTCTCTCCCGGAGCTCTTCTGAATCCTGCAGGAATAATGCAGGGGGAAGGGTACGTGGACAGACGGGGCGAACCAGAAGGGAAGAGAAGGAAAAATGAGAAGAAGTGCAACGATAAGCGTAACCACGAGAAGCTTAAGCGTGAGCACAAGCACAGGCATAGCAGAAAATTAATAAATACATGGAAATAGTACAACGTTCTCCTTCGGGATGAATATATCAGGATATGGCACTGTCAGCCCTTGACAGACGGCAATATTGCAATAATTTACCTTGACTGACGCCAAACTACTACGTTCTAGCGTGGAAATATTGTTTTGACACCCTTGACCGCTGAATGAGACCTTGACCGACGGCGATTTTCCAATAATTTACCTTGACTGACGCCAAGCTACTAAGTTTTAGTGTGAAACGCTTGGTTTTATACCCTTCACCGCTGGACGTTTTTCCTTGACCGACCGTCTCCTGACATATTTGGGATGTGAGGGATGGGGGTTTCCCTTGAAGTCCCTGGGGCGTCGCCGGTGGAAAAGGGGGGGACAAAACTCTTGGAAAAATTAAAGCAAATACAATCAGCCACCTCGCAAGTAACCCGGCAAGTACCACCGGCCAGTCCAAACGTGTTTATACCTGGTAGGCTATTCGATATTATAAAAATTAAAATGCACTACAGCTGTGAGATCGAAGATTTTGTCGAAACTCATCTTTGCAAGCTGTGCGTGATTCTCCGATCGCCCGTATAACTGGGTGTGTCCTCATTAAGGATATAGCTCGGCGACTCCCCTTGCAACTACAGTGCAGCTATCAGGGCCAACAGGGTGATGTTAGTCAGTCTGTGCGCGGAAACTATAAAACCCGTTTTTGAGGGGGACAAAATCTGACAGCTGTTGAAGGAAATGCATCAGTTTATCAAGTGAATCCTGTAAGTCGAATAACCGGTGAGGGAGGGCTAGTCTATATATACCACGTCCGGAAATATAGTCAACATGTCATGTTAATATTAACCTACAGAATTTTCCTGTATTTCCGGACAGATTGGTACACAACTACTGACAAATAAAACGAACAACAACAAAAAAAAACTACTGCTGTAGGTTAACCCACTATTCCATAACTTACTAGACTAAAAGACGGAAATCTTTCGCACAAAAGTAACCACATAAGCAGCCAGTCCAAATAAGCAACAAAAAAAAAACGTAAGGGGGCGCTCTGTCCTCTGTTGTCCTGACCTGCAGCAGAGAAAGGAAGTCTTCGGCCGAAGTCCTCCTAGCGCCCATGAAGAAGGGCGGGACAACCTGCGTGATGTGACCGTTCGAGAGGCCGCTCGATCCTTCCGGTTCGCGACGAGGAGGGGAGGGGGGAAGCAGGAACAAAGGCAAATAATATAAAGAGAACGAACAAGAAAGTAAGCAAACGAAACAAACAGAAGAAAACAACGGGAGCAACAAGAAACGAAAACACGCTCGACCCTTTCACTTCACGACAAGGAGGGGGAGGGGGGAGGAAGGAACAAAAGCAGTAATAAAATACAAGCAAAACGAAAAAAAAGACGCAACAAATACAAAAGAAAACGAAGGAAGTAAGAAACAAGAAACAAAAACACGCTCGACTCTTCCAGTTCGCGACGAGGAAAGGGGGCGGAGGAAGAACAAAAACAAATAAAATACAAGCAAAACGAAAGAAAAAATACGCAAAAGATGCAAACAAAAGAAAGCCAAGGAAGCACGAAACAAGAAAAAAAAAAAAAACACGAACCAACAACCAAGAAACCAACAACAAATTAAAGAAATATTACGAAGTAAGAGACACCACGACAAAACAAGAAATTGATGGATCTCAAGAATTCACGAGAAATCTCAAAAACGCAAGAACAAAAGACACAACATAAACAAGACGACATATTTCAACATTCCAAGAAAACAAGAAAACAAGATTCGCACAACCAAAGACCAGGTAATGAGCTCGCGAGTCGGGTAGCAAAGCCAACCAACAACCACAGCAACAGCACCACCACCAACATGGATAAACCAAAAGCGACAAATACAATAATAACACCAACACCACCCCCACCCCCACCACGAACAACAACCACAACAACAACAACAACAACAACAACACCACCAACACCACCGCCAACACCAACACCAACACCAACACCAACACCACCACCAACACCAACACCAACACCGACATCCACACCAACACCGACACCGACACCAACACCAACACCAACACCAACACCAACACCAACACCAACACCAACCACAACAACGCTCACCCGCAGGTCCTCCGCCCCCCAAACCCGCCTGCTGCCCTAACATCTGAGCCGCCTGCTGTGTTTGCTGCTGCATGCTCTCCACCTGCGCGCAAAAAACAACAAAAAGAAAGAAGAAAAAAGACGAAAACACAGGCGAAAACAATCCTAAGACATTTCGTACCTCTCGCCAGGGCAACTCACTCGCGCTGGTGCATATTTGTAACCGTCGTCAACTGCTGTGTGCGTTTGCCGGAACCACAAAAGTCGAACACGATGCAAGCAGTAGTCATACACCTATCGATTTACATTATTATGGTAAACGTATAACATCAGAATCAGCCGTCGTCGACGCACAGTCAACTAACTGAGGGTTTACTTTCGGACCACCCGCAACAAAAACGCCATCACATCTTCGTAGCGCATCGACGTTTTAACTCGATTCTGATGGGGACGGATGGAACACAAAAATTCCCGCACGCGAGACTAAAAAGGAGCGCCAGCATATTGGGAGCCATCCACGCCGCAAACTAAAAACTCGCGTTCAACACTTTCGAGGCCCATCAAACCCGAATTTGAAAAAAAAAAAACAGACACGCGCGGCGTTGCGGCGTCATCAACCGCCTGGCGCGATCGCGCAGCAACAAGAATACAGCCGTGCTACACGCGCTTTCGCCCAGTTCCTTGCAACGCAGTTCGGACGCACGCCATACCCCAGCGCCCCGAGCTTGTTCGTATGGTCAATGCTGAAAGCGTCATTTTTCCCCGACAACATTTCCCGGAGGTCCCAAAGGGGCAAAGCAGAAACCCCGCGCAAACACAGGCAGTCCCGTAACGGCCCCGACGGCGGTCCAACCAACACCCTACGCCTCAAACAGATCACGATCTAGATCATCTATCGATAGATTCCATATCTGGAGTATTGATATGTTGTGCAGGAGCTGTGCAGTACATATCCAATCCAGGGAACACGTGCTAGATCATGCAGATCATACGACTCGCACCCGACCACCTGATCTAGGCTACCCAAATCATGCATACCAGGGATCGATCCCCCTGAAACACGCAGATCGTATAGATTATCAATAGGGATAAGTCTGATGTATGCAACCTTCCACATGTCAGACAGATGAGCTATCCCCACTTGATGATCTACATCTTACGAGGAAGGTCTGTATGATCTAGCTATGTTACTCGGTGGGAGTCGTACGATCTGCAACATCTAGCAAATGTTTCCTGGGTTGGATCCGTACTCTCTACATCCAGATCTTGCACAACAGCAAATAACGGCAAATACAGGGTCTACAGCTGCAGATCATCTATATGATCGGTACATGATCTGTAGATGATCTAGATCGTCATCTATCCAAGGTGTGCAACATTCCCATATAACCGTCCCATCGTGGTCCAGGGAACAGTTCCGCAACTCAACCGTAGGCAGTCAGACTAACCCCTATGGGAAAAAGGCCGACAAAAGGAGATGATTACAGGTAGGTAGAGAGGTAGTTTTCCCGGTGAGGAGCCCCGCAATCAAGAACCGTTTCGGCTAAAAGCCTATAATCCCCTATCGTAGCACGTGTCCACCCCATCTAACCCCGCCGCACCCCACCCCGCCCCACCCCGCCCCACCCCCACCTTACCCCGCCCCACCCCACCCCATCCCACCCCATCCCACCCCACCCCACCCAACATCATTCATCCGACCCCACCCTACCCCACCTATCCCAACCCCGCCTTACTCCCCTCGAAACCCCACCCTACCCCAAGCCCAACACCCCCGCCAGCCCACCCCACCCCACCCCACCCCCACCCCGCTCCGTTCGATACCCCACCCTACCCCAACCCCAACACCCCCACCAGCCCCACTCCACCCTACTCCAACCTCCAACTCCACCCTAGCGCTACCCCAACCGCACCCCCCAACCGAGCGCCCACCTGCAGGTCAGTGAGCTGGCCAAAGCTGCTCCGGAAAAGGGCTGACGCGGGGGTGCTCCTCATCCCTCCAACCATGCCTGCCAGGTCTGCGCAAAACCCACGAACGTGTTGTGAGGTTGGTTTTCAGTGGAAATGATAGACGGCGCGTGCTACGACAGAGGTACAGCGGGTACCCCGGTTTAAGAGCGCCCCGTGACAAGCCGAAAAAAACGCTTTTAACTACACATTGCTCTTATCTGTAGTGGAAAATATATACTCTGTAGTTTTTAGTGTAGGCGGGACATGCCGGTTTGACCGCTCTCAAGTCCGGCATGCTTTCATCTTGGGCGCTCTTAAATCTGGGTATTTGTACTCACTGAAGCACTTGTTGGCCAAAGTGTTTTCTGAACGACGGGGCTCCTTATAAAACCTTTTTGGGGACTTGAGACGCGAAAAAATTGACGGAAAAAAAACTCACGATTAAGGCATCGGAAAACACATGAAGCAATCCGACCTGCTGGTTGGTGTAGGAGATGTGTTCGAACTGCAACGCAGGAAGCTCTGAGGCAAGCGTGAGGCAATGGCGATACTCGGACTTCCTCAAGCGAGGCTCTTGATTAGATCGCGCTCGTCGCTTTCGGGTCCGTACACTATAATCAAGATATATTCAAGTACTAAAAGGGCTATGACCCAAAACTGTCGAAATGCCACTCTCGTTTCGCAATCTGTTTTTTTTTCTGCACACCCAGACCATGGGCTTTCAAAAAAACAAAAAAAAACTAACAACGTCAGCTATGAGTACAAACTTAAGAGTCGATCCTCATCCCTGCAAGCTGTGTAATAATACACCGATCGTTTGTTTTCGGTAAGTTCTTCATGAGTCGAAATCTAATCAACAGTAGTAATGGACACCATCATAAGCCTAAAGTGAACCTCATCCCGGCAAGCTGTGTAATAATACACCGATCGTTTGTTTTTGGTAAGTTCTTCATGAGTCGAAATCTAATCAACAGTAGTAATGGACACCATCATAAGCCTAAAGTGAACCCCGACCAAGACGGATTTATACGAGTATGCACTCGGGGGGATTCGAGCGCACGAAACTGACCTATACCAGGCTCGAGGATAACCTGATACGCCACCGGGGCGACATCATATAACGTGTTAGGTAGCGTGGATATTAATGTTCAAGTGTTACATTGAATCATGGGTTTGCGCACCGGGTTGCACTCTCAGTTTTACTCAATATCAGTTTTTGGGTGAGGTATAAGGCTTCTTAACGCGTTTACTACTGGAAACCCTTTTTTGGGACCAATCCACTTCAAGATAGTATATGGAGGGATTTTGAGGCTCTAGAGGGGTAAAGCCAACAACCTTACACGAAAAAAAGAGCCAGTGCGCCTCTACCGTACTACTAGCACTATTATTAGTAGCATGTTGTCAAACATGAAAAAAGGTGTCGAAAGGAGCGGTAGTTGCAGTTCACCAGTAGCTTTTCGGGGGAAGGGGAGGGGGGGGGGGGGGGCAACACGCCTCTTCCTACTGCTGTACGTATTGCGAGGTTGGATATTACTAATAGACGGTTTCAGCAACAAGGAGACAACCACATACCAGCGTGTTTCATAACCAAGTAACCCTACCCGCAACGAAGATATTATTCAGGCCTTTTCACGGGTCGCAGATCGGAACGGGTCAGGATGACCCGGCCCGACCCGTGATACATAAAAACCTCGTGGCCCGGTCCGACCCAACCCTTGAGTTTTCGAACACCTTCTGACCCGACCCGACACAACCCGAGATTTTTTCAGAACCTTCTGACACGATCCGCGGGCCTAGTCATGACCGGTGAAAAGCCCTGGATATGATTGCGTTTTTAATGCGGGCGATTCGAAAATAGAAAATAACCTCTCAGCTGACGATGCCTCGACGGCTGTTGTTTATACCTTTTCCATCATAACGGAGTCAAGTGGATTTCAGCAAGGAAAAAAAGGTGACATCTGGTTAAGTGAAGTACGATCATGATGGGACGTGCTTCTCCCCTTCCCTGGCATATGACTTACCAGAACCAGCACCAGCAAACACCAACATGACTACCAACACCACTAACATCGATAACACCATTACCAGCACCAAAACACAACCACCTGCAAAACGACAACATTACCATCAACAGCACCACTCCCCACACCAACAACACATCAACCAATACACAACGCCAACGCAAAAACCACCATCACCATCGGCAACACAACCACCACCACCCCCGACGCAACTACGAACAGCACCAACATCAACACCACCAACATCAACACCACCAACATCAACACCACCAACATCAACACCACCAACATCAACACCACCAACATCAACACCACCAACATCAACACCAACACCACCAACATCAGCACAATCACCAACACCAACACCAACACCAACACCAACACCAACCCTACACTAGCAACAACACCAATATCGACACCAACACCAACACCAACACTAAACACGCTATCGATCTGATCACATCTTCCTGCAGGAGGCAGCAAAAAACGAAAAAACAAGGGGATTTGGTAACTTGACCGTTTGGCTAATGAGACTGAACAACCCACCCTTAACAACAGCAACAAGCATGCCCGTGATCAATCAGATCATACCTTACAAAAAAACAAACGTTCCCAACTCACCAGTTTGGCTAGTGTGTCCGAGAAACGACTGCGAACCGGACGAGGTCAACGAGTCTCCCCCGCCTCCTCCTCCGTTCATGCCCAGTAGCATCGCAAGGTTCTGGGCAACATAGAAAAAGCAGCAGCACACGCGAGAGGGATCAACAGCGCACGCGAGAGGTTCAGCCCATTTTGCGGGCCCATGTACAGCGATAAAATAAAGTATAAGCGCCTTCTCATCATGGTGCGTGCATGGGACACACGGCAGTACAAGCTGTGCGCGCAACAACACAACTCTAGGCAACATGTCTGGACGCGGGATGCTGCCCAACGTCTCATTACGGCAGATACAGGATGTACTGTATATGATCTATATAATGATCTGTAGATAATCTATATCGTGATCTGTCCGCTGAAGATGTCTAGGTCATGATCTTTCCGGTGTAGATGATCTAGATCATTATCTGTCCGCTGTAGGTCATCTCGATCATCATCTGTCCGCTGTAGATGATCTATATGGTCTAGATCATCATCTGTACGAGGTGGGCAAAATATCGTTCACCGCAGACTTAAATAGGCCATGGATTTGTTCATCGGGTTGGGCGTAATTTTTTTATCAATGTCGATTTATGGCGGGTGAAACTCAATGCCCGTCGTGTTACCTACTGTGTTCTATAATAGGACCCTCATGAAAAAGCAAAGCAGGGCTTTTTACGGGTCGGGTCATTGCTCGCGGGTCGGGCTGGGTCAGGGTGACCCGACCCGACCCGACCCCATCCGTGAGATTTCGAAACACCTGCTGACCCGACCCGATTCGACTTAACCCAACGAATTCTTGAAAACCTCCTGACCTGACCCGACCCGCGAGTCTGGTCGTGATTTGTCGAGTCGGGTCGTGACCCGTAAAAAGCCCTGAAAAAAGTACCCCATATATCGTGTCTTTACTAATAGGTTGCCAAACAACGAAAAAAAAAAGAAGTCATCACTAAATGCCTGCACGCTGAGGCTTCCCGAGACGGAAGCGTTGGAAACCAAACAGTTGAACGCCTGCGGAGCGTGGACCCCGGTCGGCATCCTGATCGAACCCGTTCTTGGTCTGCATGCTGTATCGTTGATAACATCACGTTTCCTGGGATAAGATCTGTAAGAGACAGATCCTATCGTACCACATCTCACAATGGAAGACACAGGCGACAGACGGTCTACAGGTCGTACATCGACTATTTCCAAATTTGTGATCTGCCCGATGTGCGATATTTCTTGACCCTTTTAGCGCCGCACTCCCGACATGGGTAAAAAACACTTGGAGATAGACTAGGATCATTTTATTTTGGGGAGGGGAGAGTTGGGAATTGGGCCAAGCCCCCTTTTGGGTGAAGACGCGTGCGACCATAAGAGAGAGAGCACTCCTTCGGCCTTTCTGTTTCTGAATGGCGGGGCTTATTAACGCCTTTGCAACTGGAAACCCGTTTTTGCTTGAATTTAGTATAGAGGGGTTTGGGGACTCTAAAGGGGTCCCAAAATCGTCCCCAAGTTCAATCTTTCATTTTGCGATATGCCTCGTTGATGCCTGGTCCACGCACGGGATCGTTCATCGAGAAGCGCTTTCAATTTTCTCTAAATCTGTTATTGGCTCAGAAGGCATATATATGGTAGAACTCCTTAAGTGGTTATGAGCCTCAGAAAAAAAAGGGTGCACATCTATCGTAGCATGCGCCTGAGGCTTCACTCTTGTACAACTCCACACTTCGGGGGACAAGCTACTTGAAACTAGTGGGGGTGCTGCGTGAGGTAGAAAAGGGATAAGAGATAAAAGTCTTCATGTTGCACAGGAAGCTGACAAAGAATGGCACACGCCCCCTCCGCCGTGTCTTAAAACAAGATGGTCAAAAACAAAAACATAAACGGCTTGAAAAATAATACCTGCACGCTCAGGCTCCCGGAGATGGAAGCATTGGAAGGCAATGAGTTCAGCGCCTGCGCGCGTGGGACAAGGCCAGTATCCTGGTCGAACCCAAGCGTAGCATTGCCCGTCGCCGGCTGGGGGTGCTGCTGCTGTTGCTGCGCGTGCTGTTGTTGCTGGAGTTGCTGTTGCTGAAAGAGCACTTGCTGCTGCAGCTGCAGCTGGAATTGGATCTGTTGCTGTCTGTGCCTCATCTGCTCCTGCTGTTGCTGCTGCTTGTGCTGCTGTGCTTGCTGCTGCTGTTGCTCCGATTGCTGCTGCTGTTGCAACCGCTGCTGCTGTGTCTGCTGGCGCGCCAGCTGCCTCGCTTGCTGTTGCGCCTGCTGCTGCTGCGCCTGCTGTTGCTGCTGTTGCTGCGCCCGCTGCTGCGCCTGCTGCTGCCTCACAGGAACCCCTGCCCCCCCCCCTCCTACTGCCTCCGTCCCCTCAACTTCCTCCCTCTTCCCCTTGCGGCCCACCCCCTTCTTCTTCCGCCCCCTCCCGTTAGCCGCGGCAGAAGCAGCCGCTTTTCTCTCCTCAGCTGTACCCTTACCTGGCGAGAGGGGGGCCCCGCCCCCTCGAGCGGGAGGGGACAAGTTGCCGCCACTGCTGCTGCCACCGCCGCCATTGTTTTCTCGTGCGTCGTCGTCGTCCTCCCCCTCCCCCTCCCCGCCGCTTACCGGCGCGCCCTTGCTTCCCGTTCCTGGTGCCACCTTAGACTGTTAGGGCAGGGAATTGTAGGGTATAGGTGAGGGTAGGGAAGGGTATAGGGCAGGGTGGCATGGGGTGGGGTGCGGTGGGGTAGGTTAGGGTAGGGTTGTAGCAGGGTAGGGCAGGGTAGGGTAGGGTGGGGCAGGGTGGGGCAGGGTAGGATATGGTAGAGTAGGGTAGGGTAGGGTAGGGCAGAATAGGGCAGGGTAGAGTAGGGTAGGGTAGGGTAGGATAGGGTAGGGTAGGGTACGGAAGGGTAGGGTAAGACAGGGTATGGGCAGGAAGGGAGAGAGGGAGGATGAAGCAGGGGTCATTGAGAATCTACGAAAAGCAAAGCACGAGGGCAAGCAACCTTGCCCACAAAAAAACAAACCTACACCGTGTGGCTCAGGGCAAGGTGCAATAGGGTGGGCACGTCGAACCAACTATCCGGCATGCTCTTTGACCGTCTAGTTTTGGCCCGTCCCGGACAGTTCCTTGGCGGATTTCCGTCAAAACAATGACGAGTCAAGGGTTTGACGGATGCCCGTCAAAAGTTTAAAGGCTTTCCGTCAAAAAGAGAAAACATTTTCAGCAGGTGCGATACCTTCCAAAAGCCTGGGCGTCAGCTCACCGGTATTGAGGGCGTCGACCTAACTTGGCGCCCCCCCTGCTGCTGCTGCTGCTGCTGCTGCTGGTTGGGGCGTTTTCTGAGTCTAAGGTTTCGCGGTCTCTTAGCAGGCGGCGATGAGGCCAGGCTTTGGTCCTCCCTCCCCTCCTCCTGCTGCTCCCCTTCCTGCTGTTCCTCTTCCTTCGCCTGGACCCCTCCTCCGATTGCGTGCTGCAAGAGAGAAAGCGCGCGCGCGAGAGAGAGCAGCTAGGGCATGACCACCACCAGCACGGCCGCAAAGCTGGGGTCGCAACAAACACCTAAAGCTGGATCTCCACCAGCACCTACATGTCCCAAAAGCACGGTTAAACAGCTGGATTGCAATCAACATCTACTCGTACATATCCACACCATGCAAGTACACGGTAGAACAGTTGGGGACGTGAACACCTATACGGGCGAACAGCTGGATCATAACCCTCCGACGGTCCGACAAACAGTCCAACAGCTGGCCAACGCCTGCGCATACACATCCAAACTACACGGTCTACCAATTGGGTCGTAACCAACACGCCCACAACCGACCAGCTGGGTGAAAGTCAACACCAGCACAATCCAACATCTGGAACGCAACCAACACCAACACGGCCGAACACTTGGATCGCCAATCAACACCTCCAAGGGTTTAAAGCAGAGACACAACCAACACGCTTACGGTCGAATAGCTGGGTCACAAGCAGCACCTACATCGTCTTCACCTCCACTACACGGTCTAACAGTTGAGTTGTTGAGTTGCAGACGACACCCTTACAGCCGAACAGCTAGGTGACGAGTATCCAGTCATCCCACCGTAGGAACTGCACTTTTATAGCCGAAAAAAGGTATACCTTCTGACCGGTTGAGCCCCTCAAGTGGGGAACTATCGGTTAAGACGACAATTATACAAGTAGATTTGCTCCAAGACTAGCGCATAGAATTGTTGGTCGGGTCGGGCGAAGGAAAGCCTTCGAATTCATGTTTCGGGTTAGATATTCACATAGCTCCTCATGTTCGGAGCTCAGAAAATTATTAGAATCTTCTGCTGCACCCCTACCTTGAGATGCCTCATCAACACAAACACAGTCGAAAATCTGGACCAACCTAGCTGTGAACGCCTGGATCACAACCAACATCAATACAGACGCACCGCGAGGTCGCAATCTACCCCTAGGCGTCCTAAATATCCACTACCAAGTAACCCTACCCACACTACAGAGGAACCTAATAATCCGGATCAACTGTGGCTAGAAAAAACAGTGGAATATATATAGTATATATTCCTGGTAGGTTTTTCGTGTATATCGTGGGCCCTGAATACTAGGGTACTCCATAAGATGTGACGGCGTTTGTATTGCGGGTGCTCCGAAGCTGTACCCTCAATTAGTTGACTACGCGTTGACGACGGCTCAAGATGTTATACCTCCGCTATGAGAACACGGTGGTCTTGTTGGCCCATAGTAACCAATATCAACACAGCCGAACAGCTAGGGCGCAAACAACACGTTTTCGGCCGGCCGATCAACTGGATCGCAAATCAACACCAACACAGCCGAATTGCTGGACCAAAACCATCACCAACACGGCCGAAACTAAACGGACGCGATTTTTCCTTGGTCGCATCGTCGCTGAAGCGTTTGTTACCTGTCTGCCTACAGATGATCCGTTAGCTTGAGCCTGCGCTCCGCCCTCCGCGTCAAAATTACTCGTCCAGGGGCTGCTGCTAGCCGCCTGTTCTTTCTGCTGCTGCTGCGCCTGCTGCTCCTCGGTCTGGGTTGCGGCGGCAACAATAACACAAACAAACGTGTTGGCAATCGAGTTAAATTGGACACATATGTTCATAGTATACGTGGCATATGGTAATTTCTACCCTGTCTGCAGGAGGTTAACAATACCACCATCACCACCACCACCACCACCACCACCAACAACAACAACAACAACAGATGCAGCATCAACACCAATACCACCACCAACAACAACACCACCACCAACACCACCAACACCACCAACACCAACAAACCACCAACATCAACAAACCACCACCACCACCACCACCACCAACAACAACAACAACAACAACCAACAAATATGTCGGCAGCCCAGTTAAATAGACGCGCACAAAACACACGTGGACACGCTAACACACGTGGGGCGAGGGGCATACCGGAACAGCCGCTGATGCTCTTGTAATTGGTGCGTCCGCCGTCGCTTGCCCTACCGCCGGAGCCCTCGCGTACCTGCCGGGGGGTTGCACAATGCAGAGGTAACAGCAAAGCGGGTTCGCGGGGGACAGAAGGAAGTCAGAGGACAACGACATAGCGAGGCCATACGAGCCTGTCCCAATAGACATACAAAAGACTACAACACCATCTTGTCCAAAAATAATGACCGGAGTGGAGGGAGGGGGGGGGGAGGGCGAGGGGCGGGGGGGGGGGGGGGGAAGTGGGAGTGGAGGAGGTCTCTGCAATAACACCGGCCAGAAATACATGCTCTCCGACCGTTGGACCGACGGCAAATAGCAACTGACCAGCAACGAAGCAACCGACCAGCAGCAAGGCAAGCGGCAACTAGCAAAAGCAGCCGACCAGTAGCAAACCAATCGACCCGAGCAACCGACCAGCAGCAAATCAACGACACACGTATAGCACATCGACCGAATAGCGACCGACCAGGAACGAACCAACCGAACCAGTAGCAAAGCAACCAATCAAAAGCGATCAACCAGCCATTAGCAACCGCAACTGTTTTTTTGTTTTTCAAGCGACGCGTGCTACGATAGAGGCGCGTCACTTTTTTCTGAGGTTCCAAAATTTGGGAGAGCTTAAGCCATGTCCCCATGCCCCCTCCCAAAAACTGTCTGGGAGGGGGGAAAAACTGATTCCTGGTGAACAATCCAATGGCCTCTTAGGTATAGAACGAGAATCACCGTGCAAAAAAAATGGTCTATTTCCGCAGTCGTTCTACGGTAGGTGCCCCCCCAACTTTTCTTTAACGAAATCGCCGGTTTCAAAACCAGCTCCCGGCCGTATTTCCTGAACTACGGTGCCCCTTGCCACCCCGACGTCATCGTTCGATAGTCCTTTGCACACAAGAAAAAACATGTGGAGACTATTTTTTTAATGGCTGCCTTTATTGTGCGGAGCAGGCATGAAACGTTCGTTAAAGAAAATCGCTGGATTTTTGGGCGGGGCTGTCGAAGCCGGTGTGGCGTATCAGGTTGTCCTCGAGCCTGGTATGGGTCAGTTTCGTGAGTTCGAGCCCCGCCGAGTGCATACTCGTATAAATTCGTTGGGACTTTTTCTTGTGCACAAAAATTGACTTGCGGAAAGCGCCAGAGCGTGAGTTAGCAACACTCGATGGAAAATCGACGAGCAGTGGGATTGCTGAACCCTATGCGCGATAAAAATTGAAGGCAATAACCGGGGGGAAGAACCAAGGGGGAGAAGGGACGACACCTGTGACCACGGCTTGTCCAGAAGCTGGAAAGCAAAAGTATGAGAAAAAAAAAGAAAAAAAAGAAAAAAATCGTAGAATCAGTCTCCGACGATTTTGGGTCAAGGAGCCCCGTCATTCAACGTGTTGGCGATCCGACAAAAAAAAAACTGAACACCAGGTAAGTGATGACCTACCCTCTCACCAAGTGATGACAAAAGGAAGGAAGGAAGGAAGGAGCGGGAGGCCAAAAACACAACAAAACCGTGGGCTAAAGGACTAAAAAAACACTGAACACCAGGTAAGTGGTGACCTACCCTCTCAAGACTCACCCGCTCGCTGTCCCGGCCCCTCTCCCCTGCTTAAGCTTCGACGAAGTTTCCGCGACACGTTCCAAGAAATTTCTTTCGAGTCCCGCTAGCTCTACCCGACTTTGGTTCATAGCCTTCTCAGTGTACGGAGATTCGCCTTCGATACCTTGTTGCCGTCGAAAAACCTGCACAGGCGTTGCCAAATGGGGGGGGGGCGGGGGGGGGGCGGGGGGTACTCATTTGTTGCTTGCCTTAGTCATTTGACCAGCGATGCCAAATGGGGGGGGGGGGGGGGGGGTACTCATTTGTTGCTTGCCTTAGTCATTCGACCACTGACCACTAATCCCTTTTCGAGGGGGGGGGGTAATCATTGGTTGCTTGCCTGGGTCATTTATTTGACCATTGACCACGCATCTCTTTCAGGGAGGAGGGCCGTCTCGTCTGTTGCTTGCCTTAGTCATTTGACCATTGACCACGCATCCCTTTCGAGACGAACCACTGTTCCTACTCCTAAATAAAGGCACCTCCAACATTTGGTCGCTCAGAATGTTTCTTCCGTGTATTACATTAAAACAAATGCTCACCGTATCTCGTTCCTCTTTTGGCCATCTGTGGCCATCTATCTCCTAAGACGGCGATCATTTCCTCGCTACTACCTAATGTACCAAACTTCTCCATGTCACATCCATCAACTTTCTGCATCTCCTCCTCTAACACATTCCACATGGGGGGCGGCGGGGGGGGGGGGGGGGGGGGGGGGGGGGATAGCGGCCATCCCCGGACAACATGAACAGCTGTTGTCGTGGTACGGGGGAAGTGGCTGAGAAGGGAGATGAAGAAAAGAAGGAAGGGGACGCAAACACAAAGTGTGTGGGCGAAGGGACTAGAAAAAAACTGACTGAAATAGGATAGCAGGAGGTTGGGCGTGCCCCCGCCCCCGTCGCCCCGACGCCTCCTCTCTTGCACCTCCCCGAGAGGTTAGAAGAGAGCTGGGCGCCCACGAGGCAGTTGCATGGTAACCCCACTGCTGTCTCCGGAAGTGGTCACACCAGCAAACAAATCAAATCCATTCATAACCGCCATCCATATGCATGAAAGTACGCATAAGGTGCCGAAGTCCGCCTGACAAGCGGTTCTCAGTAGGATGCAGCTCACCCTTCATGCGGCTCGCCGAACACCTCACAGCGCTTCCCGCTTAATGCACGCGATGGCTACTTGTCGGTAAAAACGCAACGTGCTCCGTCCCGGCATTGTAGAAATGCGAGGGTCTACGGTCATACAACTACGGCTATGCATGAAATGAAAACACACCCAGAGGCTACCGGGCGGCTGCGCGCCTCCCAACCCCGACCCGACCCCTCCCTTCCATCCCTCTGCCCCTATATTGCCTACCCCTCTCCCCCCTCCCACACAAGCCTCTTCCAGACACGCTCTACGATAGAGGTAGCGATTTTCGTCTGAATCGGCTTCTGAATGACCGACCCGACCCCTCCCTTCCATCCCTCTGCCCCTATATTGCCTACCCCTCTCCCCCCTCCAACACACGCCTCTTCCAGACATGCTCTACGATAGAGGTCGCGATTTTCGTCTGAATCGGTTTCTGAATGACGGAGTGTCTTATAACCCAAAATCGCCGGAATTTCGGGGGGGGGGGGGGGGGGGGGGGGGGGTAATGATTCACGTTGTACACCTTGGCCGATTCTTCACCCGGTACCAGCAGTTTTATTTGTCTCCGAGTCAGTTTCTTGCAGAGGTCTAAAGCTCCTCAAGGGAGGAAGCCCCAGCAAAATAAAAAAATGGTGCATCCCTTCTCACACACGCCTCCTCCACCCCAATCCCCGCGCCCATGCAAATCACCACTCGCCTGCTTCCCGATACAGTTGGAACCCACGAACTTCTTCGATATTCTCATCGGGTCGCAGTTGAGCATGATGCTCAGAAAATTCCTGAGCGTGGTTCCATCGGTAAGCGGCAATAGTCCCGCCTTGAACTCCTGAATTAACCTGTTTTTTCCATTTGTTGTGATTTTGTTGCAGGGGTGGGAGACAAGCCGAGTCAGACGAAGGGGGGGGGGGGGACATAAGAGATGGTGCGCAAGCGGAGATTGGGGGGGGGGGGGGGGGGGGGCAGCTCTGAAACACGCTTTGTAATGTTTTCAAATGCGCTGCTCTTGCTCCTGCTGCTGCTTGCTGCTGCTGCTGCTGCTGCTTGCTGCTGCTGCTGCTGCTGCTGCTGCTGCTGCTGGCATTCTACAATATCTGGTATCTGTAAAATTTTCGGGTCAAGTATGACTAGAGCTCCAAACAATACGCTGGCCCTTAAATTGGTCGAACTCGCAGCTGACATATTTTTTAAGAAATACATCAAATATCGATCGTAACGCCATTCGTGTTTTAGAAGACCATAGACTATACCTAGGCCATGGAATTGATCATAACTTATCTCGGATGTCGTTTTTGGGTCGAGTATAGGGCTCCTCAAGTATGGATTCTCGGAAAAAAATAGTGATACCTCTTGCGTAGCACGCGTCCAACAACGCCTCCGCCTCCAGCGAGAATCTTTTACGCATCAATGCATACCACTCGTATATGCGTAACGCGAGAGGGGCGAACGAAAAAAAGCCAACTAACACACTACTAACAGCAAAATATAAACATGAGTTTCGACGACAAAGAAATCGATGTCACCAATGAGGTAGGTGTCTTACAATGTCGTCACGATTAAAAAAGAAACAGAACACAAAATATAGGCCGGAAAAAACAGAAAAAACATGGCGCGAGAGAAAATATATCGCCGACGGGTCTCTTCGCGATCACCAACGAAAATAAACAGAACAAGAAAAAGTGGTCTCCTTCACATTAAACTGATATGTTACATGTCCATTCATGTAGCGATGAGCGGAGGTACGGAATAAACGGTGGAATACGCCGCCCGGCCCCAGTCCCCAGAACAGTACCACGTATGAGAACAGTACGAAGTAAGCATCATACCCGTTTACATAATGACATGCTGATATTTGGCGGTGTGTTCTTTGCACTAAACCTTTCTTTTCTGCCCGTGAACCTCGAGCGTATCATCCGCGCCAATTCTTCGTCCAACGAGAGACACAAGTTAAGTGATAACCCACTGCGAGTTTTATGAGTGCATCGCAAAAAAAAAACAGCACGCGTGGCCATGTTGTTGCTGTTGTTGTTGTTGTTGTTGTTGTTGTTGTTGTTGTTGTTGTTGTTGTTGTTGTTGTTGTAGGTGGTGGTGGTGGTGGGTGGTATTTGTTGCTGTTGTTGATATTGTTGTTGTCGTTGGTGGGTGGTATTTGTTGTTGTTGTTGTTGTTGTTGTTGTTGTTGCTCCCACACTGTGAATCGAAGTGTTCGCCGAAGATTAGGGGGGATTCCGCGCCTGAAAACCGATCCCACGCACGAACAAATTAATTTGCACGCTTTCGCAGAGACGCCTGTAGGTGGCTTGTGGCGTGTGGCGTGTGGGGAGAGGAATAAATAGACGCTAACGAGATTGGTGGAACGCCGGGGATACTTGCGTGGCATGTGGGGTGTGAAGATTGAGCGCGGAATTGGAGCATCACACACAGCAGTAGTTCGCAAAGACGAGCTGTTACATTATACTGAATCTCACAGTTACGTACCAGGTCAACTGTACCAGGTAGTGTATTAATCATTTTCAATACAGCAAAACATGCCTGGACACTTGCTGTCGTTCCGGTTACAAAAACTGAAGCCGTGGTCACAGGACAGGGAAACACAAAATGGCCCTTTATAGAATTGTCCCCATGTATTTGGTCCCATCTTTTTGGGGACAAATTACTTTAAATTAGAGTAGGAAAAAAAAAGCAGTAGCACCCAAAGGACACGCCAGCTAGCGCTGGATTGCGAAGGCAATTGAGTTAAATCGACACACGACGTGTATGAAAATATGTGCAAATGTGGTGAGCTTAAGCTTTATTTTTCCCCATTTGCCGGAGGATCGAAAAAAAAAAAAAAAGTAGCGAAAGGGTTGGGAGGTACTTGCTACTTACTCACACCGCAAAATTTTTCCCTTCTTTTTAGTAAAACTATTCGAAACACATGAGCCGTGTGTGGTTTATTCACATTAAACCGTTCTTTCCACCCAACGACATCAGCGAAAAAACGCCCAGTGTCCCGTGCCGATTCTTCCTCCTAGAGAGATACAAATTCTGCGGCTACAGGCTGTGAGGCAGAGTAAACTAAACAATCGCGATGAATCAAGGTGAAAAAGTGAAAAGCTAGCGTACCGAACCCGTGAGTTCGATACATTTTTGGTCGATACTCACAATTTGCAAGCGTACTAAAAACGCACTGTTACCACAGAACCTGTGAGATCGAGAAATTCGTCGAAACTCATCTTTGGAAGCTGTGCATTATTTATGCCCGAATAAAATAACCAAAATCAAAATCAAAATCAACGAGGTACGGCTTTGTCACAAGCCTTCTGCGGGATTTTTGGCGGATACCGCAATCGACGGGCACCACCCCGACACGGAATGCTAACCCCAACCCTAAAAAATCCACGGGACAACGTTCCGGACACCAACGTTGGTGCAAGCTTTTGTGCACTAACGCTACAAACAATACCCGGCCCCCCGGACCTGATCTCACTTTGTGCGAATATATATATTTACTGCGGACAACATAGTTTTCCTATGTTGGATATATGGATTTTGTTCATGCGCCACTCCCCTAGGCATTTCCCGGAGGAGAACCTTGTACTAGTATATATTGTTGTTGTTGTTGTTGTTGTTGTTGTTGTTGTTGTTGTTGTTGTTGTTGTTGTTGTTGTTCTCACATTAACTCGCATAATCAAGTCCGTGGTCACAGGACAGGCTCCAGTCACTCTGGAGTGGAGGAATACCCCACGGAAAAAAAACACAAACAAAACCAAACGTGGTACACGTGAACACAAACAAAACCAAAAGTGGTACACGTTTAGTCTATATCGTAGCTTACGAATGCTCCGCCAGAAAAATATAAAAACGAAATCGGAATCAGCGTACGACGTGCCAGGTTCAGACCACTGGTACATACGTCTCACTTCGCACACTTTTGCTTTCCAGCTTCTGGACAAGCCGTGGTCACAGGTGTCGTCCCTCCTCCCCCCCCGGTCCTTGCCTTTATTTTTTATCGCGCATAGGGTTCAGCAATCCCACTGCTCGTCGATTTTTTATCGAGTGTCGCTGACTCACGCTCTCGCGTTTTCCGCAAGTCAATTTGTGCGCAAGAAAAAGTCCCCACGAATTTTTACGCGTATGCACTCGGGGGTCGAACTCACGAAACTGACCTATACCAGGCTCGAGGATAACCTGATACGCCACCGGGGCGACCGGGTTCTCGCGACTCGTGCCTGACAAAGCCCGACTACACAGCTTCCCACCCAGAAAAGACTACCACGTTTTTGCAAAATACATTACACGTGGTATATACCTATCGCCTCTCGCATACGCACGTCAGACTCAAGCCAATTGGGAAAAAAAAGAAACAAAAGAGAGGACAGAAAAGAATACAAAAGAACACAAAAGAACACAAAAGAAAGCGAAACGGGAAAAAGGAAAAGAAGAGAAAAGAGAAGACAAGAAGAGGAAGCAAGGAAAATAAAGAAAAAGAAAAAAAAACACGTACTAGCAGAGACCCTAAAAACTGACTAAATACGGCATTGGGCTCGTAAGAGGGTATCAAGTGCATCAACGGCATTGGGGGGAGAACGCAAAAAGGCGAATAAGTCATCCCTGCGTTACGATAACTTGTGACGGTCATGGGAAGGCCCACAAGCTTAACGACGATGATGGCCAGACCCAGACTTCAGTCTCTTGGGCAGGACGCCCCCGTTTCCCCCCTCTCCCTACCCAGCGCATTGTATTTCATATACAAACCCCAATCTCGCCCCCTATGATTTGGGGCTAGGTTATAGGGCTTAGGCTTCCGGTCGGGTTGGACATGGCACCAGGTATGTCGGTATACTACACTATTAACATGGAAGTATTAAAAATAGGGGTGACGCTTATATATATATACCGCTAGGGGTGCACAATTGTTTTTTGCACAGGGTGGCGCAAAACAGCGTCCGACCTCTCCGTGGGAGCCGCAACAGCGCCGGAGGCCGTGAGCGCGAAACGCGAGCCGTCATCACACGTGTTGCTCGGGTTGTTGGTCCATACCGGATACTTCGTACAACGTGAGCGCGAAACGCGAACCGTCATCACACGTGTTGCTCGGGTTGTTGGTCCATACTATAAATAGATACTTCGTATATGGGTTCGTGTATGGGTTATGGGTTCGTGTATGGGTTATTCTGTTGGTCCGCATCTATGCGTGTTGGTGCACAAAACCGCGCAGCAACGTTTGCTGGTACTCCGGAACACCTTGGCCAACCCACGGCCTGCTTGGTTGGTTAATATTTTACAAGTGTATTCTAAGGACGTCAGCTGTGAGTTCGACGAATTTGGCACGCTTTGGGAAACAAATACGGTAAGTGACGGTGCGGTGCGTCACCAATAAGGGCCCGTGCTACCTAGATACGACAAGAGGTACGAGCGTTTTTCGGCGTAACACCTTGTCAGAATGACGGGGCTCCTTAACGCCGTTACAACGGGAAACCCGTTTTGGGCACAAAATTGCTTGAATTTAGTATAGGGAGGGATCTCGGAGCTCGCAAGGGTTTAACTCGAAGTCGTCATCGTCGGAATTTTGTTTCGTTTTTTAGCAACTAGTTGTCGTTGAATACCTTAGGGCATGGGGTAGTTCATCGGGTAGAACTTACATTTTTTTTCCAAAACCAGTTTTATTACGGAGAGGTACTGCCGTGTTGACCTCCTCAACAAAGAGGGAAAAAAGACGCGTGCTACGATCGAGGTGCACCATTTTCGTTCTGAGGTTTTCCTCAAATTTGGGAGCTCAAGACCTCTCTCAAAAACTAATTTGGAGAAAAACAAAACTGCTATAATACGTACCGGATGAAACATCCCATGGCCTAGGTGCACACCGAGACTCACGCAAAAAAACATGGCCTATTATTTATTTTTTTTCCCAAGATTTTGGGTTAAGGAGCCCCGTCATTCAGAAACCATTTTCGCCAAAAAAAGGTTTACCTTGATACCTCTATCCTAGCACGCGTCAGAACCAACATTCGGAGCTTTTCGCGGGCCGAATCAGTTATCGCGGGTCGAGGCTCGGGTCAACGTGACCCAACCTGACCCGACGCGTGATATTCGAGTCTTTCTAAACATCCTGATACCGATCCAATCCGACACGACGAAACATTTCCAACACACGTCTTACATCGGGCCCGACTCGACCCGCGAGATTTTTCAAAACCTCTTGATCCGACCCACGGGCCGGGTCATGACCCCTGAAAAGCTCTGCACAAACTGGCCAGTATTTATCGCAGCATTCGTGCGGCCGCAGTATCCACACTAAAAGCTAGTATTAATAATTACGATTTGGCCTGGGCTAGGGTCACTTTCGGGACCTTTGTTTGCAGTGGATGGGGATCACTCGTGCGAGCTACCATGTTAGTGTCGGGGCGGTCCCGAGAAACGTGAAGAAGGCGAAGAAAGCAAGGAACACAACGAAAGCCGCCGGAAAGCTTCTCCGAGAGAAGGGTTTAGGCAGGTGTGTTTCGAATGGGAGCGCTGAGAGCGAATCAGGTCCTTGTGATCTCGTGATTTTAAGGAAAAAATACTGCCGAGATATTTGTAAGTGTGCCTACGGCGCATATATACCAGTAAGCGACAAGCGCGTAGCATGGTCACGCTCGTACAAGCGCGTAGCATGGTCACGCTCGTACAGTAGCGCACTCTTTTCCAAACTTCTTAATAAGTAACCAGGGCTGTATACCAAAACACCTTCCAGGTATGTATACCGAAACGCGATGCCAGTTATGGGTAGCGGTAACACGGACGCACAAAGAAAGACAATCGCCGATGGAAAGTGGTGGGCAGTGGGCAAAAACGCAACAACAATTATTGCGGGGAAAAAAAAAAGAAAAAAGAGTGGGCCTCTCCGAACATAAAAAATGAAGCCCCTGCGGTACACAAATGCCGCATATTTAGGAAAGCCAACGAAATTGTGCATACCTGCATACATAGCATCTATAATCTATAATCTATAGCAGTATCATACCACAGGGTACGAGTGCTACAAATATATCTAAACTATATACCTAAATGCATATATAGCGCAATTCGATGCGAGTCGACGAGAGAAGAAAGGGCTCAAGTCTTCTCGCGAAAAAAATGAAGGCACGTAACGTAGTGCGGAGGGGGGAGAAAAGCCTGCTTGGTGACCCAGGGCTTGAGTTGCGTCTAGGGAGGGGGGAAAGAGAAAGAAAAAGGGCGAAGACAATCGATGGGATGATAAATAATTATACCTATCATAGTTCGCAGGCGGGCCTGAAACATTTTTGTCGACGGGTCTCTACCGCGTCTGACCGCCTCTCCGCTCGGTCCCTTCGCCGAGGAGTGCCCCCCCCCTCGCCTGAAACGCCCGGCGTCGGAGGATCTGCCCGCTCAGCGCCGTAGCGCCTGCGCGACGCCTTGACGTCAAAATCTACAAAGATACCTCCGAAGAATCGTGCCGTGTCAACGTTTTGGGACACTATATCCCAATAGGATGTACCTCTCCTGGTGTTATTTTCCGGTTCGTCCCCTCCGATCACTCCGACCCATGGGAAGCGTCGGCTGCACGGCCGGTTTCGCCATTGTGGGGGCCTGCGCAGACGGCTGTGTGCTCGGATCTGGGGCATTGCTGGACAGCGCCGGTAGCACATGCCACCCAGGCTTAGTTGAGAACTGTCATCTACAAAAAGAAGTGCCGAGAGATGAGAGAGCTTCGTATGCGCAAGTAATCTGCAGCAGCATGTATTATATGGTATGTACAGCAGCAGCCGTGAGCTACAATACGCATCTAGTGCTCGACGCCGCTTTTCTTGCATTCAACGACGATCAAGGACGAAATAGTTTGATCGGGAATGTTTTTGACGATTTTTCCGCGAAAAAAATTGAACTCCCATCCTAAAGAAAAGTTTCATCCTACAGTTCTATTTCACAACGTTCAACGATCGGACCAAAAGGATCGTTGGATTCCGATTCGCCAACAAAAGTAAAAACGTGATCGTTAAATTCCGATCGGCCAACGATCCTAATAAAAGATCGTTGGATTCCGATCGACCAACCATCGTCAAAAAGGGATCGTTGCCAACGATCGGTGAACGATCGCAAAAACTGGATCGTTGGATTCCGATCGTTAATTTCCGATCGTTGTCGGCCAACGATCGCAAAAATTGGATCGTCGGCTACCGATCGGCCAACAATCGTGAAAAAGGCTCGTTGCCAACGATCCGTCAATGATCGCAAAAAGAAGATCGTTAAACTCCGATCGGCCAACGATCGTAAAAAAAAAGATCGTTGGCTACAGATCGGGCAACAATCGTAAAAATGGGATCGTCCAATTCCGATCGGCCAACGATCGTAAGAAAGGGATCATTGCAAACGATGGGCCAACGATCGTAAACATAGGATCGTTAAAATCCGATCGGCCAACGATCGTAAAGAAAAGATCGTTGGCTACCGATCGGTAAAAGATCCCATTTTTCCGATCGTTGTCAACGGTCGGCCAACGATCGTAAAATAGGGATCGTTGGATTTCAGATCGGCCAACGACCGTAAAGATGGAATTGTTACATTGCGATCGGCCAACGATCACAAGAAAATATCGTTACCGATCGGCCAGTGATCATAAAATTGGTTCGTTGAAGGCCAACGATCGTAAACATGGGACCGTAAATTTCCGATCGGACAACGATCGTAAAAAGAGGATCGTTAAATTCCGATCGGCCAACGATCGTACAAGAAAATAGCTTTGGCTACCGATCGGTCAACGATCCCATTTTTACGATCGTTGTCAACGATCGGCCAACGATCGTAAAAAAGGGATCGTTAAATTCCGATCGGTCAACGACTGTAAAAATGGGATCGTTAAATTCCGATCGGACAACGACGTAAAGGAATATCGTTGGTTACCGATCGGATCGATAAATTCCGATCGGCAAACGATCGTCGAGAAAAGATCGTTGGCTACCGATAGGTCATCCATCCCCTTTTCACGATGGTTGTCAACGATTGGCCAACAATCGTAAAAATGGGATCGTAGAATTTCCGATCAGCCAGCGATCGTAAAATTGGATCGTCAAATTCCGATTGGCCAACGATCGTGCAAAAGGGATCGTTACCAACGATAAACGATCGTGCAAAAGGGATCGTCGCCAACCAACGGTCGGTCAACGATCGCAAAAAAGGATCGTTGGCTACCGACCGGCCAACGATCGCAAAAAAAGGATCGTTGGCTACCGATCGGCCAACGATCGTTAAAAAAGGGATCGTTGGCAACCGATCGGCCAACGGTCGTAAAAAAAGGGATCGTTGGCAACCGATCGGCCAACGATCATGAAATGAGGATCGTTGAATTCCGATCGGCCAACGATCGTAGGTACCGATCGGCCAACGATCGTATAAAAAAGAGCGTTGGTCGAAGATCCCATTTTTACGATCGTTGTCAACGATCGGCCAACGATCGTAAAATAGGGATCGTTGGATTTCCGATCGGCCAACGATCGTAAAAATGGGATCGTTACATTCCGATCGGCAAACGATCGCAAAAAAAGGATCGTTGGCTACCGATCGGCCAACGATCGTTAAAAAGTGGATCGTTAAATTCCGATCGGCCAACGATCGTAGAACAAGAGATCATTGGCAACCGATCGGGCAACGGTCATCAAAAAATAGATCGTTGGCAACCGACCGGCCAACGATCGTTATAAGAGGACCGTTGGATTTTCGATCGGCCAACGATCGTAGGTACCGATCGGCCAACGATCGTACAAAAAAGAGCGTTGGCTACCGATCGGGCAACGATCCCATTTTTACGATCGTTGTCAACGATCGGCCCAAGACGTAAAGAAAAGATCGTTGGATTTCCGATTGGCCAACGATCGTAAAAATTGGATCGTTACAATCCGATCGGCCAACGATCACACAAAAAGGATCGTTACCGATCGGCCAAGGATCATAAAAATTGGATCGTTAAAGACCGACGAGCTTACAGATGGGACCGTTAAATTCCGATCGGCCGACGATCGTAAAAAGGGATCGTTGCCAACCAACGGTCGGTCGACGATCGTAAAAAAGGGGCCGTTGCCAACCAACGATCGGTCAACGATCGTAAAAAAAGGATCGATGGCTACCGGACCGGCCAACGATCGCCAAAAAAAGAATCGTTAAATTCCGACCGGCCAACGATCGCAAAAAAGGGATCGGCCAACGATCGTAAAAATGGGATCGTTAAATTTCGACCCGCCAACGATCGTAAAAAAGGGATCGTTGGCTACCGATCGGCCGACGATCGTAAAGATGGGATCGTTGGCTACCGATCGGCCAACGATCGCAAAACAGGGATCGTTACCGATCGGCCAACGATCGTGAAAATCGGTTCGTTAACTTCCGATCGGCCAACGATCGTAAAAAGAAGGGATCGTAGGCTACCGACCGGCCAACGATCGTAAAAAGAGGATCGTTGGCTATCGATCGGCCAACGATCAAAAAAAGGGGATCGTTGCCAATGATCGGGCAACGATCGTAAACATAGGATCGTTAAATTCGATCGCAAAAGAAGATCGTTGGCTACCGATCGGTCAACGATCCCATTTTTACGATCGTTGTCGACGGTCGGCCAACGATCGTAAAAAAGAGATCGTTGGATTTCCGATCGGCCAACGATCGTAAAAATGGGACCGTTAAATTCCGAACGGCCAACGATCACAAAAATGGGATCGTTACCGATCGGCCAACGATCGCAAAAATTGGATCGTTTAAGGCCATAGATCGCAAAAAGAGGATCGTTGGCTACCGATTGGCCAACGATCGTACAAAAGGAATCGTTGGGCTACCGATCGGCCAACGATCGTAAAAAAAAGGACCGTTAAATTCCGATCGTTCAACGATCGTAAAAAAGGGATCGTTCGATTTCTGATCGGCCAACGATCGCAAAAATTGTTAACGTTAAACTCCGATCGGCCAACGATCGTAAAAAAGGGATCGTTGGACTTCCGATCGACCAGCGATCGTGAAAAAAGGATCATTGGATTCCGATCGCCAACGATCGTAAAAATTGGATCGTTGCCAATGATTGGCCAACGATCGTAAAAAAAGGAATCGTTGGCTACCGGTCGGCCAACGATCGCCAAAAAAGGATGGTTAAATTCCGATCGGCCAACGATCGTGAAAGAAGGATCGCTGGCTACCGATCGGCCGAGGATCGCAAAAATATTATTCGTTGGCTACCGATCGTCCAACGATCGTGAAAATGAGATCGTTAAATTCCGATCGGCCAACAATCGCAAAAAAGGGATCGTTGCCAACGATCGGCCAACGATCGGCCAACGATCGTAAAAATTGGATCGTTGGATTTCAGATCGGCCAACGATTGTGAAAAAGGGATCGTTGGATTCCGATCGGCCAACGATGGTATTAATTGGATCGTTGCCAACGATCGGCCAACGGTCGTAAAAAATGGATCGTTGGATTTGCGATCGGCCAACGATCGTAAAAAATGGATCGTTGGATTTTCGATCGGCCAACGATCTTTGAAAAAGGATTGTTGGCTACCGATCGGCCAACAATCGAAAAAAATGGATCGTTAAATTCCGATCGGCCAACGATTGAAAAAATTGAATCGTTGGATTTCCGACCGGCCAACGAGCGTAAACAGGGGATCGTTGGATTCCGATCAACCAGCGATCGTAAAAACAATATCGTTGGATTCCGATCGGCCAACGATTATAAAAATCGAATTGTTCGACTCTGATCGGCCAACGATCGTAAAAATCGGATCGTTCGACTCCGATCGACCAACGATCGTGAAAAAGGGTCGACGCCAACGATCGGCCAACGATAGTAAACTTTGGATCGTTGGATTCCGATCGGCCAACGATGCGTAAAAAAGGGATAAGTTGGATTCTGATCGGCCGACGATTGTAAAAAGGGGATCGTTATGATCGTTGGCCGATCGGAAATCAATTACTAGGAGTATTTAATTGTTACAATCGTTGGCCGATCGGAATCCGACGATCTGTGGTCTTCAGCGGACATCCGGGCAAAATCCCCGGGTTTCCATTATTTGATTTGCATCTTTTGGTGGTAAAACGGATACCGCTGCTTGCTCTGAGATAATCGCGCACAGCAGCCAGTCGCAGTAGTTTTGTAGTCAGTCAGCAGCCAGCAGACGGCGGGTCCGGGGGTAATTTTACCATCGTTAGCCGATCGGAATTCAACAATCCCTTTCGTGCGATCGGGATCCAACGATCCTGTTCGTACAATCGCCGGCCGATGGAACCAAGCGATCCAAATTCTACAATCGCTCGCCGACAGGAATCCGACGATCCTTTTTGCTACGATCGATGGCTGATTAGCATCCAACGATGATCCAAATTTTACAATCGTTCGCCGACAGGAATCCGACGATCCTTTCGCTACGATCGATGGCTGATTAGCATCCAACGACCCTTTTTACCGATCGGAATCGAACGACCTCTTTTGTTACGACCGTTGGCAGATCGGAATCCAACGATCCGCTGTCACCGCGTTGTTGCGGAAGTGCACAGCAGTGGTTGCGATAGCATGTTTCTACGGCACTACGCTGCGGGTCATCGCGCCCCAGAGTTAGTTCTAAACCGTCTTCTCGCATTCCGCCGCATGTATACGCTTTCGGGTCATCGACAAGTAATCGTTACCACCCTCCCGCTTTTTAGAATCTCCGCCCCTCTCATCTGGAACACGAAGACGCCCCCCCCCGCCACATCTCACACTCCCTCCCAGCACGGTCTCGAACCACCACCCTCCATCTTCTAGCAGCATACATGCACCAACAGAGCACCTATCACCAGCTGAGAACAGTCATACACTATGCGGGTTGGGTCAGCATTATCCAAAACTAGCTAACCAAGGCACTCGCGCGCATAAAAATGCTCACAGGTACGCCCCCTCCGCCTGGATCCTCTCCCTCGGCATGCCCTTCCACTTCTCAGCCATCCGCAGCTCTAAATTGCCGGCGAGACCAAACCTATGGCACGGGGGTAACTTTTGGGGGTCTGTTTAGCAGCGGGTCGGGGTGCCTCTCGCGCGAGTGAACCCCCCTCTGTTCCTTTGCGGTCTTGAGCTTTCGTGCTGTTGTAACTTAGCGACACGAATCCACAACGGAACGGTTAGCCACGCCGTGCCAAACTAATCGCCCAAAGCATTTTTATGTCATTAACAGTGAGGCACGGAGTTACTCGTGCGAGTAGCTCATACTCAGCACTGAAAAAGGTGGTAGGATGCTACCATACCGTAGACTTAGCCACGAACTAACCATTGGCGAAGCCCCTTGTCATGAGGCGCGCGAAGCGTGCAGCGCCGAGCCTTTTTTAATTGGTTCTCCAAGGGGGAAAAGCCTCTTCCTATCGGATCGTATTCGAGGGCAGGGTGCCTTGAACGACTTTCTCTGTTTGTGAGTGTTTGTGTGTATGTTTGCATAAGTCAAGTGTGTGTTTGCGTATGCCAACATTTTTTTCGGCCACGCTTGTCCACCGCGCTCAACGTACATGGCACCAAGGCCAGTCTCGACGGGTCCCGTGCACGCACAAATAACAGACAACTCTTCTCGACCTGGTTTTGCTGTAAGTCCTCGAGAGTTTTTCGAGGCAGGTGCGGCAACGTGTGTTTTCACCGCCACCAAAACTGGGTTCCTACATTTTTTTTCGAGTTTTCAAAACATCGTACCAACGTACCAGAACTGAAACAGTGGTAAACCGCGTCATCCGTCCAATAATCGACGGCACGCGATGAACCGGCCATTTTTTTCTTTTTGAAAATTCAATTTTACCGAGAAAAAATAGTAGAGATAGTTCCGCCGCGCCTATAATACCCGAGCAACCGCCGCACGATATACCGACAAGCCCACAAGCTGGTCGAGAAATCGCCCACAATACCCACAAGAGAACAACATAATCTCTCCGCCATCATACCCTTTTCGTTCGGAATACCAGAAGCAGTGATGATGTCAAACCCACGGGTACACCCTCAATTCGAATCGAGGTACAACGCCCTCGGCGACCTGTCCAATCCAGACGGGTGCGCGGCGCCGCGTACACGTTTACGAGAGCAGCTTAAACAGAACGAATCCGGAGCCAATCTGCCGCAGGAGCAATTGGTTCTGGGACGCGCGCGACGCCAATACATAACAAGGAACTCCATACGTGATGCATCACGTACATGACTACTGCGGGGATTGAGGCCGCGCCTCATTACCACCAATTACTAGTATACTTCGTATATAGTCTACATATTTATAGTTTCCGCGCACGGACTGAGTTGCCCCGCCTGTCCCCCGCTCCCTCTTGTTCAAACCCAGGCCCCCACGCCCTTAAAAACTCCGCCCTCCCCTCACTGGTAATACGACTTACAGGATACACTTGATAAATTGATGCATTTCCGTCCACAGCTGTCATATTTTGTCCCCCTTAAAAACGGGTTTTATAGTTCCCGCTGCCAGACTGATCAACATCACCCGGTTGACCCTGGTACAAGCTATTTAATACACTGCAGTTCCAACGGGAATCGCCGACCTATATACTTAGTGAGGAGACACAACCCGTAATAAGCGCGATCGGAGTATCACACAGCCTGCAAAGATGAGTTTCGACAAAACCTTCGATCTCACAGCTGGAGTGTATTTTTAATTTTATAATTCGAAGTAATACATATGACGCGTGCTACGACAGAGGTAAACCACTCTTTTTTCTGAGACTCCTCACCTTAGGAGCTTAAGCCACGTCCTTCTCAACCCAAAAACTAACTTCGAAACAACAACAAAAAACTTCCATTAATCGGATGAAATGTCCCATGGCCTAGGGTTATAAAAAACGAAAATGATGTCTGCAAAAACAAAAAACCACTTATGATTCGGACAATTTGGGGTTAACCCCTTTACAACTGAAAACGCGTTTTTGGGGACAAAATTACTTGGATTTAGTATAGGGAGGGGTTCGGGGGCTCTAAAGGGGTGAAGGAAACCCGCCATTCAGAAATCGTTTCGGAAAAAAAGAGGTATTACCTTAACACCTCTATCGTACCATGCTTGAAAAAATGACAACCTGGCGCGTTCCGTAGCCATCACATGTGGTGTCCCTCAAAAAGGTTTTTAACTTTTCGTGCGAAGCCATAAAATCATTCAAGACAGAATGTATTCGTATCACCCTGTTAACCGTGGTGCCACTAATAGCTTTTGTAGCACAAAGGGAAATCGCCGATCCATCAATATACCCTTCAGGAGGATATACACACTCCGTAACAAGCGCGATCGGAGTATCACACACAGCTTGCATATACGACTTTCGATTACATCCTCGGTCCCACAGCTGGAGCGTATTCTCAATTTTCGAAATAAAAATAGGTTCATGTACACAGCAGTACATCACGCATACGATATAACGGCAACACGGAAACACAAAAAAACACATGCCGCAGAGGGTGGGCGACAGCGCAACAACATATAAATATATTGCGGAAACAAAAAAAAACTCGAGCCTCCCTGAACATTTTTATTTATTCATTATTTTATCCTCCGGCGGATGGGGACCCCCTGAACAAAAAAAAAAACGAAGCCCCCCCGGTATGGAAACGCCGAAATACCTATAGGATATCCGCTACATTTTTCTGTAATACCGTAGCGGTACACACGCATCACATGTTCGTACGTCAGGCACTAGATACATACTCACATCATAGGAGGGACAGGGGAGCACCCAAAAAAAGAGATAAAAGCGGGGAGCCACGCTCGTAGAAGGTCCAAACCCCCCAAAAAAACGGGGCGTTGTGATTTATTTCGTGCTAAGCGAGAAAAAATGGCGGGGGGGGGGGGGGGGGGGTTTCAACCTTTTTTTACTTGGTTTCAGCAACCCCCCCTCCTCCGTCTGGCGCCTTAACCCCTTGAGAGCCCCAAAATCCCTCCATGTACTAACTTCAAGTAAATTTGTCCCCAAAAAGGGTTTCCAGTTGTAAAAGCGTTAATACAAAAGCGTGGTTAACGCGTTCACTACTAGAAAAGGGGCATATATACCTGGACTTAGTACAGGGACGGATTTTGGGGCTCTTAAGGGGTTAAGATTTTCATTTTTTTTTCGTACTCCCCTGACTCGTCCGACGTAAGATAACACATACCTTGGGGGACGACCGTCCGACTCGAAATCCTCCAACACAACGGGGTCACACGCAACCAAATACCAGCGGCTTTCGGGAAGAGTGGTGGGCACTGATAATACGTGTGATATATACGTGGTGGTAGTAGTCTTAATCCGTTTTTCTGGCTTGAACCGGACGCATAATCTTCTTGCTGGTTTCTCTTCGTTGGATGTATAGCTGACCTCACCTCGCTACACTCCGCTGCTAGCGAGTCTAGGAAGGCGCGTGTCACAGCGGAACATCACGTGGGACACGGCAATGACGAAAGGCGTCGGATAGCGATGACGTCGACGACGGAACTTCTTGGCCTAAGCTCGACATCATGATTCAATCATACAGCAGTGGTCCCCATGAGGTTTTGTGGTTTAGTGGTGCCGGTTGCCCGATGTAGTGCCCGTGAGATTTGGATAAAATTATTCTAGCAACATGCAGCTGTGTGTTCGACGAACTTAGGGTCGATAGTCATCTCTGCAAGCAGTGTTACTACGCCGGTCGCTCGGTTTTAGCAAGTTTTCACGAGACGCATGCTACGATGGAGATGCACCACTTTTTTCCGAGGGTTTCCTCGTTTTGGGAGCTTAAGACATCTCCCAAAAAAAATTGATTTGGAGAAAAATAAAGCAGCTAACGGATGCATAGTCCCATGGTCTAGGTACACAACGAGAGTCATGAAAAAAGAAATGGCCAATATCCGACGATGTTGGGTTAGAGAGCCCCGTCATTCAGAAACCATTTTCGCCAAAAAAAGGTATACCTCTAGCGTAGCACGCGTCGTTTCCAAAAACCTAATATAAGATTACTTGTATTTCAATACTGACTTGTCAGGCAGGACTATCATGAGTGTTTCTTTTTACACACATGCACTTATTGTTTTCCCTCCTCCTTTCTCCTCTGCAATCTGCGCCAATTTATGGTTTGCTGGCTTTTTGTTTTCCTTTTTCTTTCTCCTCTGCAATCTGCGCCAATTGATGGTGTGCCGGCGGTGCGGTGCGTGTTCCGCCTTCCTATTCTTGAGTACCTTCGGTCTGGCGAGGTCAAAAGTCCTTACATACTGCTCCTGTGGGGTGTAGATGGGTGAAAATACCAGTTTACCCTGAACACAAACACACTGCTGTATTTTCGATGTACATCTCTGTCTCGTATCGTAGTTTGTGACCACCGAGCCTGCCTCTCTCTACGAAGATGAGGCATCGGTACGGGCGCTGACATCTTCGTCTACCTAGGAGGCATCGACACGGAGACTGGCTGTGTTCGGTGCACATTGGTGGAAATATCACTTTAACGTGAAGGAACATACACACCGGGGTGCTGGAATTTGGACCGGTGCAAATAACAGTTCAAACGTGAAGACACGCACGCTTTCTTTGAGGTTTGATTGATAATGGCCGACCTGACCCAACCTGGATCCCAGTCCTAACCTTGACCTCTTTGGAACACCAACAGTTACACACGTCGTACCAGGTCGTACATACCATATCCCTTTTCACGAGCTGTATGATCTATGTATTCCAGAGCAGACAGATCCTTGGTCAATATGTAAACAACACCTATAGATCATGTTGTGTGAGCGCAAGATTATATGAATTATCTATCTTAGGACAAGCTTTCTGGATCGGATCTACGAATACGTACTTGGTTTTTTTTTCTTGGTTTTTCTTCAACCCATTTATTTTCCTCGCACTGCTCTCGCGTTCCCTCGGGTGCTGGAATTTGGACCGGTGCAAATAACAGTTCAAACGTGAAGACACGCACGCTTTCTTTGAGGTTTGATTGATAATGGCCGACCTGACCCAACCTGGATCCCAGTCCTAACCTTGACCTCTTTGGAACACCAACAGTTACACACGTCGTACCAGGTCGTACATACCATATCCCTTTTCACGAGCTGTATGATCTATGTATTCCAGAGCAGACAGATCCTTGGTCAATATGTAAACAACACCTATAGATCATGTTGTGTGAGCGCAAGATTATATGAATTATCTATCTTAGGACAAGCTTTCTGGATCGGATCTACGAATACGTACTTGGTTTTTTTTTCTTGGTTTTTCTTCAACCCATTTATTTTCCTCGCACTGCTCTCGCGTTCCCTCCCAGTACTACAAGTAACTCAGATCCGGGGTCACATAGCGGGCCCTTCTCCCCCCTCCCCCCTACGGTACGTGCCTTCATTTTTATCGCGAGAATAATTCAGCATTTTCTCCCCTCGTCGGCTCGCGTCGAATTGTACTATAAATACACAATCCCCGCCCCAAGATATTCATACCACAACACCATAACATATCGCGTCCTTATTCTGCAAAACCATTTAATTGCCACCTCCCCCCCATCCAAGAACAACAACAACAAGAACAACCTAATCAACAGTACCCCGCCCACAGTACAAGTACCGGTAGCCTACACCAGATACCATCTAGACTATCTAGATCGTGATCGACGATCTAGATCTAAATCGTGATCTGTCCCATATTGGATCAAGGCTACGGTAGGGGGAGTCACTTTTGGGGGCTCTTTCTCCAGCGGGCCTGGCTCACGCGCGCGAGAAACGCCCCTGTCCCTTCGCGGTCCTAAGTTTCCGCGCGTTTTTTTTTGGCGATAAGACGCCGCCATGGAACGGTGAGCTACGCTGCGTTGAAAAGATCCAAGGCCTTTCAAGGCTCAAGACCCGACCCGCCAATCACGTCAGGATCTTCTCAAAATCTCGCGGGTCCAGTGAGGTCGGGTCAGGAGGCGTTTGATTTATCACGGGCCGGGTCGGATCGGGTCGGGTTGCTTAAAAATCTCGAGGGCCGGGACGGGTTACCGTGACTGAACCTGGCCCGTGAAAAATCCCTAAAAAAAAACGCCCGAGCAGTGTTGTGCTGCGAGGGACAGAGTCACTCGGGCGAAAGGCCCAGAAGCAGGGGTGAAAAAGAGGGTATGAAACTACAATACCGCAGCCTTGGTTTGTGTGAAACAGCAGTACCGGGGTGGCCGCGAAATCTATACGCAGTTCTGAAAAATTTTACAGCGGTAGTGAGCGCCCCGAAGGAACGCCTTTGCAACCGGAAACCCGCTTTCGGGAACAAATTACTTGGAATTAGTACAGGGAGTGGTTTTGGGGCTCTAAAGGGGTTTGTAAGAGCAGCCCGTGACAAGCCGAAACAAGCACTCTGCTCTCAACCCCTTTAGAGCCCCCAAATCCCTCCCTATACTAACTTCGGGTAATTTTGTCCCCAAAAAGGGTTTCCGGTTGTAACGGCGTTACCCTCTTCTGGAAGATGCAGAAAAAACTAACGCACACTAATTCTAAGTGATTTGTCCCCCAAAACATGGGTGTAGTTCGGGAGACGTTTAGCCCTTTTGGAGAAGGGAAGGCACCGGGTGACCACGGCGTATCTCTGTCTCGAAGTTTGCGACCACAGAGCTAGTCTCTCCATGAGGCATCAGCACGGACACTAATTGTGTTGGATGTAGATGAGTGGAAAGATAAAGATCAGTTTAATCTGAATAACACAAACAGGCGGCTTGTCCAGAAAGTCGCTGAGGGTAACTAAAAGCCCGTACGAGTTAAGCTGGAGAGTAAAAGCCATTACTGTTCAAAACAAAAAGAAAAGAAAACACAAAATCGTGATATGTCGTACCAGGTATGTGTCAAACAGTATCGAACGAAGTTATTTGATTTCGTAAAAAATTGAACAGCGTCAGCTGTGAGTTGTGAAATAGGCCACACCAAACAGCCCGCGCTGGGGTAGGGTACGCATCCTAAAACACAGCCGTCAGATTGTGTCCCCCTCAAAACGGGCTACATCATAGCTGTGAGTCAGCACGACTCAAGTCCGCCAACTAGCTACTATTACTATTAATAATTGGACTACTACTTAGTCGTTTCCCGGAGGTATCGAATATCCAACTTATAGGGTTTCCATACTTGTAGCAAGGAATGTTAAATGCGGGATGCATTTTCCCTTATTTTGGCGGAGTCCTCTCGGCCAGGGGGCGGGCTGCTTTGGCTCGCTTCGCTCTCCTGACCAAAGTCCGCAAGTCGGCTGGCCATCAGCTGGTTTCGCCAGTCGACTTGCCGACTAAATACAGTTACTTAGCTAAAGGCACCGATAGATTAGCGAATAGTCATAAAATCCTGGCGACTCACGGCTTAGCTTCTATAGTTACGTGCACAGATTGACCAAGTTAATAAAGGACTACGCGTTTTCGCATCACGTTGTTGACCCTGGTACGAGCTAGCACTAAGTGGAGTCGCCGCCCTATCTCCTTCACGCGGACATACACGCCCCGTAACACGCGCGATCGGAGGATTATCACACACCGCTTACAAAGATGAGTTCGACGAAATCGTCGATCTCACAGCTGTAGCGCATTTTTCATTTTTAATAAAAACGCACTACCTCTGGTACAAAGTAATGCACGACACGCGCCAGCACGACGATACGGTAGTAGGAATCCGTCCCTCTATAGTGCCGGCGTGTGCCAGCCGGAAATATTGACTCTGTAGCGGAAACCAGGACTGCTCTGCACAGTTCCACTACTTATTCCTATCTGTGCCCAGCGATTTCACAAGCACTGTAGCGGGCAACCGGCACTACAGTAGGTACCCCGATTTAAGAGCGCCCAGGTTAAGAGCGGTCGGCACTTGACCCTTCTAGCACCGCAGCTCTCGACATGGGGACAACACACTTGGAGTTAGAATAGAATGACTTAAGGGGTTGGAAAGCGGTCAAATCGGCATGCCTCGCCTATACTTGAAGCTACATATTTCCCACTACAGATAAGCGCAATGAGTAGTCAAGAGCGCTTGTTTCGGCTTGTCACGGGGCGCTCTTAAACCGGGGTACCCACTGTACTAAACCGGCGCTACGGAGGGACCTCTACTGACTCTACTTTTATTATACTGCTGCACGGTCTTTCTAAACGCTTAATTGAACAGCAATCGTTTCTTTTTTAGGACGGCATGATTCGGTCTCAAAAACGTTAACTCCGACTCCATAACCCGCCTCCTACATGCACACGGGGGTTTCCCCGAATCGGCAAAATTGAGGCCTAATTCGACCACTCGTATTCGCACTGGTATGTATGATGTACAAGGCGCTTCGGGCTGCGGGCGGCATTCGCCGCCCGCTACCCGCTACGCTCGCTCAGGAATGGAAAATGAACAACAATGATGTGAAGCAGACAGGGTTCCACGATTGATGGCAGGTGGAAAATGGCGACTTTTATCATGCCAAGAGTCCGCCGCCATGCTCCAGGAAAACGGCCCGGACGCCACATGCATGACTCGAAGTTTGTGACTGCGAGTACAGAGCTTGCTTTTGGTCTCTCTTAGGATGAATCGGCACTATGGACACTGGGGTGCTGGATGTTGATGCGTGGAAAAAGCAGATTAATCAAAAACACACATAAGTCACACCTTATGTTCCATACAAAAAAAAACGTACGGCGATCCGGTCACAGGCCTAAGTGTCAGCGCTACTCGGGAAAACTCCAATTTAGTTGGTGTGGTTTTGGCCACCTCAATGCGGGTTACACAGTTTCCGTGCGCAGGACAAGGTTGAACGTCTTAGTCCTCTTGACCCTGGCATCAGCAGGGGAGTCGCCGACCTGTATCCTTCACGAGGGTATATACACACCCCGTATCAAGCGCGGTCGAAGCATCACACGCAGCTTGCAAAGCTGAGTTTTGATCAAGAAACCTTTTTGGTCGATCTCACAGCTCTAGTGTATTTCTTCTTTTTTTCTAATATGACATGATGCGCATATGACAACACACCGCCCACTTCCTTCTTGCGGCAGGGGATAAACAATACGCCCTCTTAATTCAGTATCATCGTTTCCAAATCGTGGGACCAGCTTTAAACGGACTTTTTGAGTCAAAAAACAGGTACGATACCTGGTACGTAGTGACTGCCATCCGTCCCTCCTTTCCCCCCTCCGTCCCTTCGTCCCTCGTTCCTTCCCCCTCTTGCCTTGCCTCCCTCCTTCCCCCCCTCCCTCCATCCCTCCTCTCCCCCCCCACCCTCCTTCCCTCCCTCTAGTGCTCACCTATCCCTCCCTCTAGTGCTCACCTATTGGCATACTTTTCCTCCTCCGCCGTCCACTTCCCTCTCCTAAGCCCCGGCGGCTTCTGCTTCTTGTGCCCTCCTCTCCCGCCCATCATAGCCCCCAGCATCGTGCTCGACTCTAGTACCGCTGCCGCAGCCGCAGCAGCCACTGCCGCCGCCGCCGCCGCCGCCCCCCCTGCCTGCCCCGCGCTGCTACCGGTACCACTGTTGCTGCTGTTGCTGATGCTGTTGCTGTTGCCGCTGTTACCTGCACTGTTGCTGTTACCGCTGATGTTAACTCCACCGGTGCTGTTACCGCTGCTGACACCGCTGGTGCTGTTACCTCCGGCGTTGCTTCTACCGCTGCCGTTGCTACTGCCGTTACCGTTGTTACTGTTGCTGTTGCCGCTGTTGTTCCCGCGCCCAGCGTGATTTGAAGCTTCTACCTTCCCGCGTGCGCTACCAGCTCCGCTACGAGTCCCCGCGCCCGATCGCCCACTGCTCCTTCCAACACTAGCCCCCCCAGCTCCGCCTCCACCTCCGCTACCAGTACCACGAGAGCTGGCATGTCCTTGGTTGGCGGTCGCCGCCGCAACAAGGCCGTCGGCGAAAGCGGCGGCTTGGGCAGCCGCCTACACATATAAATCGTTTTTGGGGTTCATTTTTTTATTGAGAAGGAGGGAAGGGAGCGGAGGGTGAGGGAGGCGGGGGCGGGGGAGGGGGGGGGTTGTCTATGATTGGCGGACACCGCGGAAACGAGGCCGTCGGCGAATGCGGCCGCTTAGACAGCCTATATGCATACATGAATCGTTATTGGGGTTTGGTTTATCGAGAAAAGGGGGACGAGGGGGTTGAGGATGGGGGGTGGGGGTATAGGGGGACGGGGGTCGGAGGAGGCGTATTTATTATGGTATCTTGCGATTGATTTTTTCAACTACAGTTCCATCTACTTCCGGGCTGGCATATCATACATGGTTGTCCATAGTTGGCGGGGGCAAGGATGCCGTCGGCGAAAGCCGTTTCGCCGCTTGGGCAGTCGCACATACATACCAGGTACCAGGTACATTGCAGCGGGGGGGTTCTTAAGGAAGGGGGGCTGGGGCTGGGCGTTGAGGTAGGGGGGGGGTGGGGGGGGTGGGGGGGCTTGGGGGAGGCGTGTTCATGGTTGGTGGCTGCGGCAACAAGGCCGTCGGCAAAAGCGGCAGCTTGGGCAGCCGCCTATGAATAGTATGGGAGCGTTTTTTAAGGGGGAGGGGTTGGGGGGGTGGAATTAAGGGAGGGGTTGGGGGGAGTGGGGTTGGGGGAGGCGTGCTTCTGATGGTATTTTGCCTTCGCGGTCTGTAACAAATTCCACATACTTGCGTATTGGATTATACATGGTTGGCCAAGGTTGGCGGTGACTGCGCAAACGAGGCCGTCTGCAAAATCCAGACGCTTGGGCTGCCGCCTATATGCGTTTAGTACGGGATCGTATAGTCGAGGAGCGGGGGAAGGGTTGGGGTTGGGGGTAAGGGTAGGATCGGCGGAAGCGTGTACCTGATTGGTGATGGCTACGGTAACGAGGCAGTCGACGAAACCGGCCGCTTGGGCACCCACCTACATATAAACAGTAGGGGGTCGTTTTGGGGTCGTTTCATCGAGGAGGGGGGTAGGGAGGGGGGTTGATTGTTGGCGTTGGGGGGTAGGGAGAGGGGGGTTGGGGGACGCGTGTGTGTTATGGGTGTCTTCCCATCGCTTTGTTCAACAGAAACCGTCTATCCTTCCGGGCTAGCATATCATACATGGTAAACCATGATTGGCAGTGGCTGCGGCAACGAGGGTGTTGGCGAAACCGGCCGCTTGGGTTGCCGCCTTTACGTGTATAGTATAGGGGTCGGCGGGGGGGTTGGGGTTGGAGGTTGGGGGGTTAAAGACGGGGTTGATGGTAAGGGGGGGGGGGGGGTTGGGGGATTGGAGTTGAGGCAGGCGTTTCCATGGTTGGCCGTGGCCTCTGAACGAGACCGACGGCGAAAGCGGCCGCTTGATAGCCGCCCGTACATATCATAGCAGGGGGTTTGGAGTCGTTTGTCCACAAAAATACAGCTGGGGGTCTTTTGGGGGGTTGATTTATCAAGGGGGGGGGCTGGGGTTGGGGGTAGAGCGGGGAGGGTTGGGGGAGGCGTGTCTACGGTTGGTGGTGGCTACCGTAACGCGGCCGTCAGTTTGGGCAGCTACCTTTACATACCTGGTACATAGTAGGGGGCTGTTATTTGGGGTATTTTTATGTTTTGTCCACGAAGAGGGTAGGGGGGGGGCATGAGGATTGGGGAGATGGGGGAGGGGTTGGGGTTGGGGAAGGCGTGTCTATGGCTGCTGGTGGTTGCGGCCACGACGCCGTCGGCGAAAGTGGCAGCTTGGGCAGCTGCCCAAGCCGCTTATGCATCTCTAGTACGGGGGCGTTTCCAGATGGCGTTTTATGGAGGACGGGGGAAAGGAGGGGGGAGGGGTCGGGATTGGGGGCACGGTACGGGGTTGGGGGAAGCGTGTCTATGGTGGCGGGTGGCTACGGTAACGAGGCCGTTGGCGAACGAGGCAGCTCGGGCAGACGCCTATATAGAGTAGGGGGGTCGTTTTTTTAATCGGTTTATCCAACAGGGAGGAAAGGAGGGCGCGCGGGCGGGGGGGGGGGCGACAAAAGAGGGAGCTGGTTGCGTTTTCAGTGTCCTGGGGGGGGGGGGGGGGGGATGGGAGGGGGGGGGGGGGGATGGGGTGGGATGGGACGGGGTGGGGTTGGGTTTCAGATGGGATTGGATGGGACGGGATGGGATGAATCGGGACGGGATGGGATGGAAACCTTGGGTCGGATAAGAAGCAACGCGAAGGGACGGAATTGTATGGGATAGGATAGGATAGGATAGGATAGGATAGGATAGGATAGGATAGGATAGGATAGGATAGGATAGGATAGGATAGGATAGGATAGGATAGGATAGGATAGGATAGGATAGGATAGGATAGGATAGGATAGGATAGGATAGGATAGGATAGGATAGGACAATACAGGGTAGGATAGGATAATAGGATAGTGATACCTACGAGTGCATCTTAAATTGTAGCGGCACAAAAGGAGGTATTTCCGGGAGGGGTGTGGGGCATGAGGATGAGCCCGCGGGCTGTGTCGAAGTGCGCGTAAATCGAAGCACGGCGAATAGTTTGCTCAGGCGGCGAGTATCATATACTCATACCTGGTATACATACGAGGAGGCTGGCGTTGCGGCTTTCGATTCGATTTATCACGCGAAACGTCGTGTGGCAGGTACGTATCACGTATTCCCCACCCACGATGAAACAAAAAGTGTTCCACTACGTACGTGAAATATCGTGACGTCGTGACGGACATAACCACAGGTCCCTATTTGCTCGCACATCGTAGGCTGACTCCCGATTTCACCTTGATATATTTTTCGGGCGGAGGCATGAATTGCGTCAGCTATGATATACGTATGCATGTACCTGGTACCATTTCTTGTTTGTGTTTTTTCACTGGGGTATTCCTCAGCTCCAGAGTGACTGAAGCCTGTCCTGTGACCACGGACTTGATTATGAGAGTTAATGGGAGAACAACAACAATTCGGAGAGCAAAGGTGACCGTCGAAGGTTGGCGGCTTGTGTTTGTCCCATCAAGGCATCTTTAGACTTACCGGTGATATCCGAGTATAACCAGGGAAGTCCCTTGCTGGATGCCCTTGGCGGATAAGTTTGGCCCGTCACAGTCGGTTTAGACTTAACATCCTATATTTAGAGTGTGGAGTACCTTGACGGATATTGATGACGGATGTCCTTGACGGATATTGACGGACGTTCTTGACGAATGTCCGTCAAGGGACGCCGTCAACCGAAGTATTTCATAGAGAATTGGGTGAGAGTTGGAAATTGGAAATTGGAACTTGGAAATTGGTAGACGATCTTTTTAACGCCAGCTCTTACAACATATAACAGCATATCCGAACCTAATAATGATACGAATTTTCGGGTCGTAGAACCAGACGAGCAAAATCGGATGAAACAGCGCTTACAATGAAACTCGAATTTACAGATTGCAACAGATTGTTTTGGACAATGTTATCGCGACATAATCGAAAACAAATGGCTATCGCTCGACCACGTACTCGCACGAGTTGCCGCCCAAAGAGCATCTCAGTGCACTTAGACGAAGCATAGTAGGTGGGAAGAGGGAGAAGACGCCGAGTGCGCTGCAAGCGAGGAGGGTTGGCTTGCCCCTCGCTCCCGTCGATATCGTGCATCAACAACGACATGTCGCAGACTGCGGTTGTCCTCGTCCTCGACGACAACGAGTAGTGTGTTTTTTGTGTTTGAGCGAAAGCTGGCATCGCAACTGCGAGGATACTGGCAAGGCTCTCGTAGTCGTCACCATCACTATCTTATCCATCGGCGCGTGGTGAGGCCCGAGGTGTGTGCCAACGGGTAGGGGGACACAGCAGCAGCAGAACGAGTACGCCCATGATACTTGTTGCTTGCTCAGCAGATAGAATGCCTGATGCGTGCCTTGTGTCTTGTACTACTGCTACTACTCTACGTCAGCTGTGATATATGCGTGCACCACCTTGGGTTGTGTGTGTTTTTCCCTGGGGTATTCCTCAGCTCCAGAGTGACTGGAGTCTGTCCTGTGACCACGGACTTGATTATGCGAGTTAATGTGAGAACAACAACAACAACAACTACTGCTGGTTTCCGCTTTTTACCCGCGATTTGCCTCCCATGACGTATGAAAAACCAACTCCGGACGTCATTGTTGGACACGAATTTGTGGGGCCGACCCGAAAACGATACCTGGTATCCGAAAATGGAATAATAAAAAGTCGCCAGTTTCGGGTTTAGTCAGGGGGAGCCAAAAAACAAAATCTATTTTTTCACCGCCACTGCTGCTGTATTATAAAGGAGCCAGACAGGGGTGGGTTACTAAAACCTAGTGAAAAAACGTCATTTTCTTGATGAGCACGGAAATCACAACACTCCGTTTTTTTTTCGTTTCGAGTATGGCTCCGTTTTCTCTTTTTTTGTTGTGCTCCCCTGGTCTACGACATACAAGTTTCGCAAAAACCGGTTTTGCGATCCACGTACGTTTTTGGATCCAGAACCAGTGTTACAAGATATGGCTTCACGACATAATTTCGACCAAATGCTCCATGTTACTTTTTTTTTCAAAGGATACAATAATAAATCCCATATATTATTAATAGTGCCATGTGGAAAAGGCAACTGATAGCATCACAGCTGGCGGCACGCGCTTTTATGCACAGGGCAAAAAAGAAGACGAAAGTATAAAACAGAAAAACGGAAAACGATGGTATCATTGTATTTACCTGGCATACTTCGAAGTGTGTCTGTAAGTGAGTCTTACATGTTTTTGGCTCGCTTGAGGGCTTATGATTTTTTTTGTTTTTGTTTTCTTGCTCCCCCTGAGTAAACCCGAAACTGGCGATTTTTCATGCTTCCATTTTCGGACACCAGGTATCGTTTCCGGGTCGGCCCCATATGCATTCGTATCCGAAAATGATGTCCGGATTTGGTTTTTCATACGTCATGGGAGGCAAATCGCGTGTAAAAAGCGGGAAACAGTAGTAGTACTCGTAAAGTAGTAGCAGTTACTTAAAAATACAAGACACAAGGCACGCATCACGCATTTTATTTGCTGAGCAAGCAACAAGTATCATGGGCGTACTCGTTCTGCTGCTGCTGCTGTCCCCCTACCCATTGGCACACACCTCGGGCCTCACCATGATTTTTTTGTTTTAATTATTGGTATAGTTGGTGTCTATTGATTTCTTCATACGATCTTCTTTCTATTTAGTATGGAGCGTTTGTCGCTTTCCAGTACTTTTTACCGGGTACCAGGTATGTATTAGCGGCTTGCAAAAATAATTCATATTTCTTTCTTTTTTTCTTTTTTCTTTCTTCTTTCTTCTTTCTTTTTTCTTTTTTTCTTTTTTTTTTCTTTCTTCTTTTTTTGCATCCCATTTATTATCCTTGCACTACTCTCGCTCTCCCTCCCAGTAAGTAGTAACTCAGATCCGGGGTCACATAGCAGGCCCTTCTCGCCCCTCCCCACTTTTTTTTTTCTTCTTCACACACATCTATTTTCCAACTTCTGGACAAGCCGTGGTCACAGGTGTCGTCACTTCCCCCCGATTCTTGCCTTCCATTTTTATCGCGCACAGAGTTCATCAATCCCACCGCTCGTCGGTTTCTTATCGAGTGTTGCTAACTCACGCTCTCGCGCTTTCCGCAAGTCAATTTGTGCGCAAGAAAAAGTCCCCACGAATTGACACGAGTGTGCACTCGGGGGGATTCGAACTCACGAAACTGACCTATACCAGGCTCGAGGATAACCTGATACGCCACCAGGGCGACCAGGCCCCACTAATAAGGCGGCGCGTGCCTTCATTTTTATCGCGACGCATTTTTCTTCTCTCGTCGACTCGTGTCGAATTGTCTATACTGCTGTTACTATAAACAAGTAAAATACACACCAGCTGTGACATCGAAGATTTCGTCCAAATTCATCTTAAAGACTTTGCAAGTTGTGTGTGATACTCCGATCGCGCGTGCTATCGTGTGTGTGTCCTCACGAAGCGAAATGAGATCGGTCGGCGACTCCCCTCAGACCTAACTAGCTTGTACCAGCAGGGTCAACAGGGCGCGTGCACGGAACCTGTACAAGTCGTTTTTGAGGGCGACACAATATTACGGCCGCGGAATGCACTAGTTTATATTATTTAAAAAAAATGAACATACAAGTACACTCCAGCTGTGAGATCGAATATTATGCGCCATTTTCGATGGATGATGGAGTTAGATTTCGAATATTTATTTCGGTCCAAATAACAAGAAAGTCAGCCCGAGATTTCCAAAATTCGAGGGAAAAAGAAAACTTAGAAACTCAGGAGCGGTTACACTAAAGCTGTACCTGGTATTACGTACAGGTAGTATGCCCAGACTCCAGGCCGCGATCCGTATCGCCGCATCACGTTCATGTGCATGCGAGTATGAATATGACCTGCTGGTACAGGTAGCACGTGATGGATGGGCTACCTGTACCTTTCCGCAAGGCCTTTTCGTAAATACAGCAGCAGCAGACTACGTACTGCCTCTTGTATACCGGTATACTCCAAACTCCCAATTTCATTGCGAGGAACAGCCAATGTTTCCTACTTTTGCGATTGTTACGTACCTGGTGCTCTGCTGTATACGGGAAGACAGCAGTGCCACGGAATGTACGTACGAGTACGTATTTATGTTATGATACAAGTACTTTATTTTTTGCGCACGCTTCTACTTTCCAGCTTCTGGGCAAGCCGTGGTCACAGGGTGCCGTCCCTTCTCCCCCCCGGTTCTTGCCTGCAATTTTCATCGCGCAAAAATGAAAGTGAGAACGAAGAACACAAAACAAGTGTCCGTACGAGTCAGAACGTACGAGCGCGAAAAAAAACCCCGTAAAATCACCACTTTGTCCGGCTATACAAGAACCGTTTGTTTTGACACAAAAGAAACGAACAATCCCTACATTTCCGGACAGCTAGGGGACAAAACGAATTAACCCCTTTACAACTGGAAACCCGTTTTGGGGGACAAAATTACTTGGGTTTAGTATAGGGAGGGGTTCGGGGGCTCTAAAGGGGTTAAGCTGCAGGCCAAAACGAGCACGAAAAAAAATACCAGAAATAACACCACTTTGTCTGGGTATATAAGGACCGTTTCAGTGTTATTGTCAAGATCCAAACGGTCATCACATTTCCGAAAAGAGTGGGCTTAACCCCTTAAGAACTTCACCCATTTTTTTTTTTTGAAGGGGGGTACAAAACACTTGGGATTAGACAATAACTGCAGTAGGATAATTTTTGGAGTTGGCAAGTAGACAGAAAACGGCACCCATTTCCGCGGGACAAACTTAGAATTAGTCTGCAGTATCATTATTTGCAGTACTCAAGCGGCGCCGCGTGTACAGTCAGCGTTGGGATTGGGATCGGCAGCGGGGTCAAGCACAGACAGCAGCACCAGTTTTACAGCTCAAACGTCAACAAACAGCGCAATGGTGAGGAAATTTTGACGCTATCGTCAAAGGCTGCTGTTGTTGCTGCTGCTGTTGCTTGTACACAGTCAGCATAGCTGCTGCTGCTGCTACTTCTGCTGTTGCCAGTGCTGTGTTGCTGCTTCTGCTGCTGCTGCTGGGGCATTACTGCTGTGTGCTGCTGCTGTGATGTATTCCGTGTAAGTAGCGGACCGTGATGGGCAAAGCAGTGAAAGCAACACAGCCTAGAGACGTTCACCAACAGGCTCACACGTGACCGCTATGCCACGAACTGACGCTACAGACTACGAGGCAACCTCGAGCTCCACCCTACGCTTTCGCCAAGTGACCACGGCTGCTGCAGCACACGCTCTCAATGTCACCCATCGCGATGATGGATACATGGTCCCTATTTAGTGCGGTGCCTCACCAGACGACATTACCGACAATTACCGCATTAAAGTGGCACCTTGCACTATCCCGAGACAATCGGTTCGTCTCTACGGCGAGCTCGTGACATCGATCTCCACCGCATTGAAACAAGTACACGCACTAAATGGTATCGCACTAAAAAGGAACCACGAGCGTACAACAACCAGCTCACAACGACACTAATACAGCAGCAAAGAGCACTGTTTTTTTCGTCAACAAGTCAAATACTAACCTGGAGACTCTGCAGAGAAGTTGCGTTCCGCGTCATCCTCGGCGACACTAAGCGCCCTCCACCTCCGGGTCCATCCTGCATCTCTCTCGTTCAGCGCGCTGCCAGCTCGCCAGCACGGCAGCGAGACCCTCTCTCTCGCGCTCCCTCCCCGCACCCCCTCTGCTCCTCGTCGCTTTTCTGTACGCGAAAAAGTTTTTCGGCCAGGACCGGAAAAAAAAAAAACTTTCGTACGAATCTACGATTTATATAGGCCCTAGTATGGGATTATATAGTATCGGTTCGTATACTGCTTGTACGACGAAAGACGAAAAAGCGAGTCAACTTTTTCAGCGTCGGGAAACGGGGTGCCGACCGTCACACGTACCCTTGCAACACGTCCTCACGGGAGGGGGGGTTGGGGGTGGAAGCCCGCCTGAGCCACGTGCGAGGCTCGAAGCTTTTTCGGGCCCTACTTCGAGCGCGATGTTGGGTTTAGGTTTGGGCAAGAGTGCTAGATGACCTGCGTGGTGGTGCAAACCCCGGGATCCGGTGCTGATGTAATATTTGATTCTTTATTTAATTTTGTTTTGACATACGAATCGTTTCGCTTTTTCGTTCATCTTCTCATGTTTCCAATTTTTGCACCGCTGGGTATAAATTTAATACACGTTATTTTTGTTTAATATATATAACAAACTGACAAAACGGTATTTATGTTTAGGACCATAATGCTACATGTCTTTATGTAAGATACGCACGCAATACGTAGATATACCTGGCTCCAGTATTTCTCTACGTCGTACGTCGTAGTTTTTTCGCTACATTGAGATCGATCGTTGTGCCGTGGGGAGCTCTCCATAATGCTGGTTGAATAGTGCCACTTCTCTATATAATGCCGGCTAAGTCGCTTGGCAATACTGGAATATATCAGAATCTATGTGCTTACAACCGTGCCTGTGCCCCGAATTGTGCTTTATGCAGGGCTGGTACATACCGGCACTATTGGGATTCCCCCACGGCATGATATCGTCTCCCTATCTATATCAGCCGGCATGTTGAGATGATCGTCACATATATAGCAACCATAACACGCCTACCGGTACTTTCCAACAGGGGGAGCTCAACTCGTAGGAGTCAACGACGTGCCAGTCCTTCGTGGTCAGTCGCGGTAGCAGTATTAGTAGCAGTCTTCCCTCCTCTCCCCCGATTTTCTCCCCGCTGGGTTCGCTCTGATAATTTCATATAATCTGTATATATTTTTCACGTATGATACCAGTGAGTTTGAGTAAAAAGGAAGAAGAGTAATGATGATAATAATGCTGCCAGGTATTTATACACCGGTGTCGTAAGCTCTTGTTTACGACACCGCGCTGTGCTCGCGCTGTGCTTGTGCTACACCCCTCGGCTCATCCCGGAACTGCCACGGCTGTGGTGTGCTTATAGAGACCTATCATTGTGAAGCTATCGCGTGCCCGAAACGGCTCAGTACTCGATGAGATATCTGGTATTTGCTTGCTCCCGCAGAAATATGAAACCGGTCGTTGTGGTAAAAAATCCTTCCGGTTTCACAATTGAACCACCATTCAATCGGTCGTACTCTCAGCTGACGTTTTTTCAAAGTTCAAAAAATTATTTAAAAAAAAACTGCGGGAGCAAGAGCGGATACCAGATAATATCGCCTAGACCTTGCACCACGCGTATAACAAGCTGATACATATCTTTGATCTCACAGCCGAAGTGTATTTGAATATTATTTGTGACCTAAACCTCCTGAAAATCCCCCCCCCCCCTCCCGCCCCCCTCTTGCTCTCCCTTACTCAAACGCCCCACCAAATATCGAAATCCACCACATTAATAAACACTTCACGCACAGGATATCACCTCATTATCTTTCAAGAGCCATCCATGCCGCTGTGTCCCCCCCCCCCCCCGCCTCGAACGCCCCCTTCTTCCCCATCACCCGCACCTTCGCCTAGACCTAGCACCACACGTAAAACAAACCCCTCACCTAAAGCCGTCCCCCCCCCCCCCCCGCCCCCACCTCCCACCCTCCCCCCCCAACCCATCCCAACCCCACCCCCTCGAACACTCCACCCTCTCTTTACTCACTGATTGTACGAATTACCCCAGGATATACATGATAAACTGATGTATTATTTCCAAAAATGTCACATTTATCCCCTCAAAATAATGTATAGTTTCCAGGCACATATTGAGCTGCCCCCCCCCCCCCCCCCCCCCCCCCCCCCCCCCCCCCCCCTCCCGCCCCCAATAATATACTGGTGCCAAAACCGTCAGATTTATCCCCTCGAAAGGATTTATAGCTTACATGCACAAATTGCCCCTTTCCCCCCCCCCCCCGCCCCCCTCCAAACCCGCTCGCTTTTGATCAAAACCAGGCCCCCCTTTCCCTTCACAGCTGTCAGATTTTGTCCCCCTCAGAAACGGGTTTTATAGTTTCCGCGCACAGACTGACTAAAATCATCCTGTTGACCCTGATAGCTACACTGTAGTTGTAAGGGGAGTCGCCGACCTATATCCTTAATGAGGACACACAACTCGTAATGCGCGCGATCGGAGTATCACACACAGCTTGCAAAGATGAGTTTCGACGAAATCTTCGATCTCACAGCTGGAGTGTATTTTAATTTTTTAATAATATCTCGTCGAGTGCTACGAAAGTCGTGTATAGGGATAGGGCACACGATACGAGCTTCAAGGATAGATCGTATACCTACTGCTGTAGTATGCAGCTATATCACCTATACCATGCCAAAACAGCCCAGGGCACTTCCAGGGTAATCCGGGGCGCGTCGCGCAAAGCACAGCGCGCGGTATCGTAAATATGACTTTTACATATGTAAAATGTTGGGGTGATGACAGCGTACCTGGTACTTGTATCAATTTGGAAACGTCGGTTCGAGTCTCACAGACTCCCGTCTTTTTTTTTTTGTCTAGGGTGGGACTTTCATATGATATCTGTTATATGATAAGATCAACTACGACTGTTAATACTGTCTTCATATACTTCCGATGTATACCGAAACCCGCCATTATATTAGTTAGTGCAAAATTCAAAATAACAAGACCACCCCCAGTTAGTTAGAGAAAACCTACCTACGCCCTTAACCCCTTTGGAGCCCCCGAACCCCTCCCTGTAATAAATCCAAGTATTTTTGTCCCCGAAAACGGGTTTCCAGTGGTGAAGGGGTTGAGTAAGTAAGTACCAACAACCCTGATCGAGCCATCCATCCGCAGACCATCCAACATACATACGATAGAGCAATAGACAAAATTATAAAAATTACAATACACTCCAGCTGTGAGATCGAAGGTTTTGTCGAAACTCGTCTTTGCAAGCTGTGTGTGATACTCCGATCGCGCGTATTACGGGTTGTATGTCCTCATTAAGGATATAGGTCGGCGACTCCCCTTGCAACTACAGTGTAGCTATCAGGGTCAACAGGGTGATGTTAGGCAGTCTGTGCGCGGAAACTATAAAACCCGTTTCTGAGGGGGACAAAATCTGACAGCTGTGGAAGGAAATGCATCAGTTTATCAAGTGAATCCTGTAAGTCGAATAACCGGTGAGGGGAGGGCGGAGTTTTTAAGGACGTGGGGGCCTGATTTTGATCAAAAGGGGGGCGGGAGGGGGGGAGGGGGGGGAGGGGACGGGTGGGGCAGGTCTATTTGTGCCTGGAAACTATGAATATTTCTTGTGGGGGAGGGGGGGAATGTGGCGGGGGGGGCGGGGGCGGGGGGGGAGGGCTTTAGGTCGCATAGATGTAGGGGTTTGCTATACGCGTGGTGCTAGGTCTAGGCGGTGGTGCGGGTGGTGGGTGGAAGGAGGGGGCGTTGGGGACGGGGGTGGGTGGGAATTGCAGCAGCGGCATGGACGGCTCTGAAACGATAACGAGGCGATATCCAGGGCGTTGAAGTGTTTATTACTCTGGCGGATTTCGATAGTAGGTGGGGCGTTTAAGCAAGAGGAAGCGAGGGAAAAAAAAAAAAAAAAAAAAAAAAAAAAAAAGCGGGGGGTGGGGGGGGGAAGGGTTTTCAAGAGGTTTAGGTCACATACAATATTAAAATCAAGGATTTGGTCGACACTGATGTTCGCAACATTGTGTGTGATCCTCCGATCGCGCGTATCAATCATATATGTAGGGGCATACTATACGCGCGGTGCTGGGTCTAGGCGATCGTGCGGGGTGTGGGGAAGGAGGGGGCGTTGGAGGGGGGGAGGGGGGATGAATGAAAGCTACGTCAAGGATGGCTAGAAACATAATGACGTGATATCGATGGCTTATTAGTGTTTATTACTCTGGCCGATTTCGATTGTAGGTGGGGCGTGTGAACGAACTGGGCGGGGAACAAAGAGGGGGGGGGGGGAGATGAGTTGGAGCTACGGCATGGATGGCTAGATGGATAATGAGATGATATCAGCTGGCTGGTAGTTTTTACTACTTTGGCAGATTTTGATTTCAGGTGGTGCGTTTAAACAAGAGGGATCGGGGGCGGCGGGGGGCGGGGGGGCGAGCATTTCAATATGTGCGCGGAAACTATAAAAGCAATATATATAGTGGAAACTACGTACAGAAATAAATTTATAAAAAGGATATGTGACGTCAAGGTCTAGTTCAAAATTTCCCGCTTAATATAGTAAAAATACAAACACCAATCATTATAGACTAAGTGGAGAAAAACATTTTTTTTACAAAAAAAGATAGGACCCCTCCCATTAAAAAAAAAAAAACCCATAGTATATAATTACAAGTACAAACAAGCAGCTTGAAAAGATGAGTGTTGACCGACATTCAATTCGTCGAATTCACAGCTGACGTCCTGATGAAGATATTTTTTTTAAATGCTAGAGTGACAGCGTATCAATTTGGAACCGTGGGTTCGTGTCCCACACAGCAGTAGTAGTAGTCTTTTCTTCTTTTCTTTTTGGGAGTAGTGTGGTGAGAAGTCATAATAAGTCAAATGATAATTTGATAGAGGTTGGTCAAAAGCTCATAACGTAAGTTGAGAATTCAGGTTCGGAATAGATCCAAGGAAGAGGTTAAGACACGTACATACGAGTACCTGGTGTTGGAGTTGACCTTCGCTCGTACTCGTGGGTAGATCTTGGAGTAGGATATGGATCTATCTGGGTCTAGCTGAAATGATCACGGGTTTTTGATAGAAAGGTGGAAAGGTCGTCGTTGGGAACTACGTAGATTCCAGGAAGAAGTTGAGAAGAATATGAAAGTCGTGGTACAGAACTGATTGCCAGCAAGTAGTTGTGAGGTCGGTAAGTTTTGAGAGCAGATTTCCCGGGAGTTGTCGTGGTTGCCCTTGCATGTCAGAAGCTCGCTGGGGTGTCGCTTAGAGCAGTCTCGAGTCGATGCACGATATGGCAAGCCATCGGGGCCGGGTGAGACTGATGTAAGCGAGTATCAGGCGAAAGCAGTCAGGATGTGATGGATTGGTAGGCGGACAACAATGAAGGAGAAGGATAAAAGATGCTCAATTACACGTACATGATCCATCAATCAATCATTTTTCTTGACCAGTTCTCAAAGAAGAGCCAGAACAATAAGCTTTTATGTCGTCAGATGAAAAAACCTGCAGATATTGTATGGAATGAGCTTGGACAGCTATTAATAGCGAGCATACAGTACCCGTTAAGTTGATATTTAATTTGCTTTCCTCTGTTCATTTGCAGTTTGATGTTTTTGTTGTTGTTGCTTCCTCTGTTTCACAGTCTGTGACCACGGGGGGGGAGGGGGGGGTGGGGGGGAAGGGGTGGGTGTGGAGGAGAGGAGGAGGGGAGGGGGGGGGGGGGGAGGGGGGAGGAGGGGAGGGGGGGAGGGTGGGCGGGGGAGGGGGGGGGAGGGGGGGGGGAGGGAGGGGGGGGGGGGGGGGGGGGGGGAGGGGGCGGGGAGGGGCGGGGGGGGGAAGGGGAGGGGAACGGGGGGGGGAGGGAGGGGCGGGGGGGGGAGGGGAGGGGGCGTACTCATTTGTTGCTTGCCTTAATCATTTGGCCATTGACCCCGCACCCCTTTCGAGACGGAATAAGAGAGTCATTTTTGGGGCCTTTTTTTACGGTGGCTCGGGGTCACTCGCGCGAGCGACTCTCCCCTATCCCCTTGCGGTCTTGAGCTTTCGTGAACTGCTATAATTTTCGATACGAATCCCCGACGGGGTGGCGAGTTACGCCGCGCCAAGAGCAACGCTTACGTAATAGAGTATTTTCGTCCGTGACGGGCAGAGTCTCTCGTGCGAGTGGTGAAAACCCGGTAGTGGAAATGGGGGTATGTCATAACATCCCCCCTATACTGTGAGATAATGCCACCCCAACGGCCGTCTGCTGGAAACCCCGCGGTCACGGCAGTAAAAAAGTGTCTTACCTTCCCCCCCCCCCTCTGTATGATGCAGGCAACATAAAAATACCGGTGGTCTACAGAACAGCAGCAGTATTTTGCACTACTACTACTACTACCAATACTACTGCTGCTGCTTTCGGAGACGAGTATACGTGCAACGCTGCATTCTTCGTGATCATCAAACAAGGCGTATTATATAAGCATCCCCTCTCCTATCATAACACGATGCGTGTTCCGCCCCCGCACTGCTGGGATTCAAGGATATATATATCGCCCTAACATAAAGAATGGCGTAGTATATACGGCCATGCGTAATTATATGACCACATCCACAATCCCAAACATGCGTGGGTGTGTGCGCGTTCGTGTCTTGGCAAATTAAATTAACACCGACAACGAAAAAGGACAACAAGAACTAACTACGATTGCTGCTGCTGCTTGTATTTACTTACGGACTACATTATCTATTGCTGGTTACTGTTCCCAACGCGCACACAAACCCACGCACCACATCCACACGCCTGCGCCCACGGCACGCGGCATCACGACACGCACGGGGGGAGGACGCGAACCATTCGTCACGCGTTGGGCATGGATGGGGGCGGGGCGGGCGGGGGGCTGCGTTTTGTTTCTGACGCGATTTTTCGAAGTCACGAAACATGATTTGTATGATTTGTATGAAAATAGTGCCCCTACCTGCCGGTCAGTCACGTGGATGATTGTAAGGGTTATAGGGTGGGGTACTATAGTAATGGGTGACAATGGAGCGCTACCTCAACACCTGCATGCTGTACGAGTCCAATCTGTGTGGAGATGCTGGGTGAAGACGGAAAGCACAGGAAGAGATCAGCACGCGAAATAGTGGCAGGGCATGCGCGGTCATCGTGTTTGTTTGTAGATAGATGCGAACTGAACGAACCAACACGAACGAACATCAATAATAACAGCTACAGTGTAGTGCGCTGTTTGATGTTCGTGTTCTGATCCCAGAGAAAGGGGAATTCGGTACCCTCCGTACTCTATACTAATAAATATTAGTAGCGCAGCAGCAACAAACAGCAGCAGCAGCAGCAGCAGCAGAAGCAGAAGCGGGATGGTTGCTTGCTTGCTCAGTCGTCTACGTTGTAACAGAGGAATAAAAAAAACACCACACCCTGCGTAGGAGCCTACTCGTGTCCGATCCTTCATGAAGAGGCTTTTTTTTCCCCTTGGAAGACCAAGAGGGAAAAAAAAACGCATTTCGCGCTCTCTCGCCTCGTTATAATACGGCATATTATATTATACAGGTATCGGATGATATCGGGTACAGCGGTAAATAAATGTATCATATCACACTCCTTTCCGAGGCGGTGGTTAGCCTGGATTTCCGGGACTGTATCGCAAAATGTTGAAAAAACAAACAACGGAGAGCTAAAGGCGAGGAGAAGCGGGGAGAGAGGAGGCCGAAACGACCGGCTGTCGGCAAACGCCACACCTCACGGCGAGTTCACCAACTGCAAAAAACCCCAGGGGCAAGCGGAAAAAGTGGGCCCGGGAACAGGGTGCGCCCCCACGACCTGCTGAGCGGCACCCGGGCAGGCGTGGCACAGAGGCGGACGCCCCGGTGGCGAATCAGGTTGTCCTCGAGCCTGGTAGAGGTCAGTATCGTGAGTTCGAGCCCCGCCGAGTGCATACTCATATAAATTCGTTGGGACTTTTTCTTGTGCGCAAATTGACTTGCGGAAAGCGCGCGAGCGTGAGTTAGCAACACTCGATGAAAAATCGACGAGCAGCGGGACTGCTGAATCCTATGCGCGATAAAAATTGAAGGCAAGAACCAGGGGGGAGAAGGGACGACACCTGTGACAACGGTTTGTCCAGAAGCTGGAAAGTACAGTGTGAGAAAAAGAAAAAGGGTGTGACGGCCGAGTGACGCTCGAGCTCGGGCACCGGGCGGTGCGTTTTCAATGTGGTCACGGGTGGTGCCAATTGCTCCACGTGTTGAGTGGTTGAGGGCACGTGCTATACGATAGAGGTTACGAGGTACTTTTTTTGCGGCTTGGAAAAGAGTAATAAGAAGTTTTATACTTCTTATTACTCTATATATTATACATATATAACACATTATAGATTTGCATTTCTAATATTGATTGAACAAGCGCATTTATTAACCATTAATGGATATACTTTGGACCCAGAATGTAAAGTTCGAGCACACGATTAATAATCTTAATATTATTTTCTTTAGGTTGAGAAATAACTCTTCTTTACCGACGTTTTCTGACCGACGGATTTCCCCAACCTAAAATCGTCGGAGTTTCAATATTTTCAGACTTTGAGAGATAATCCATTTTGACACGATTAATAATATTAATATTATTTTCTTTAGGTTGAGAAATAACTCTTCTTTACCGACGTTTTCTGACCGACGGATTTCCCCAACCTAAAATCGTCGGAGTTTCAATATTTTCAGACTTTGAGAGATAATCCATTTTGACACGATTAATAATCTTAATATTATTTTCTTTAGGTTGAGAAATAACTCTTCTTTACCGACGTTTTCTGACCGACGGATTTCCCCAACCTAAAATCGTCGGAGCTTCAATATTTTCAGACTTTGAGAGAAAATCCATTTTGTGGTCTATGCCTAGCTAGGCCATGGGGTTGTTCATCCGATGGAGTTTTTTTCTTTTCTTTCTCCGGAGACGCGTGCTACGATACAGGTGCACCACTTTCGTTTCTAATACTACCCCTCACTTTTATAGCTTAAGACATGTCCTTCTCAACCCCAAGAACTGATTTTCGGAGAAAAATAAACCTGCTTTATCGCGGACGAACGAACGATCCCATGGCCTAGCTAGGTATACAACGAGAATCATGTACCAAAAAAAAAAAAAATCCTGTTTCCAACGATTTTGGGTTAAGGAGCCCCGTCACGTTCACAACAATCATTTCGGGCGAAAAAATGATACCTCTGTCGTAGCACGCGTCCAAAAATCATTTGTATCTCTTCGAGTTTAAGAATATCGAGCTTTCCCAGCGAGGAGGGGTATCGAGAAAAAAAGGTGTGCACCCCTACGTTATGTGATGCGTCTGAGACCCTCGCGAGAGACGCAGAACCGGCACTCCGTTGCCTGTGGGGGTAACCCAGCACCCGAGACGGAACGGATCAGAGGCGCAGCGGTCCAAGCGTACCCGGGCCTTCGCAATTGGGCGGGACGGGTGGGGGAGGGGCCACAGGCGAAACGGACCTATGCAGCGAGGGGGCTTTGGTGCGGATGATGGTACCCGAACAGCCCGGGTATAGGGTCCCCGTTTTTCTTTGACGCCGTTTTCATGTGGATGACTTCCGGTAATGCTTCGCGACCGGGAAGAAACTGATGTTCGTCTCCGCAATTTTATCGCGTACCTTCTGACTGAGCGGTCACGTGCCCGGCATCATTGACTATGTCGTGGGGGGAACACCGGCCGAATCGGGACTTTGCCGACGCCGGCTCCTGCGGGCGATGGACCCTTTTGCGTTGTACTGCGCCATCAACGCCTTTACAGCTGGAGACGCGTTTGGTTCCAAACTACTTGTGATTAGTACGGGGAGGGTTTTGGGGGCTCTTCAAAAGGGAATCATTACGGGATCCGATGCTATTTTTTATAGGCAGTTTGCCCCCATACAAGCGCTTTAGAACTTGCACCTGGTTTTGAGTTGTGGTGTTGTTGTTGTTTGTTGTTTTTCTCGCATTAACTCGAAATAATCAAGTCCGTGGTCACAGGACAGGCTCCAGTCACTCTGGAGCTGAGGAATACCCCAGGGAAAAAACACAAACAAACAAAAGGTGGTACACGTATATATCACAGCTGACGCAATTCATGTATATAATGCCGGCCCTGCTCCACCCACCAAACGGCCAGGTCAATCGGTTCTATGATACGAAGACCGGTATTGGTGTCCAGGAGGACGCGTGCTACAATAAAGGTAGCACTTTTGGTGTGAAAAATTCTCTTTTTCTGGATGACTGGGCTCCTTAACCCAAATTTTTCGGGGAAAAAAAAAACGGTCCTTTTCTCTTTTAGACGCGTTTCGCTTTTCACCTAGGCCATGATACCGGAAGTGTTCATTCGGGAGCACTTTTAAAGTTTCTCCAACTTAGTTTTTGGGTGAGGTATAGAGCTCCACTCACCTCAATAGGTTGAGAGCCTCGGGAAAAACATAATGGTGTCCCTCTAGCGTAGCATGCGTCGGAGGGCAGGGATATTATATGTGCTGCTCACTGCTCCCGTGGCTGTTGGCGTACACGGGGCGAGGGGACACGAGGCAACGGGATGCCACAACCCAAGAAATTTCGGAGGGGCCGAAGCTCGAACAGGCGTCGTCGATGTGTCGCCACGCGCGAGGGGGGTAAAAGTCGAGCAACCAATCTTCGGCAAGAGCCGCGGTCGGCAGGAAACCAAGAGACATGGGCGACGCTCGTGACCAAATTCCCGTCCGAAGACCACGCCGCCGTTTCCGTGGCCGCGGCGGCTGCAGTGCCTGGGCAGCGCTATCGAGTATCCGTGCAATCCTGCTGAGGGTAGCTTGGCCGACCTTGAGGTCGAGAGGCTTGAATGGCACAGGCGATGGCCTTGTATAATGTTAGTTGGTTCACGGCTTGAGGTGCGACAGGTAGGGGACCATCAGACCAGAAGCGCTCCTCCGTGGCGCCCGGGCGATGAGCACGCCTTTCAGACACCCTTCGACGCCGTCAACTAGCACCTCCTCCAGTGTGTTGGGCCGCGGCGGACCTTTCCTCTCGCTCCCGCATTGCACAATCAGCCCCCGCGGGGTATGACGGCCAACGGTTTGCGAACCTCCAGCCCACCCTCCACACCAAAATCGGGCGGGAGGGGAGTTTGGCCGAAGCGCGGTAGCCTTCTGGTGGAGACGAGCCGGGCTCTTACCCGTCGGAGAGCTCTGGCAGCTCTGTTCTTCTCGCGATCGAGCCTCACCGCGCTCAGGGTGAAGCGTCGGGGCCGGTTTTGCGCGGGTGTAAAACACGGAGGAGGCGTATCACCGCCGCAGCTATGTGCGAAAATGGAGCCATCCCACCGTAGGGGCTGCAGTGTTGTTGGATTAACTCATAATATATACCTGTCCGATTAAGCTCCTCAAACGCGGAACTACCGGTTAGTCATTGTAGTCAAAGCAATTTCACGAGGAGTGCTTTTTTTTTTCTTGGTCTTGATACGGCATAGATAGATAGAAGCTTGGTCGGGTTGTTGTGCGAACGCGAATGCCTTGTTCGAAGTCATTCTTCGGGTGAGATATTCATTTGAGCTCTAGCTCCTTCATTGTTAGGAGAGAGCTCGAAGAAAATTCTTGGAATCTGCGGCACCTCTCCGCCGTGGAATGGCTCAATGGTGGACGCAGTGGTGGGCGCAGCGGTGGGAGTCATCCCATGTGGCAGAGGGGGCGTTGTGTTCTGCACGTTTTGGGTGAAATGTTTCTTGACGCATGCTACGATAGAGGTATCAAGGTATACCTTTTTTTGGCGAAAATGGTTTCTGAATGCCGGGGCTCCTGAACCCAAAATCGTCGAAAATACGCCCCATTTTTTTTTTTTTTGCAAGATGATTCTCGTTTTGTACCTAGGCCATGGGGCTTTCTATCCGGTGTAGCATTTTTTTTTTTTTCCCCTCCAAGTCATTGTTTTGCCTTAGAGAGGTCTTAAGCTCCCAAATTGAGGGGTAGTATTAAGAAAAAAAGTGGTCATGTCACCTCTATCGTAGCACGCGTCGATTTGTGAGCTCCACTCAAGCGGGGCAACCACCGATTATATTCGGAAATTTTTTTACGCCAGAATGTTTGTTTTTAAGACTACTAATATTAATAGCGCGCACAGAAGTGCTGGTCGGACTATACTCAAGCGAATGCCTTCTTTGAAGTCATGTTTCGGGCAAGGTATCATGATGGATGAACCCAGGCACACAGGCATAAACCAACCAGGTAGGCATTGAGCTTATCGCGTTAGGGGCTCAAAAAAACTCCCGCTGCTATCCCTGCTGTGGAATGAAACTCGTGGGAGCAGGTCAATCGAGAGGAGAGGTGGTTTGGGATCGCGAATCCCGGAGGAGAGACCAAAGCTATACCGTTGTCTTATTAATAGTGTCTTATTAATAGTGTTATACTCCCATTTTCCCTACCGCGCGAGAGACCACATGCTACGACATAGAGGGGCACCCCACTGCTGTTTTTCTGAGGTTTCGACGCGTGCTACGATAGAGGTATGGTACCTTTTTTTGGCGAAAATGGTTTCCGAACGACGGGGCTCCTTAACCCAAAATGTCGTCGGAAACAGGTAATTTTTTCTTCTATTTGCATGAAATTCTTATCGTGTATCCTATGCACCCAAGCCATGGGATATTTCATCCAGTGTTAATAGCAGTTTTATTCTTCTCCAAAAGTCAGTTTCTTGGGAGAGGTCTCCCAAATTGAGGAAACCTCGGAAAAAAAAAGAAGGGGTGATGCCACCCCGATCGTAGCACCAAACCTCACCTGAGGGGCTCTATTTTCGAGCCATGCCACGGTAGGAGTGCTGCAGATTCTAAGATTTTCTGAGCAGATGCTAAGAATTTTCTGAGCAGATTCCAAGAATTTTCCGAGTTCTCCACACATGAGGAGCTCGATAGCTCACCCGAAACATGACTTAGAGGGCATTCGGTGGCGCAGTCCGCGACCCGAGCACACATCTATAGGTTGCGCGCTAGCCCTAAAAAATCAAGCATGCGCTCGTAAAAGTATCAAGACTGACTAAAACCGGGAGTTCCTTACTTTTTGCCAGGAGCTCTCAACCGGCCAGAAAAATGACGCGTACGTACATGCTACGATATAGAGGTATACCTTTTTTTGGCGAAAACGTTTTTTTAAATGACGGGGCTCCTTAATAACCCAAAATCGTCGGAAATAGGCAACTACAAAAAAAAACAAAATGCATATGATGATTCTCGTTGTGTACCCTAGTCCATGGCATTTTTTCATGTCCGGAAAAATGCAGTTTTGTTTTTTCTCCAAATCAGTTTTTGCTCGAGAAGAGGTCTTAAGCTTCTCAAATTGAGGGGTAGTATTAAGAAAAAAAAAAAAAATGGCGCACCTCTATCGCAGCACGCGCGTCTAGTGTTGGCCCAGAAGCGTGCTACGATATAGAGGTATACCTTTTTTTGGCGAAAACGTTTTTTTAAATGACGGGGCTCCTTATTAACCCAAAGTCGTCGGAAATAGGCAACAACAAAAAAAAAGTCGCATATGATACTCGTTGTGTTCCTGGTCCATGGGATTTTTTCATTGTCCGGTAACATAAAGCAGTTTTATTTTTTCTCCAAAATCAGTTTTCTGCGGGAGAGGTCTTGACCCCCCATTTTAGAGCTCCCCCAAATCCCTCCCTGTACTAACTTCAAGAAAAAGTTGTAAGAAAAAAAAGGGTTTCAAGTTGTAAAGGCGTTAAGCTTCTACGTTGTGGACAATCTCGGAAAAAAATGGCGCAAGCGTCTATCATCGTAGCACCGCATCAAATGTTGGCCCAGAAAAGTTCAGCCCCCACCTCACGAAGGCCTTTTTTTTCACACATAATCTACTTTCCAGCTTTTGGATAAGCCGTGGTCACGGGTGTCGTACCTTCTCTCCCCCCTGGTTCTTGCCTTCAATTTTTATCGCGTATCGGGTTCAGCAATTCCACTCACTTCTCGTCGATTTTTCATCGAGTGTTGCTAACTCGCGCTTTCGCGCTTTCCGCAAGTCAACTTGTGCCCGAGAAAAAGTCCCCACGAATTTATACGCGTATGTATGCACTCGGGGGGATTCGAACTCACGAAACTGACCCATGCCTCTCCCAAGAACCTGATCGGGGAAAAAAATGCTGTACCAGAGGAGCAATCCTCTTGCCCCAAGTACAGACGCGTGCTACGATAGAGATATACCTTTTTTTGGCGAAAACGGTTTCTGAACGACGGGGCTCCTATCCCCAAAATCGTCGGAATTCCGGGGGGGGGGGGGGGGGGGGGGGGGGAATGCAGTATTTTCCGCTAAATACCGAGTCGTTCTACGGCAGCCCCCCCCAACTTTTCTCTAACAAAATCGCCGATTTTGAAACCAGCTCCCGGCCGTATCTCCAAAAATACGTTGCGCCGCGCCACCTCGATGTCATCGTTCGATAGTCCTTTGCAACCAAGGAATACATGAAAATATTTTCTTCATAGCATCGTTCCTCGTGTCGAGCAGCCACGAAACGCTCGTAAAAGAAAATCGCTGGTTTAAGGGGGGGCTGTCGTAGAATCAGTCTACCCTATGCCGTGAGAGATTGGTCATCGGGTAGCACCTTTCGTCTTCCCCCCCGAAAAACAGTTTTTTGGGTCAAAACAGGCAAAAAGAGCTCCTCAATAAGTTAAGAGCCTCAGAATAAAAGTGGTGATGTCACCTCTCTATCGTAGCATGCGTCTAACGTTTGGTGCTACGTTGGAGGTGGCATTCACCACTTTTTTTCCGAGGCGTTCCTCAACTTGGGGAGCTTCTTAAGACCTCTCCCCCAAAAAAACTGATTATTGGAGAAAAGCAAAACTGCTCGTACCGGATGAAATATGCCATGGCCTACTAAGTAGGCACAACACATATTTTCACGACGAGAATTTCATTGCAAAAAAAAACAAGACCTGTTTCCCCGACGATTTTGGGTCGAAGGAGACCCCCGGTCATTCAGAAACCGTTTTAGACAAAATAAGGTATATACCTCTATCGTAGCATGTGCGTCTAAGACATACATACGACAAGAGCCATTCCGCGATATAGGGGTGAAGCAAAACGTCCCTGAGCTCCTAATATGAGGGAGGTCAACCGCTCCCCCGAAAAATGACTTGGGACGCGTGCTACGATAAGAGGTGTGTACACCACTTTTTTTCTGAGGTGTTCCTCAATTCGATAGCTCAAGACCTCTCCCAAAAACTGATTTGGAGACAATTTAAAAAAAGCTACCGGATGAAAAATCCCGTGGCCTAGGTACACAACGAGAATCAGGCAAAACAAAATGGCCATTTCTTCCGACAATTTTGGGTCAAGGAGCCCCGTCACTCAGAAACCATTTTCGCCAAAAAACGGTATACCTCTATCGTAGCACGCGTCTGCGAAGAAATTTTTGTTCGCGCGACCCAAATGACGCATGCATGTGCTACGATCTAGAGGCAAGCACTTTTGGTCCGATAATGGTTGCTGAATGACGGGGTTTCTTAACCCAAAAATGGTCGGATATATTGGCCATTTTTTTTTCGCACATGATTCTCGTTGTGCAATACCTAGGCCATGGGATTTTCCATCCGGTATAGCAAGTTTTAGTTATAACCCAATTCAGGTCTTGGGAGAAGTCTTAACAAGCTTTCCAAAATTGAGGAACCTTTTAGAAAAAAGTGGCGCCACCTTTATTGTAGCACGCGCCAAATAAGCATCTATCCCCTTCTGAGGGCCCTAAAAAAATATTGCCTCTACTTAACTAGAACCGGTCAAAAAAAATCCTCGCTTGAGGAGCTCCATTCTTGGCCGGGTACGTCTTTGGTCCAAAAAGTGCAATGCCCCGACCGTGGGAAGACTCACGACGAGAATTACTTGTCAACAGTGCACAATGACGCATGCTACGATAGAGGTATACCTTTTTCTGGCGAAAATGGTTTCTGCATGACGGGGGTTTCTTAACCCAAAATCGTCTGCAGTAGACCCATTGTTTATTGTTTAGGGATGATATTCTCGAGTTTGTATACCTAGGCCAAAGAGGGATTTTCCATCTTTGGTAAGCAGTTTTCTTTTTCAAATCAGTTTTTGAGGGGGGAGCTCGTAAGCTTCCCAATTGAGGAACCTCAGAAAAAAAGTGGCGCACCTCTTGTCGTAGCACGCGTCCAATATATTGTGCCCCCCCCCCCCCGTCTATTTTGGGTTAAGGAGCCCCCCCCGCCATCAAGAAAACGCTTTCAGCCGAAAATGCTACCTCTAGATAATAATCGTACCATGGGTCGCGAGAGACTGCTGTTTCTCACTCAAAAACAGAACTTGAAAAAAAAGTGTTTTTGGCCCCAGCGCAATCGAATAATTAAGCCAGAAGAAGAAGGGACAGAAGGGAGTGCTTGTGCACATAGATGTTTCCTGTTTCATGGGTTTCCACCCGTGGTTGTTCTTGTGCATCATTCTGGGGATATTTATGTGAGCGGGGAGGGCGGGAGGGTCAGGGGAGACTGCCGCCGCTACCGCGCCAATCCGAATGGATTGGGCGCAGTAGTAGCAGGGGAGGTGTCGCGGGAGGATGCATATCAGGACTGGGAGCGCGGGGGGGGGGGGGGGGTCGTTGAGACGCTCGTATCCACTAAAAACGGGATTGACTTTCTATGGCCGATGTCGGGGGGGGAGGGGGGGGGTGGGGGGAGTTCTTATCGCATCAAAACGGAATGGAATCTCAAGCAGCAGTGGGAGATGTAGTGAAAGGCCGAATATCAGGGGGGGGGGAGCGCTCGTCGCAAAGAAATGGGCTCTGGGCGTGGTATTGGGAGGTGCTGTAGGCTGTGTGTGTGGGGGGGGGGGGATCAGGGCGGGGGGCAGAGGAGGGCTGCTATAGCATGAAAAACGAACTGATGTTGGTTGGTTGGTTGCTGTCTCCGCCGGATACCTTCTGACAGAAGGGGAGGCGGGGCCGTTTGTTCGGGCAGGCGATAACGCCTGCCAGCTAATAAGGGGACAACTGCCATAGATCCTAACGCCCCAACGGGAGAGAGGGACTACCGTAACAACCGGGAGCAGCAGTGGGAGGTGTTGTGATGGAGCGGGTATCAGGGGAGGGAGCGCGCGGGGGGGGGGGGGGGGGGGGGGGAAGGGGTACTCAGTTTGTGCATGGCCGTAGTCGTATGACCATAGACCCTCGCATCCCTACTATGCCGGGACGGAGCACGTCGGATTTTCACCAACCAGGCAGACATTGCTCGCACCAAGCGCGAAGCGCCGTGAGGTGTTCGGCGAGTCGGGACGGAGCACGTCGGATTTTCACCAACCAGGCAGACATTGCTCGCACCAAGCGCGAAGCGCCGTGAGGTGTTCGGCGAGTCGCATAAAGGGTGAACTGCATCCTTCCTAGAACCGCTCGTAAGACAGCACGCGAGGGGCGGGGGGGGGGGGGGGGCTCTGCTATCGATACACTACTATCGCACGAACAGGGAATGCTACACCCCATCACATCATGATATCTACACACACCATGTTTGTGTGTTGCAAGTTTCAATGCGGTTGATCGTGTATTGTTGCCAGTGAGCGGTGTCCCCCCCCCCCCCAATCGTAGGCGGCTTGTACACCGTCAACTATTCTAAAACTCATAAATATATCACCATGATATTGAATGAGTTGACGCATGCTATGACAGAGGTAGCACTTTCTCCTGAAATGGTTTTCTGATTGACGGGGGGCTCCTTAACCCAAAATCGTCGGAAATAGCCCGTTTTTTTTCATTATTCTCTTTGTGCACCTAGGTCATGGGCTTCTTCACCCGGTAGCAGTTTTACTTGTCTCTATAGAAATCAGCTTTGGAAGAGGTCTTAAGCTCCCAAATTGAGAAACCTCCGAAAAAAAACGGTGCACCTCTATCGTAGCACGCGTCAGTTGCATGAGTTGTATGAGTTGTATGAGCGGATCAAGTTTACGGTAGGGGGAGTATTCCCCCTTTTGTTTGGGGGTGGTTGGAGGAGTAACCCTGGTTTCACTTCAGCGGGGTATTCGATTTAAGAGCGCCTCGGAAAAAGCCATGGCTACCGCTCTTATTTCAGATCAGATTGGACATAAAATAGGTTCAAGTTTAGGCGTCAAATGACGTGACAAGCCGATTTGAACGCCCGCGCTCTTGACCCCTACAGCACCGTTTTTGCCTGGAAATCATACGCGTCATCCCTCCTACCGTGGCTGGAAACCTAATCTAGCGCACGCGGCGGGACCCAACAGGCTACCGTACCGTTCCGTTCGGTACGGTACCGCAGAAACCGGACCGTACCGTTTCGTCCCGTCCACTCCCGTGCCGTTTCGCTTTGATATGCGCGTTTAAATCAAATCACCCTCCATCTCAGCGCGCTTCCCCGCGCCACTGGAAACCCAATCCAGCGCACGCAGCGGGGCCTAAAATGCTAAGGTGAGCAGCTAGCGCCTCGAGCAGAGGAAACTTTTCTTATTGCGTCGAGGGAGGTGCTGCCGCCGCCACCGCGTCTAACCCTTGCCGACACCGCCTGGCACAAGGCGATGCTACTGCCACCCCCCCCAACAGCCGCAATGCTACTAACCCCGGAGGAGACGCTAAACGGGGGCGGGGGGGGGTGTACTCGTTATTCATGCATGGCCGTCGTCGTATGATCATAGACCCTCGCATCTTTACAATGCTGGGACGGAGCACGTCGGGTTTTCACCAACTAGGCAGAAATTTCTTGCACCAAGCGCTAAGCGCCGTGAGGTGTTCGGCGAGTCGCATGAAGGGTGAACTGCATCCTTCCAAGAACCCCTCGTGACACGGACTGCGGGACCTTGTGCCTACTTTCTTGCTTATGGGTGACAGCGCCAATGATTTATTTTGTTTTCTGGTGCGGCCACTCCCGAGACAGTAATGGGTACTACATGTAACTGCCTCGTGGGTGAGGAGTGGGGGGGGGGCGGGGTTATCAAGCGCTTCCCCCTCCCCCCCCCTCGCAGCCCACCCCGACAACCGTCCCGTTTCGCTCCGCTCTGCGCGCTTGACCCCTTTACAGCTGGAACCCCTTTTTGAGGACAAAATTACTTGGAATTAGTATAGGGAGGGATTTGGGGGCTCTAAAGGGGTTAAACTGAATCACCCCCTGTCTTTTGGCCTCGGCGTGCCTCCCGCCGTGGGTGGAAACCCAATTTGGCGCACGCGGTGGGACCCAAAGGCTAATGTAATCATCTACCGTACTGTTCAGTCCCGTATAAACCAAAACCGTCCGGTTCCGTCCCTTTCCATTCCGTTTCGCTCCGCTGTGCGCGCTTACATCAAAGCATCGCCAGTCTCAGCGCGCTTCCTCCCGTGGCTGGAAACCCAATCTCTCGCACGCGGCGGGACCTAACAGGCTAAGGTGGGAATCTAGCTCCGCACGCAGAAGCGATTTTTTTTCCATCACGTCACACCCTTCCCGGCACTTGCTGCCGCCACGCGATGCCACTGCTTCCCCCAGAGCAGCCGCAGAACTAACCTCGGAGGAGGCGCTAATCGGGGGGGGGGCGTTGTCAAGCGCCCCCCCCCCCCCCCCCCGTGGCCCATCCCGACCATCTTTTCGGCCACTCAAGAAGGGCCGAGAGGGGGCTGAATTGAGGCGCGGTCGTTACCCTGGCTTCACTTCTGAGCGGTGCGGACCCATCTGCCAGCGGCGTAACCGTCGCGGGTGAAACTGTCGCGGGCGAAACCGCTAGGTGCGAAAAGGCACCGACTACGCCGCTAAATGGCTCGAACGGGGCGAGACCTGTGGCCACCGTGTGGAAGCCTTTGCCCTCCGCCTGCAGCTGCTGCTTCTTGAGCTCCTTCCACTCTTTCCTCGGCACGGTCTGTTTCGTGCGCGCAACGGGAACGACCTTAGGTGGCAGGATTCCGAACTGTCGAGACAAAAAACACACACGGAAAATAGCAGGGAACAGTAAACCCTCAGTTAGATATTGCAGCCCCTTCAGAACTGCACCAGCATTTCGGGGTCAAAAACACTTGGAATTAGTATAGGACGCTTTTTTTTCACGGGTCACGACCCTGCCGGCGGGTCGGGTCAGGAGCTTTTCAAACACTCGCGGGTCGAGTCGAGTCGGGTTAAGAGGCGTTGAAAAAACTACCGCGGATCGGGTCGGGTCGGGTCGGGTCGGGTCGGGTCGGGTCGGGTCGGGTCGGGTCGGGTCGGGCTGGGTTGGGAGGCTTTTACATCTCACGGGCCTGGTCATTCTCGCGGGTCGGAACGTGTCGCGTCGGGTCGTGTGGTGTGGTGTGGTGTGGTGTGGTGTGGTGTGGTGTGGTGTGGTGTGGTGTGGTGTGGTGTGGTGTGGTGTGGTGTGGTGTGGTGTCGTGTCGTGTCGTGTCGGGCCGTTTCGTGTCGTGCCGTGTCGGGCCGTGTCGTGTCGTGTCGTGTCGGGCCGTGTCGTGTCGGGTCGTGTCGGGTCGGGTCGTGTCGGGTCGTGTCGTGTCGTATCGTGTCGTGTCGTGTCGTGTCGGGTTGTGTCGGGTCGTGTCGGGTCGTGTCGGGTTACCCTGACCCGACCCGTGAAAAGCCCTGGTTTAGAACTGCACCAACTTTTTAGTGATAAAAACAGTTAGAATTAGTATAGGACGTTTTTTCGGCTAAAATTTGGCGGCTGACGTCAACGTTATGTTTCTTTGACAAAAAAAAAGCAGGAGTGAGCCTGGGCAGGGGGATTCCGAAACGCCCCCGACAAAAAAAAACACCAAAACACACAAAATATCTATAATGTAAGGGGGGAATGATTACGAGTAACTTGAGTCTTATTTTTGTTCGGCGGGAGGGGGGGCGGGGGGGGGGTGTACTCAGTTTGTGCATAGCTGCAGTCGTATGACCATAGACCCTCGCATTCCTTCAACGCCGGGACGGAGCACGTCGGGGTTTCCCCCGGGGAAGCGGAGGGGGCGGGGGGGTGGGGGGTTTTTGTTGTTGTCTTACATTAACTCTTGTAGAAAATCTAGAGTCCGTGGCCACACAAAGGTGCTGGAGCTCTAGCAAAATCCGAAAAACCGACAGGGGTAAGAGGGGGTAATTAATTTTTACCGGTAATTTTTTTCGGGATTCGGGGAGACATTACAATAACAGTACGGACGTGCCAGCTAGATGTTGACCTTAAGTCGGATTTTGATGTTTATGAGAATTTCGCGAAAACATGGGCGAAAAGGCGAGCGGGTGGAGTCAGAGATGAATGCACGCATGCCGCACGCGGCACGCTGTGGTACCCGAATGTAGAATAGCTCCGATACGGGAAGTTTTGAGAAAAAGAAAAAGAAAAAAGGGCGAGTTTGGACGGCAAGGTTCCTAACTGCCAGACGAAAACAAAGTCGGGGCGGGGAAAGGCGAGCAAACGAGACCGCGAGCGACCGCGCGCACGCCAAACGTACGCCGACTTTTCGTTTTATTCCGGTAGATTATTATTCTGGTGCAAAAAAATCATTGGTTCATATTATGGCTGGTCCTTGCTGCACTAATGCCCATACGCAACCCCCACCGAATGAATTTTCTCAATTCGTTTCGGCCAATTTTTGCTTGTAACCTTGCACCACCACGTCAAATTTTTCAATTTGCTTCCACCAATTTTTCGTTCGAATCATACGGATCAACTTCCCCCCCCTCTCGTTATAGCTGTCCCACCAGCCACACTACCCTCTCGTGGATCTGAACGTCGACGTGGGCCCTACAACACGATTAGTGTATACTGTAGTATCCTGTCGACCTCACCATTTTCACCCCGTCCCGAAAACAAAATGAAACAAAACAAAATCTACGATGCCAAAAACGCAAACGACCGTGGGACCCGAAGGGTGCGCCAGCTAGCGTTGGGCTGCGAAAGCAGCTGAGTTAAATCGACACACGACGCGTATGAAAATACGTGGAAGTGTGGTGAGCTAAAGCTTTATTTTTCCCCATCCGCCGGAGGATAAGAAACAAAAAGAAGAAAAAAAAAAGACCGACTTACTTGTAGACCTCAGTTGAAACCATAACGTGGCATGACCAGTAACATAATTTACCTTCCAGGTGGCATAATTGTCAAAAACCGAGCATAAAACAGGTGGCGTGATAATCGGCGAAAAAAAGAGCACAAGAAACCAAGGCCTATTAATAGTAGACCTTGCCACTTTTCGGCACCATTGCTGTTAATGCACATCACTCTACGCATTTGACGAAGAGGAATGAAGCTAGACATTGCTGGGTTGGGCTGGGGATAGGCCGAGGCCCGTCCTCAAAATGTGAGCACCTCGTGTCAGGTCAAGAGCAAGCTGAATTTCAGATACACCCCACCTTTCACCTCCCACCAGTTTTTCCAACTCACATTCAACCATGTTTTTTTATTTCACACTCCTACGAACCGCTCTCGGTTTTCTATTTTTTTCTGATAATGATTTTGCTTGCTCATACTGTGTGTGTGTGTTCTTCACATTAAACCGTTCTTCTACTCGTCGACATCCAGCACACCCAGTGTCCGTACTGATTCTTCACCCTAGAAAGATCAGCTCTGTGGTCACAAGCCACGTCACAGAGATAATGCATCGTAATGCATTCGACAACGCAATGTCATGCCCTAGTACTGGGTACAACAGGCACAACATACATACGTCAGCAACAGAAATACATTGGAAGAGAGAAATACGAAATAAACAAAAACAAAAAGAAAAACAAAAAACAAAAACAAAATAAGAAAACAAATAAAAACAAAGATAAAAATAAAACAAAAAATGAAACAAACAAAATGAAGGGGAAATCGAAGAAACAACCCAACCGGAAAGGAGAGCCAAAGCTCGGAAAAGAAACATAATAAAATGAAATAAAATAAAGTAAAGTAAAACCAAAATAAGATAATCCGAACACGAGCCAAAAACCTGGACACGCAAGGAGGGAACAAAGGGGAAAAAAATACCCCAGAAAAAGACGAAAAGTGCTATGTACCTACTAGTCGGCCTGGTACCTTGCTACCCTGTCTTCCATCTCCTTCCTGCCTTCGTCCACCGCGGTCTCCCTTCTATTCCTCCTGTTGCCCCCCCTGCCCCCATTCCCTTGGACGGCTTTCCTTCTACTCCTCCTGTTTCCCCCCCACCCCCCTTTGTGTTCTTCTCATTAAACCAAAATACCTTGTAAAAGAGAGAAACAACGAAAGAAACCAAGACAAAATAAATAAATAAATAAATAAAAAGGGGAGCCAAAGCACGGGAGATAGAAACATACCCCGAGCATGAGCCAAAATGGACATGCAAGGCGGAAAGAAAGGGAAAAAATACCCCGGAAAAAAGAAACAAGTAAAAGAAGGAAGACTGGGAGGGCCAAATACTGTACATACATTCTGGTATCCGTTTCACAATCAGTCTGTGACCACATAACTTGTTGTTGTTGTCGTCGTCTCGCATTAAGTCTTCGTCAAAAATCTAGAGTCCGTGGTCACGCAAAGGTTCTGGAGCCCTCGGAAGATCCGAAAAACCAAATGAAATCAAAATTCGTCCGGGAAATACTACGCTTTCCCGCCAAAAACGCACGATACGAAGAAGGCGCACAAGTGAAATGATCTAATGTACCTGGTGTCTTTCAATGGCAGGATGAAGCGTCAGGGTGGGTACCAGGTGTGAAAAAAGTTCTAGAAACCCCTAAGGGCGTGTCTACGCCATGCACCCCTACTCAAAGTATCGGATTTTATTGAAAAAAAAATAATACACCCCAGCTGTGAGATCGAAGATTTCGTCGAAACTAATCTTTGCAAGCTGTGTGTGATACACTCCGATCGCGCATATTACTGGGTGTGTGTCCTCATTGAGGACTTAGGTCGGCGACTCCCCTTAGAACTACACTGTAGCTTGCACCAGGGTCAACAGGGTGATGTAAATTAATTTAATATACACCAGGTGCGATACCGTTGGGCGGCAGGAACAACAACGAATTGGATTGACTGTCTTGGAGCCCATGTAGAAAGCGACGACAGAGTGCGATCTAAGCACGCATCCAACAGCAAGAGGAGTGCACAGCAACACGAGGATCACCATGCATACTGCACGCGCGTCATACAGCCCGTTGCATCGCAGTGCGGTCACCTCTTCCAACCAAGCGGCTTCCGCTTTCTTGCTACGCCTTTATATGGGTATACCACTTTTTGGCCATGATACTTGTTTTCCGATGTACTGGGCTTCTTACCCCACAATCATCAGAATGCCATTCTTGTTTTGTATTATCATATGAACACTGTTTATATTTTTGTTTTTGTTTTTGTTTATTTCGTATTTCTCTCTTCCAATGTATTTCTGTTGCTGACGTATGTATGTTGTGCCTGTCGTACCCAGTACTAGGGCATGACATTGCGTTGTCGAATGCATTACGATGCATTATCTCTGTGTCGTAGCTTGTGACCACAGAGCTGATCTTTCTAGGGTGAAAAATCAGTACGGACACTGGGTGTGCTGGATGTCGACGAGTAGAAGAACGGTTTAATGTGAAGAACACACACACACACATATCTGGGCCATGGGTTTGGTTATCGGGCTGCACTTCCATTTTACTCACGACCAGCGTGAGGCATAGAGCTCCTCAAGCCACCACCCTCAGAGAGCCACCTTACCTCTCATTCTAGGAAAATGGTTGACATACTCCTGGAATTATACATACCCTTGTTGTAGTTCCAAGGGGAGTCGCCAACCTATATCCTCAATGAGGACACACACCCCGTAATACGCGCGATCGGAGATCACACACAGCTTGCAAATATGAGTATCGACAAAATATGATATCTCACAGCTGGAGTGTATTTTTATTTCTATAATATACCCCAACCCTAACCCAATGAAACGCAACCAACCATTGTAGCACCACCTTCGTCTCGTGCACAGTGTGCACAAACAATTTTCTCGAATAAGTGGTAAGCTCTACGGGAGGGCCTCAAGCCATCACCCTCAGAAAGCAAAAAAGAGCCAGTGCACCTCTACCGCATCATGCGTCGGCATTTATTTGCTTTCGACACGTTTCCTCCTGTCACGCTCCTCACGGATCAACCCTTTTGAGGATTTGATTATGTCGTGATGACACACAGCAGTATAGCGACCAAAAACAAAAAAGACGAAATTGCGACATTTTTCAAGCGTCTACAACAGCACACTAGTAGTACGAGTAGCGTCAGAGCGCGCAGCAGCAGCATTGCGAGTAGAATCAGCATGCCGCACCCGTCCCGTGCGAACGAGACTTTGAATTGTTGTCGTTCGGGCACCACAGTTATCGTCGCCAACGTCGCCAACCAGCAGTGGCTGGTGCCGTCATCGTCCATTTTCGTCGTCAATTTTCCCCTCCAACGTTCTCAAAAGGGACAAAACACACAACATACACCTGTCCTATTAATAGTAGCCACGCTATGATAGCTACCCTTTCGCGGGGCTGCGCTCCCACGGAGACCCAGCAGTAGCGTATCCTGTCCGACTTGAATGTCACCCCTTGGTACCACGCTCTAAAAATGCGAGCGTATTTCTGGTCCAGAGCAAGCTGGCACAATCCCCACCATTTCTTCGACTTGGGTCCCGCCATTTGTTTCGACAAATTCCCATACACCGCTCTCGATTTTCCATTTCTAAAAACGACATAAAATGCGTCAGCTGCGAGTTCGATCAAATTAAGGGTAGACAATCACCTTTACAAGGCTGCAAGATACTCCGGCCGGCGTCTTTACACATGTATTATTCTTTGAACATACAGGTCAATGATTCCCCCGAGTGCTGCCAGGGGCAACATGACAACTATGCAGGGCGATTCCGGTCCATAATCATTATGCGCACCGATACTAAATACCCAGTAAGGACAGGGATAAAAAGCTGAACCTAACATACCCACCTCGCATTTCGTTCAACAAAAATATTTTCCATTTTTTCGTCTCAGCACCCTGACATTTTTACCTGTCTCAGCATATCCTGTCCACCTTGAAGGCCACCAAATTGACCCGGCTCCGAGTCAACCCCACACCAATTTTTCGTCATACTCCTACATGCCGCCCATTTTTCGTTCAACAAAGTACGAGTACACCTGTCCCATGTCCTTGTTATACCACAATCTGGTACTGAGATTTCGTCGTACAACTAACTCGCACAATTTTTTCGTGCTGCTTCCACCAATTTTTTGTTGTACTCCTTATTGTACAAGGTCCCCCCTCCGGGATAATGTGGTTGCCTTAAAATCCTCAGGGGTGTCAAAAGCTGATCAGGGGGAACATACAGTAGGCGTTCCTATGAGCCGCATACACCAGGTATAACAAAAAAAAAAAAAAAAACACTCGTTCTACGATAGAGGTGCATCATTTTTTTTTTTTTTGCGGTTCCACAATTTGGGAGTTTGACCACTTTTACAACTGGAAACCCGTTTTTGGGGACAAAATTACTTGGATATAGTACCGGTAGGAGTTCCGGGGCTCTAAAGGGGTTAAGACCTCTCCCAAAAAAACTGATTTGGAGAGAAAAATAAAACCGCTACTGGATGAAACATCCCATGGCCTATGTTATAGAACGAGAATCAGGTGGGGGGGGGAATGTCGTATTTCCGACGGTTTTGAGTTAAGGAGCCCCGTCATTCAGAAAACATTTTCGCCAAAAAAAGGTATACCTCTATCGTAGCACGTGTCTTAAAAACTAGAGAAAAATAATTTTGTTAAAGACCTGAGCTACGGTGGGGGGGGGGTCCCTTTATTAGGGACCTTCGACCCCCTGTTCCTTGATGTTTTCATTTTTCGACATGAATCCTTAACCCGTTTAGAGCCCCCGAACCCCTCCCTATACTAAATCCAAGTAATTTTGTCGCCAAAAAAGGGTTTCCAGTTGTAAAGGCGTTAACGGGATGGTTAGCTACGTTGTGCCAGAATAATTTTGTTAAAGATCAAAGCAACGGTAGGGGGGGGAGTTCCTTCATAAGGGAACTTTTCTTGCAGTGGCTCGGGGTCGCTCGCGCGAGTGACCCCCCCCTGTTCCTTGCTGTTTTCATTTTTCGGCATGAATCCTCGACCCCTTTAGAGCCCCCGAACCCCTCCCTATACTGAATCCAAGTAATTTTGTCGCCAAAAACGGGTCTCCAATGGTAAAGGCGTTCACGGGATGGTTAGCTACGTTGCGCCAAACTAATCACCTAACGTGTTTTCGTCCGTGTGGTACGGAATCATCCACCCGTGCGTGTATGATGGCTCAGGTCGGGTAGTGAAAGACGGGGAACCCCCGACACCGTAGCCTTGCTCAAAAATTGTTAATAAGCCACGATGCGAGCACCAGGGCAAGCAACACCGACCACCCCAAAACGAGCACATGGACAGTTTAGTCCATTATACAAACGAAAGTACACTCCAGCTGTGAGATCGAAGATTTTGTTGAAACTCATCTTTGCAAGCTGTGTGATACTCCGATCACGCGTATTACGGGTTGTGTGTCCTCATTAAGGCTATAGGTCGGCGACTCCCCTTGCAACTACAGTGTAGCTATCAGGGTCAACAGGGTGATGTTAGTCTATGTATCGCTCTCCCTGATTCTGTCCCCCTCAGAAACGGGTTTTATAGTTTCCGTGAACAGATTGAATCACATCACCATGTTGACCCTGGTACAAGCTACAGCTCCAGTTCTAAGGGGAGTCGTCGACCTACATCCTAATAGGACACATAAACAAACAATACGCGCCATCGGAGTAAAATGCACAGCTTGCAAAGATGAGTTTTCGACGAAATCTTCGATCTCACAGCTGAAGCGTATTTTATCTACGTTTATAATATGTTGCTCTCCCTGTGTTTCATGCCTCCCTACCATACCTATCATGGCTTTTCACGGGTCGTGGTCCGGCCCGTCGGTCGGGTCAGATTTTTTTCAAAAACTCGCCGATCGAGCCGGGTCGGGTTGGGTCAAGGAGGTGATCGAAACGTCATGGGTCAGCTCGGTCGGGTCAGGAGGCTTTCACGTCTCACGGGACGGGTCAGGTCCCCCTGTTCCGATCCGACCCGCGAGAAGCGATCCGACCCGTAAAAATCCGTGGTATTACTTACCTGTCCCAGCAGCCATGCTACCCTGTCGCTGGGCTGAGCTCCGACAGAGATCCAATAGCGTACCCGATCGACCTTGAAGGTCACCTCTTTTACCCCGCTCGGGGTCGCCAGGGGGTTGTAGGTGCCTACCTGAGGAACAAGCAGTAAATGGAACGCATGCACTATGTCAGCTACAGAAGAGGTACTGCCGCACAATGGTCATTCCTAACGAACGCAAAAAAAAACATGATTCCTGGCATTTTGAAAATTAAAATCACTTTTTTTTTTCTTCTTCAGGAAAATCCTCGACATTTCATTTTTTTGAGGAAAAATTCATAACTATAAAAAAAATACGCCAGGATTCTGAAAAAACGTCACGATTAATAAAAAATGCGACGTTTTTCTTGCCGCGATTCCTGACTTTTTTGTCACGATTTCCTGACCTTTTTTTGTCACGGTCCCTGTTTTTTTCTTCTTCTCGTTATGAGCTCAGCCCATGCAAGATAACTCATCCCCTGCGACGAATATCCGCGTCGATTTCGTCCAACACAACAGGTGCACACGCAACCAAAAGAGTTGGCTTCGGGAAGAACAGAGCGCGTAGCGCAACGCCACTTAGGTCACGGCAATGAGGGATGGCATCGGGTAGCGATAACGTCGACTACGAAGAGTCTTGCCACCTCTCGCAGCTGCGACTACCGATTTGCGACATTCTCCCAAGCGCAAGCACAACTTGTCGGTGAGGAAGGGGACAGTCGCCGTCGGAGGGAGGATTTGATTTGCGAGCAAGATCAACACAAAAGAGCGAGGAAGGAAGACAAACCTGCTCGCGGGAAGCGTATGATACAAGCCGCACCCATCTGCCTAGCAAGGACAACCCCCCTCGCGGGAAGCGTATGATACAAGCCGCATCTGTCCCGCAACAGGAGCACTGCTACGTCCCGCTACCCACCCGCACACGCCTTAGGTATCACCGAACGATAACGGCGACAAACACATGAGCCTCGCCACTCTCGCTGCTGCGATGGCAGCATTCGCCAAGCGCAGGCAGAAATACAGTCGGTAGCACATTGCTGCAGGGCACGCTCACAGGCAGGGAGTGGTAGAGCGCGTAGCGGAGCCACTCGGGGTGCGGCAATTGGGGGTGGCATCGGATAGCGATGGTGTCGACTGCGAGAACCTTGCCAATCTCGCGGATAAGATTTCTTCTCTCGCCAAGAGCAAACACACCTTTTCGCCGAGGACGAGGATACCGTACCACGCAAGATACCGTAGACCTGGTACGACAGAGTGTAACATACCCGCGGTGATAATTTTTCCGTTACGATTATTCATCACTCAGGTGGCATACTGCGGGGGTGTAATACACAACGTACCCGGGTGATAAAACGGGTGATCATTCGGGATTTTTAACGTACCCGGGTGATACAGTGGGTGATCATTTGGTATTTTAGAGCAATTACCAACCGGGTGGTGTACTATAGAGGTGATACAGCAAGGGGAGGACGGTGCTGGCAGTGGTTACAAAGGGGTTTCGATGCCACAATCCAGGCAGTCGCGGGTGTGATACTGATTAGGAGGCATTATCTCTGAGGGTGTGGTATACAACGTACCCCGGGTGATACATTGGGTGGTCGTTTAGGAAAGTTTAGAATAGTTACCACCCTGGTGGGTATACTGTGTGGGGGTGTGGTATACAAGATGGGGTGAGATATACTCTTGCACACGTCTGACAGATCACCGATCCCAACCTGATGATCTAGATATTTCAGTAATATCTGTACCTGGTCTAGCTCATGTGACCGGGTGGGAGCCGTACGATCTGTGTGATATAGAACACGCTTCCTGGGTTAGCTCTGTAATCTATACGTGCAGATCATGCACAACATCTCGTACGGCAGATACAGGATCTACTGTAGATTATCTAGATCGTGATATGTCCGCTGTAGATGATCTAGATCATGATATGTCCGTTGTAGATGATCTGGACCATGATCTGTCCGCTGTAGATGATCTAGATCATGACCTGTCCGGGGTGTGTGTTATTGACATACGTGGTACCGATGTACGGCAACACACCCTTTCGGACAAACTTCAAACTTAAACTTTCCAACGAGTCGTCCCACGTCATAGGGGTGCAGCAGATTCCAAGAATTTTCTGAGCTTTAAACATGAGGAGCTAACTATCTCACTCGAGACATGACTGGAAAGTAAAAACGTGAGAAAAAGAAAACAACACACATCATACAAACACACATGCACACATGCACGTTCAAAAACCGTTCGCACGTACGTGAGGCAAAACCTGCCCCTCTCAATCATGTCATAACAGATTAATACGAGTTCCCGTAGATAGTTGTTCATACGATCGTACGATATGATACCAGGGTTCAGCATTAATAGTACAGACAGTTGGATCGTATCGAAAGTTCCGATATATCTTGTATCGAATATCGAAATTGCATGTAATTTTTCGATATGTTGAAGAAAAATCGATACCGAGTTTTCGATACATCCTATTAGACATAATATACCAGATATATTATACGCGTTTCGCCCTCCGTCCCCAACATCTCCGCTGGTGACACGGATCAGATACCGAACAGAAACTATCGAAATTGTGTCCATTTTAAATATCCGTTTATCTTACCCCCGCATCCATTGCGTTCGGAGTTGCGTGCCCAAATCACTTGTAATTGCAATATGTACCAGCTGGGCCAGCCAAGACCCTGTCAAAGCGGGAGATCGGCCACGCACCGCCCAGTTGTATGCAGTTGGACACTAAAATTTAACACGGCGTTGTTCATGCACCAACCGAGACGGGTCATTCCGGTATTTTTTGTTTGTTTTTGCTTCCGAGATATATATATATATACAGAGAAAGCAGCCCAAATGAATGGAAACGCGACCGAAACTCATCCATTACCGAAATTGCATCGATTTCATTCTTCGTATACCCCCGCAGTCATTGCGGTCGGCATTTTGCATGGCCACACAAATCACCAGTATTTTACCATGTGTACGATCTCTGTTTTGCAAGTTGTGACTGCAGAGGAAACATGCTACGGTAGGGGACCTCCATACTAATCCTGAGTAAAAAACTGTTTCTTGAAAAAATGAAATCGAAAACCCATCAAAACAAAAATCTCATGGCCTACAGTCGGTATTAAACGGAAAAAATGCCAAAACAAAAAACTACGTTCCAGCGATAATGGGATATTTTTCAGGACTCCCAACACTCGGAAAACATCTTGCGAAGAAGTGCTCCCTCTATCCAAAGCAGGCGCCAGAGCTCGTCTCTGTAGGAAGATACAGCGGCACGGACACTGGTTGTGCAGGATGTAGAATATACATGGGGTGGAAACATCACTTTAACGTGAAAGCACACACGCACAAGCATTACTGCTCTGTATCGGTATCGTGTCCAACCCCTTTCTCGTCCGATATCCATCGCTACGCAGGTCCAGCACTGCTGCTGCTACTGCTGCATCTGGATGGGGTATACTATCGTACACGTGCCGTAGGGTTACTTCGTACTGCATGATTTGGGGGGTACTCTTCCATTCCACCATTATGTGTACCCTCGCCTTGGTCTGCCCCGACTGCGGATGGGCCGGGGTCCATCGGGACCTTGACAACGATCACATGGGGAGACTAACACAAAATGTAGACCCTTGCCTACGAAAGTCCACCGGTTGTCATACGAGCTCCAGCCTTGATAGAGAGGAACCCTGCGCGGCTTGGAAGGCGAACGATCGTCTGCGTGGGGTGGTGATGGATTTTGTTTTCAACCCCGATGCCGAGGATTTTGCTCCAAAAGCAGAGGAGGAACATCGCCACAAGCGGAGAGCGAAATAGGTGCGGCTTGGATAGAGGAAAAGGCTGGGCATTGCGTGGGTCAGCAAACACCCCGACAGAGACGACGGCAGCGTCGGGCTTGGGATGGGCTGGGAAGGCTGAACCCAGCCATTGGAAATGAAGGCATGCACCGGGCTAGGAAACAGAGAGCCTACACCGTAAAAGAAAAAAATCGAAAACATGCGAAGAAAAGAGACAGGGGGGCCTAGAGCCTTCACCGTGAAGGAAAAATTCGAAAGAAGAAAAAAAAAGAGACGTAGGGGTCGGACCAAGCATCGGCTGGCAAGGTTTGCAGCACGCAAGGCCCGAGGGAGATAGAAGGAGGCATTTATGGCGGTAGCAACCTACAATGCACGCACCCTGGCTGTGAAAGGGAGGAACGGGTATGGGCACGCCGAGTGCGTGCTGGCGAAGGCCCGACAACTTGGCTGTGACTTCGTCGGCCTGCAGGAAACAAGGAGAGCTGGGAAAACAGAGTTTTCTGCAGCAGGATACCGAGTTTTCTGCTCTGGCCAAGAAGGACCGGAAGGCAGGCAAGGACTGTACGGGAGTTGGTTCGGGTGTTAGGGAAACGATTTGCCGTAAGTCCGTGGATGTCCACCAGTTGGTTGACGAACGACTTATGTCGATGCGCTTCGAGTTGACTGGTGAAAGCGTTGCGATCAACCTAGACGTTGCCTATGCTCCAACGGAAACCAAACTCAACACAACACACAGCTGAAAGAGGACTATTGGAAGAAATTGAGACACATGGTTGAACATATTTTCCAACTAAGGGATGTCTGTTCGTACTGATAGACGCAAACGCGCGGACTGGAAAAAGGATGGAAGGATGCGATGACGGTAAGGTGCTTGGAGCATACGGACGTCATGAGCTCAACAACAACGGCGAACCCCTGCTGATATTTGCTAAAGACAACAAGCTCGGCGCTCTCACGAACACGTTTTTTAGCACACGGAAGGGTGGAGTATATCATACGTTCAATGGCGTCAGCAGCCGCAATGACCGAAAACGGATTGACTACATCCTAAGCCGACAAGCACACCGATCTCGCGTGTATGATGTAAAGGTGCACCCCCAGCCTCCGCCCCCAGCCAAGGCAGACTCAGACCATAATATCGTATACTGCAATGGTTCGCCTCAGCGGTTGTTTCGCACCCAACAGACACGTGCGAACGAACAACCAAATACGGCCTTTCGATCGGCAGAGGTTTAGATTGGACGGAGATTGCAGACAGCGACTAGTTGAGCAGATCCTATCCAAGCGTCCTTCCCTACCCTCCCAGCCCGATAGTATCTCCGAGATCGCCGAATCCCTTGCCAAAATCGTTTTTGACGCAGTAGTAGCGAAAGACGTGCCACCCACACCACGCCGCAAACACAAACTCAGTTGGTGCGAGCCCGCAGAAACAGCAGCCGCCTTCAAAGTAGCATGGGATGCGAGGGAGGATGCACGACGGTCCATGCGCATTAAGAGGGACAAAACCGCGTGGAAGACGATCAGGACGGCATGCGCAAACCTGCGAGGGGTGATTGACGCAGGATTACATGCCTACTTCGAAGAGTACATTGCTGAAACGGAAAGACTTTTCGCTGACAACGACCACCGGCGTTTCAACAAGCACCTAGAGGGCACGGTTGGGTTGGGCGGCAGAAAGGCGAGAAGCGAGCAGTTCATGATGGACGAGGATGGCACGCTGCTAAAGGACAAGGTGCGCATTCTTGAACGGTGGGCGGAGTATTTCGGTACCCTCCTCATTGCAAAATAAACTAAACTTGATCCAGCTATCAGCGACCTATCCCCACAACGGCCGTTAGCACCATCGCTTGGAGATGAAGTGACCATGTGGATGAAGTGACTGCCGTAATACGGGGTATGCCAACCTGGAAACCAGTGGGACCAGACTCCCTGCCGTCCGACCTGCTGGAAATAGACCACCCAGAATTCATCCGCTACTTCCACAATCTCCTTGTCAACGTGTGGAGACCGGGAGACGTGCCCCAGCAGTGGAAATGTGCCATCGTTAAGGTCCTTCATAAAAAGAAGGATCGATCTGATTGCAATAACTACCCAGGGATTTCGATCGTTGCCCGTTCAGACAGACTACTGTTAAAAATGGTGGCGTCCCGCCTCAGCAACTACTGTGAGACCGAAGGGCTACTCCCCGAAGAACAGTGCGGCTTTCGCCCCGCCCGATCAACAGTGGGTATGCTGTTCGTCGTGCGCGGACCGCAAGAACCCAAACGAGCTAAGGGAATCCCTCTGTACATGTGCTTCATCGATGTCCAGAAAGCATAAGACTCCGTCGACCGAGAGCTGCTGTGGGTGGTGCTCGCACCCTTCGGCGTACCAGAGAAGATGTTGACCATTATCCACCAGTTCTACGAAGGCATGCAAGCTCGCGTGTGCACGGATGACGGTGAGCAATCTGAATGGTTTGACGTCACCCAGGGATTGCGGCAAGGACGTGTATCGTCACCCCTTCTTTTCAATGTGTTTTTCGCCGCTGAGATACGTGCCGTCATGGTACGCTTCAGTGAGAACCCAGACATTTTGAGGGACTTGGTTCATCTCGAGGAAGACCTCGGGGAGAACGAGGTGGAGGTTGAACCGCTAGCATGTGTGCGAAGGTCAGTCTGGGGTATGCTGTACGCCAACGATGCAGGCATTGTGTCCAACTCCGCAGAAGGCCTTGCGAAGATGATGACCGTCATTGTGACCGTTTTCGAAGCAGCAGGACTCACCGTGCTCGAAAAGAAAACGGAGACAATGCTGTTGCGCACACTCCACCAGGTGCTCCCGACCTCATCGCTCGTCGTCGATGCAGCGGGCCAAAGGTATATGCAGACGATGCAGTTTATGTACCTGGGCGGTCTTTTCGATGCAAACGCCGACATCATGCAGAGGTCAAACGATGGATCCGACTCGCGTGGGCATGCTACGATCGCTTCAAGCGCGAGCTGTACGATATGGAGGATGCCCCGTTCATGTTAAAGGTGCGCCTGCCAAAGACCGAGGTGATGGAGACCCTGCTGTACGGGTGTGTGACCTGGGCTCTCGGCCTGGAGCACTTCGCTAAACTCCGAACTGCACACCACAACCTCCTCCTAAGGACCATTGGCTTTCAGCGCCGACAGAGCACCGACCACCGCATGTCGTAAGCCAAGGCTCTCAAGAAGGCACAATGTGAGAGCGTTGAGGCGACCATCCGCAAACCACTCCTCCTCTTTGCGGGTGCCGTACAATGGACGACCAATGAGCGACTGACCCATCGCGTGATGTTCGGGACGATGGCTGGTGAGGTGAACCGGTAACAAGGCCGACCAGAAGAAAACCGGAACCAGTGTCTGGTAGACGACATCAGGGTATTCGAAGCAACCGAGGGGTCCACAGATATCTCCCCCTTACTGTTCGGAGTAGAGATTGCTGTGCTATGGCCGAGGGCGGCTAAGAAGAGTGGGAACTGGCACCGCGGGATCGTTGACGCGGCGGACCGCTTCATGACGAGATGGCACAGGGGCGAGGCGGAGAAGAGCTGGCAACGCCTCAGCAGAGGACGCCAAGAGCAGCAACCAAGGGAAACCGGAGGGGCGGGAGCAGCCGTACTAAGACAGCGGTAGATGAATGCAGAAACGAAATGGCAGATCGTGTGACAAGGTGCCAGTTCGACTAATTAAGTGGAGCGTGTGCTACTATAGCTCTGCACCCTCTATAACAGCGAGTGGTAGTTTCTGAGTTCTGAGTCTGATCTTTCGTTTAGTTCAATGGGGGGAGCGCGAAAGCGACAGCAGTAATGAGTTGCTGTCGTCCTTTTCTTTTCTTTTTTCTTCTTCTTGCTTGCTCCCTTATTTTCCTCCCCGCCGGACTTTGGCCTTATACCGGTATCTTTTTCCTCTTCGTGTTGTTTTTGTCCATGAAACAGCAGTTACCTTCTTCGTGCTGTTTGTCCTCGCAACAGCAGTTATCTTCGTGTTGTTTGGTCCGTGCAACAGGTATCTGTTCCTCTCCAGCACGTATGTTGTTCTTCTTGCAGCCTCTTTCCGATATTCTTGCATCACATTCTTCAGAGCACCTCTCGTTTGTTTTGCTTTGTCTTTCTCTTCTTCTTTTCTTTTCTCTTCTTGTTTTTCTTTTTTTGTAATGTCTGGCTGTTTTTGGTGCGTTCTAGTACCCGGTACGCTAGCACTTCACTTGACTTACCTTGATGAATTGCGACTTTTTGGTTTACTCTGCTTCACAGTCTGTGACCACAGAAATTTGTATCTCTCTAGGATGAAGAATCAGCACGGGCTCTGGGTGTCCTAGTGTCCTTGGGTAGAAAAAACGGGTTAATGTGAAGACAGCACACACAGTGACTGGAGCCTGTCCTGTGCATTTTTTTTTTTTTTTTTTTCTTTTTTCCAAAACCGTCAGATTTATCCCCTTGAAAGCATTTTTAGCTTACACGCACAAATTGTCCGCCCGTCCGCCCCCCCCCCGCTTTCCCCCCCCCTCCCTCCAACCCCGCTCGCTTTTTATTAAAACCAGGCCCCCACGTCCTTCAAAACTCCGCCCCCCCCCTCACCGGTTATTCGACTTACAGGATTCACTTGATAAAATGATACATTTCCCTCCACAGCTGTCAGATTTTGTCCCCCTCAGAAACGGGTTTTATAGTTTCCGCGCACAGACTGACTAAAATCACCCTGTTGACCCTGATAGCTACACTGTAGTTGTAAGGGGAGTCGCCGACCTATATCCTTAATGAGGACACACAACTCGTAATACGCGCGATCGGAGTATCACACACAGCATGCAAAGATGAGTTTCGACGAAATCTTCGATCTCACATCTGGAGTGTATTTTCATTTTTTAAAGTACGTCGTAGCTGCTGCATGCGCATGGGAACTACAGATTACAGGTACAGGACATGGCCGCAAGACGAGACGGCGAGTACGGCGAGTCATCCCGTGTGCCCCCGTATCATGTGATATATGATACCTGGTACACTGCTTTGGCTGTGCAGCCCCAGCGTACCAGCTGCTTCGTAGCGCACAGACGGCCGCATCGAACGCAACCATTGAAAAGCGACATACACGTACGTACCGCAATCTGACATTTCTGTAAGTATGACATGATGTGATACGAAACCGGTACTTGATCTGTCAAACAGATAGCTTCGGGGTAAATACTGCTGTACACTGGCTGTACGACGTGCACCAGGCTACTGCCAAGTCCATGTTTCGATTTATTTTTGAAATGATTATATTGTTACTCTATCTTCAGCTTACTTCAGGTTTTCCCCTCAGCGACCTTCTGGACAAGCTGTGGTCACGGGTGTCTTGCCCTCTCACCCCTGGCAACGTGTTATGTTTCAATATGATGTAGGATGTACAAGGCACGCCGTATGTCGCCAGCCGTACGTACGAGCCGTACGCAGTCTCGTACCGCTGCTGTCTGGCCGGTACAGCAGTACCGAGTACTGCTGTCCGAGCATATGATACCATGATACTACAGTGGGTATGTTGTTGTTCTCACATTGACTCGTCACTATACTGATGTAACATCGTATACCGTCGCCAATCACAAGACAGGCCTCAACGACTCTGCAGTAGGCGAGAACATAAGTAAGGCATAACTAGTGAGCAAGGTACTACAACACCGAGTCCGGCGTCCGATTTAAGGCACCAGATGCCGTGCACCAGCTACCATATGCCAGGTACCAGACATCGCATAAGATATCATATGGCATGAGCCGTGATATGATATGAAAAGATCGAAGTATCACACACTTCTCCAAAGACGACCGTTTGATTACTTTTTTAATTCACAGCTGAAGCGTATTTCCAATGCTTCTAAATATCAGTCTTATCAATTTTTTATCCAACAGTTTAAGGGTACTTTTCGTTTTTTCCTGTTTTTTTCCAAGTATGTGATATATACCTCTGGTACTGTTGTTGGTCCTGATACTGTTCTTGGTGAGCGATATTTCAGGTTCCTTGTGCAACATGCTCCTACTACGATCCAAGTTTGTGGTACCCCCAAAAACGAAAACGGGTGCGGTTCTTACGTCATGTCATGAGATCTAATGCCACATAGAACGTATTCGGTACAGGTTCGGTATTCGGCATTCGGAAAAAAGCCAAGGGTGCCTGCTACTGGCCTGTAGACGTCATTCTCATATACCAGATGTAAAATACCAGATACAATGTTTTTGCGGTTGAGACCGCTCGCTCATGACGCGGGTCCAGGATACCATTTGTAATGGCTGCTAAAAATAGTTCCAGGCAGTGGACATTGGAACTCGTGTGAGTGAGCGTGGTGAGCGTGGACTGGCAAAAAACACTTGCCCACGCCAAGTGCGCTGACAAACGTCCACGAAGCCATGATGCCCAATCGAAGTCCCCCCAACACGGGTGCAGTACTTACGTCAATATGGCATTTTGCCAGGAACCAGGAATTCGGTACAGTAGTGTTCATTGTTCCGCGTTCGGGGATGGTCAAGGGTGCCGGCTACTGCCCAACTGACGACGCCATAGTCATGTCATTCACCTGTACCAGCAGTACGTTATATGGCAACACGTAGCGGTGGATTTTAGTACTGATACGCTGGCAGTACTTTATTGCTATATCATATCAGCAGCATGCTATCATACTGCTGTTTGCCGCTGTACCGGCAGTAGACTCCTGCTGCTGTTTCCATCAAAAGCCTACTGCCGTACCATACCAGGAGCACCGAAAGCTATCACTTTCCCCTCCCATTTTTTCACATTAAATCATCACTCTGTTACTTCCAGCTCAACTAGTATATATGAGGTTTCAAGTTTTACCCTCAGCGACCTTCTGGACAAGCCGTCGTCACAAGTGTCTCCCCCCCCCCCCCCCCCCGTAATTGCCTTCATTCTTATCGCGCATCTTGGGTTCAGCATGCCCAATTTTCAGCTTTTTATGCATGTCGATTAACATCGAATTTCGCCAACTCAAGCTCTCCCGCTTATGGCCTGTCGATGTCTAAGACAAAGTCCCTTGCGATATTCGAACCTACGACTTCAGCTTCAAGAGTTACGCGGCTTGTAGGGTCCGTTCCTAACGAACGCAAAAAAATCATGAATCCGGTCAAAATGTCAGGATTCCTGGCATTTTGAAATTTTGAAATGTCACGATAAAACAAAAACGTTTTCCTGTGAGGAATCCTGACATCATTTGTCATGGAAGATGCCAAAACGATTCAAAGTGCGGATTCCTGACAAACATCACGATTCGCGAACATGTCACGTTTGTTGTCACGATTCCTGACATTTTCTGTGTTGGTCAGGAACGGCCCTTGCTATTGAACCACCGGGGACGCCGGTACACGCTGCTGGCGGGCGGAGCTAGGAATGCGCCACGCTGACTGCGGCGAGAAGCAGCAGCAGATAGCAGCCAAGCCAGCGTCGGCGCTGTTGTAGGATACTGTGTGGTACTTGTTACCTAGTACGGGTATGTGGTGTGCGGGCGTGTGGGTTTTTGTGGTGGGATGGGCGATGTGATGGGCCCCACAACGTTTCGACTGAGCAATCTGACGCACAGATCCAGTCGAAACGACGAGTTTTTTCGACTATATGTGCGAGTCGGATTGCTCAGTCCACAAACAAAATGTCAAAAAGCTGTTTTCGATTTTATAGGAAGCCCGTATTGGTCATATACCTTTATTAATAGTATCAGGCAGAAACCAAGAAACAACCGCCTCTGAAATCATGCCATGCCGCATGCCATCGACGGCAGGACAGCGGGCGTGGCCTTGTTACAGTATTCGGCCAAGAAATGGTGTACCAGAGCAATCATTAGTTAAAGTGACGTACAGCTGTACCAATAATCATCCAACGGTACAGCTAAAGAAGTGCTCGTACACAAGGGTTCCGGGCGCCTGGGAGGCATGACCGCGCCCTCCTGTTAAACTGTCAAGGTCTGTAGGAAATCCATCAAAACTGTATGCTCTATTGGTTCGCAGACTTGAATCAACACTACGTAGCGAAACAAAAACTAAAAACTAGAGCTGGAACCCTGGGCGTGCATTGACCTTGTCGTGCAACCAATCTTAATCTTACCCAAAGCAAGGTGTACTGGTATCGAGCAGGCCTTAGGAAAAGGGTCCTTTGCCGTCCGTGCGAGCGCTGCTTGTATGCCTTATGTCAAGATACTTTGGACGTTTTCTTGGAGGCCGTGGTGCACAGCAGCAGTACGCAAAGAACGCGCGGCACCTACCAGTGCCACCGGTATAATACTGTCATAAATATACTCACTAACTTCTTTCTGCTGGGAGTGCTCGGTTGGTGCACCCCTGGCATCTCCGGGGTCGGACGGTCCAGCTTTTCTTTGATATGTTGCTCCGCCTTATTATTTTTGTTTCTGATCGTTTTGCCAGTTGTTTCTTGACTTTTCAGCTGCTTCCCACAAATACGTATGATTTTTCTGCCAACACGACACTCTTTCGCGTTTTTTTCTTCCTTTTTGTGTAGCAAGTTGAACTTCCTAACATTTGCCGTTAATTTGCCGCCTGTGCATTACTTGCGGAACGGTCCAGCTTTAGCTTTTCTTTGATTCCCACCATTTGTTTTGTACTTGACGAAGTTTCATCAGCTGAGATCTTGTCTTGGCTCATCAGCCCCGCGCCGCCCAGCACCCCACCGCAGCGCTATAGCTCACAGCAACGCAGCGCCGTGCAGTGCCCTGCGATGCCCTGCAGCTCTAGCTCAGCAGAGCACAGCGCTGTGCTTTGCCGCGCTTTGCCATGCTGCGTGCTTTGCTGCACTTTTTTGCTAGTTCGTACATGCCAGTAATATTTGAAGTATCATACCACGTATCGGTACTATAAATACTACACCAGGCTTGTACATGCGACGTTGTTATTGGATCACAAACAATGCACCCCCATCTCAGTTCAGCTCGGCTATATATAGCTCGGCAGCGCAGCGCAGCGCAGTGCGGTGCCGTGCCTTGCCCTTCGTTTTGCAGCGCTGTGTCGTGCGGCGCGGTGCGTTCTTTTGAACACACAGCAGCAGTTACTAAGAATAGTAGTTGTAGTACCGGGTATGATACAGATACCAGGTTTATGTACGTGTTTAGTGTACTCGTCTTTTTGCTTTCTTCAGTTGATTGTCCTCTCTCCGTCTTCATGTCCCCCCTCCCCCCGCAAATATCGCACGTGCTGCCGTTCAGAACGTGACATCAACAAGCACACAGCACAGCGCAGGGCAATTGGCCCTGCACAAGCACCTCTTGGCGTTATTATCGTTTCGCTATTCGCACCAAATAATCACGGGCCTCTTCTTCCTGCCCCATTTATTTACATGTTTCAGTTCGTTGCATTCTTCCTTGCGCGAGCGTAGCGGGCGGCGTCAGCAGCCTAGCGGAGCAAAACCCTGTGTTTTCTTTAGAACCACACAGAGTACCACCAGGTATTGGACGAAGTACCAGGTACCAGGTGCCATTGGTACCTGTGTGTACTCGTCTTTTTGCTTTTTCGTCGTTGGTTTCGTTCTCCCATCTCGGTCCTCTTTACAGACAGGGCAATCAGCTCCGCACAAGTAGCTCTTGGCATCATCAAATCGCTAGTTGCACGAAATCATGGGTCTCTTTTTTCTGCCCCCTTCACATTTATTGGTTAAAACCTTCCTTGCGCGAGCGTAGCGGGCGCCGTCAGCCGCCCGCGAAGCGGAGCCCTTGTGTACATGTACGTAGATGTTGCAGTTTGGACGAACAGGAGGGAGTCGCCGAGACGACATACTACCCACGACCGAAAACACGCAAAGCCTAACGCAAAGCAGCAGTGTCTTGCGCAAACAACCACCTCAACCACTTCCACCACTACCACCAACACCAACACCACCACCAACACCACCACCAACACCACCACCAACACCACCACCATATTGTCCCTCAGGGGTTCCCCTCGAAGAATAGAGACAGGCCGTCCGTCCGAGCACAGCACGTTTATCACACGTAGGCACAGCACCTGGTATATAGATCGGAGTCTAGGCTAAGGTGGCCTTGCTGAGTTGGCATGCCGATCAGAAAGAGCGCAGAGCACAACAAAAAGCAAAAAAGTTTTGAGCACGCAACCACCCTCACCACTACCACCACCACCACCACCACCAAGGCATAATTCCTATGGCGGTCCCACCGAGCGAAGGGTACAGGGTGCGGCTGGGCTTCCCTTACAGGAACACAGGAACTATGCATTCTTGGGGCGAGAGACTCACAAGCTCGATGAACTTCCCGTTCCTCGGAGACCTCGAATCGGCGACAACCACCCGATAGAATGGCCTGTTGCGCCGCCCGAACCTTTGCAACCGCACACGAACCGTCATCGTTCCTCTTCAGGCTTTCCTCAAGTCCGTGTCACTCGCCCTTCGACAGCTGCTTCTGGCTTGGCTGGGCAGCACGGACTCGTGATCCACCATCGCGGTCCCATCTGACAGCGGCCTTCCAACCACCTTGAAACCCCCCTCCGTTTCGTGGTGGAAAAACGAATTCATTTTAGAGAAAATCACTCGAGTAGTGTAGCATTTGTTGTTCAACATTTTTAGTCTACTCCCTCACAATGGCGTCGCAGACAGGATGTGAGATGATGAACAGCAGTAGTGAGGTCGCTGGTTCGATTCTCACCGTCTTTCCCAGAAAAAGGAAAAAAGGGGATTTTCTCGCGTTCAAGAACCTGTAAAACTCGACCACTTAAAAACAACGGTGAGAACAATGTATAGGATCATTGCAAGTCACTCCAATACCGACAAAGTCGCATAGGATACTGGGTACCTCATCGGGGTTCCTGACATAATCTGGGAAATATGTCAGGTTCAGTCAGGGGAGAATGTGGTGGAAAAACGAGTTTTTAGAAGGAAATAACACGAGTAGTAGAATTTGTTTTTCAATATTTTTAGTCTACGTACCTCAGAGTTTTGTGAGGACTATAAATGTTGCACAACAAATGCTACTCGAGTTATTTCCTTATTAACTCGTTTTCCCTCCACAGTTTTTCCATATACTTTTTTTATTCAAATTTTTAACATAGGGTGGTTGTAGAGTAAATCGAGAGTGTATAACGCCTTCCAGGTCCGATAGGAACAATGCCTGCACTGTAATTGGAAACCTTTTTTGTCATCACTATGTAAGTATGCCCACCACGAATTTCTGGGAGAATTCTTGGCGGAAATTTCCGGCAACATTCTTGCATAACTGCTGTGACAGCAGAAATCAATGCGCCTTCTTCGTAGATCGGGGTGTTGTGTCCTAAAAACTGGGGGACAGACGGCATTCATTCGTCTTGTGTATGAGCAGTCCTCGAGATGCATTTTGGAGTAGTGCCACCGTGTGCGCACGCACGTGCGCGCACCCTCACAGAACTTCACCCGTGCTGCTGTCCGGCAGCCTTTCACACGTGGTTGCCATCTGCCGCTAGGACGCGGCTACGCACGATTGTAACACGGGAAACGCGAGACACATACATGATGATGAGTAAAACAAGGGCGGGCGTGTGGCGACACACACAACCAAAGACAAGAGCACGGATGTGTATGGCGAAAAACGCGAAGAAGACACAGCAGCTGCAGCTGCTGTGGTAGTAGTAGCCCACCACAGCACAGCCGAGAGAGGGCCCTCCCGGCCTAGCTATGGTGGCGCAGCCGCATCTAGATTCTACCTCGTGTCCGTGCCCTACAGGGCTGGGTGGTGATCGATGTAGAGCGTTCGGAGGGGGAGGTGATATCGTTGTGTGGGACGGGTGGGGTGTGGGGGGCAATCAATGAAAACTGGCTTGCTGCTTGCAGGATACAGGATCAACTTCAACCAAAAAGCCCCCCTCGCAAGATTTATAACCCCCTGTCTTGCGGTTTGGGATCGTTCGAGTTTAATTCGAGGAGTTTTAATTTTGGAAGAGATCTTCCTGGTTATATGAGGGCACCTTCCGGGAGGCGAGTCCTGGGCCGCTCAATCCATCAATCAACGATCAACCTATATTGTAACAGCATCGAGATCCGGGCGAATGTCTTCCCAAGCACAGCAGCATCGAAGCCGGCCGATTCACACTAAAGCCTTCACAAGCCACAACCAAAACGTCCAAGCACAGGTCAACCAGTAAACGTCGGGTTCCGGTTCGGGTTCGGGTCGGGTGGTCAACGTTATACAGGCGGCAAGGCCTAAAACAACCCCCCTCCCCCGCCAAAGATTTACGATCAAGCGTACTGGCGAAAATCGGTGCCAAAGGGGGCTAGATGTGAGATTCGAGTAGATTCATCACCACCAGATTTTTCATACAATTCCGAATTCGCCAGGGTCTCGAGGAGTGGCAGGTGCGAAATTCCACGTATGCGTATCGAAATTTTATGTCCAAATTTTTGAACCCTCTCATTTATTATTGTCGGGAATTATCTAGCGAATCAAATGATATCCCGTTGCCCGTTAATCAATTTCCAGTATGAAGAAACGAAAATGGACATAAAACTACATATCTAGTATACCTGGTACAGTATACGCCATTATTTGCCTATTTGTAGTTTGAATGCGATATATACAACGTCATCCGAATACCAACACAGACGGAAATGTAAAGGCTCTTTGCTAATTTATATTAATTATTCAACGGTTATTATATTTTCATTCAAAACGGTGTATGTAGCGAGTTGTATACCTGCTGTGTACCATTGGTAGCGTTGTGTATGCATACCACACAACCAGCACACACGAATTTTAATTCGCATTCCGAATCTACCCATTTGACAAGGGAAAAGTGAAACAAGTGCGAAGCAAACGGAGAACAACAACTTTTGCTCTGCGAGAGCTGTGAGGCGCCTCAAGCGTACGAAGTGCTGCAGGCTCCTACCGGCATCCTAGACACCCCGAGTGATTCCGGTGGCCTCTCATCCTCATTTTCTATCTGTGAGCACGTAGAGCCCATAGCTTTCGGGGCTCGCTATGTGAACTTGCTTCTTCTGGACTACAACCCGTGATACTTGTGGGTTGCCTCGCTGGACTGCGGCATCAGAGGCAGGCAAGCCACCGCTGCTGCAACTACTGCAGAAAGACAGGTTCGGGCTTTCTTTCCAAGATACGAGGCTGCTGTGCGACGTACATCACCGTCCAGCGCAGGAGTTTGAAGGAGAGGCAACCACCGAGGAGGAGCAGGAGGCTAACAGAAGGCGGCACATTCATGAGGCAGGCTCTGACTGCTGCAACAAACTGCGGATGGACTCTTGTCTTTGCCCTGGCTGCTTCCGCGCTCCTTTCAACCGAGCTCGGCGCTCAAGCTCAGGAATCCACTGGCTCCTCCTGTGACTCCCAGACCTGGGAGCTCACAGCGGATGGGCCGTTCGCTCCCGGCAACATCACAGCCGCTCTGGCAGAAGCAGCGGCTTGCAACGGCACCAGCGTTGTCTCGGTGGAGTGGACCGGGTCGATAGCATCTGACGAAAGGTTCTTGGTTCAGGCTGGCGTAGAACTACGCATTGTCGGAGATGGCTATTCTTTCGATAACACAGAAATTGACTTGTTATTATCGCCATACGATGATTCTTCGTGGGCTTCTCCTGCAACAATGAATACTACCGCAACCGCTGCGATGGATGCTGCTGTCTCTGGGAACGCCCTCGCAGGATCCGCAAGCAGCAGCAGCAGCAGCGTGTCATCAGAGCAATCGGTGCTCAGCAGTAGCAACGGTAGTACCAGCCTTTTCGTCGTTGAAGTAGGCGGTGCACTCCACCTCTCCAACATGACCCTTACCGGAGCCTGGGGAGGAGACCAGGGGGGGGGCGCAGTCTACACATCCGGTGGGACCGTTACAAGCCATAACTGCCGCTGGACATCCCTTTCCTCCAACAGCGAAGGCGGTGCGCTACACGCCGAAAAAAGCGCTATCGTCGACTTCACAGGAATCAACGTTTTCGAAGATTGCGAGGTCAAATCGGGCGGAGACGGGGGCGGAGCCCTCTATCTGGGAGACTCGACGACGACCTCCGTTGGAGGCGTCATCATTTTCGAGAATTGCACGTCCGCGACGGACGGTGGCGCAATGCTTGTATCGACGGGAGCATCCCTAACCTTCTCCCCCGAAAGCGACACTCGCTTCTGGGGCAGCCGTGCAGACGACAAAGGGGGGGGCATGTACATTAAAGATGCCACGGTCGAGGTAGCAGAAAACGCCTCCGTATACTTTCACGAGTGCAGCTCGGCGACCGCGTCGGGGGGCAAGGGTGGAGGCATTTGCTCTTACAGGTCCAACTTTTCGGTGGGGGCCGACGCCACGCTAACGTTCTCGAATAACTCGTCCCCTAACACTGGTGACGGAGGAGGCATGTTTGGGCAGTCGACCGTCGTCACCGTAGCCTCGGGAGCAGCGCTAATCTTCGAGGCCAACAGCGTGGGCTCCTCAGGCGGAGGCCTATTCTTGGAATGGGACGCCGATGAGCTCGACGACGACACTGATGCAACCGGATTGTGGACGTCCTGCTTCACCCTCGCCCCTGGAGCTACCGCCAACTTTTACAAGAACTCCGCGGGAGATTTCGGCGGTGGCGCGGCTTTTACCATCGGCTGCCAGGGGACAATCTCGGGAAACGCTTCCTTCTTACAGAACTCCGCCGTCCGAGCGGGGGCGATGGTGGTGGATGGGGGCAGCATGGACATTCCCGGAGACGTTTCGTTTGTGGGCAACTCGGCGGAGCGATGGGGCGGGGCGGTGCTCCTGGTCGACTCGACGACGCTGGGCCTGAGTTTCACGGGCACCGCTAACTTCTCGGGGAACTCGGCGGGACGGAGCGGCGGCGCGCTGTATGTAGAAAACGGGCTCTTGGAGTTCGACTCAGTGGCGGCGGAGGCTGCGGAAGGGGGGGGGGGGGAGGAGGCTACAGCAGAAGAGGGGGAGGGGGGGGAGTTCGTTTCGACGGTGGCGGCGGTTTCGTGGGTGGGGAATTCCGCCGGGTATGATGGAGGCGTCATTTGCGTGGACGGTGGGACTGTGCGCGTGGTCGGCGGGGCCGCGTCTTCGAACAGCGCGTCTCAGCGAGGGGGCGTTATTTTCGCCACTGGGGAGAGCGAGGTCGCCTGGACGGCCGGGCAGTCCTCCCACAACACAGCCGCGTCTGGTGGCGCCCTCTACATCAGCAGCAGCCAGGCCAACTTCAGCGACATTGTCCTTGACGAGGATAACGCTCCGTCGGGGGGAGTGGTCTTCCTTGCGGGCGCGGATGTGCGCGCGATGAACGTTACAATTATTGCCCCGTATCCGTCGTCTGGGTTCGCGGTGCACTTGGACTCTGAGTCCGTTTTCCGCGCGTACGGGTGCGGCTTTCGAGACTGGGAAAAAGACTCTCCGTGCGTTATTAGCGAGGGGGCGGTTGTGTTGGACTCGTGCGACTTCAGCGACAGCACCTCCGACGTTCTTATTTCGGCCTCGCGCGAGGTGACGGTGCGGAATGCCATCATGGGGGACAAGAACTACGCCTACGTGGGGTACAACTCCTCGGCGAATTTTGCGGTCGATGCGCACACGTGTGCGTCCTTGCCCGAGGCCAGCGCCTGCCTTATTGAGGGGGAGTGCGTTGACGCTGCTAATGGGATGGGGGTTCTATGTCCGTCTTATGTTGCCGAGGCTACTGGGGAGACAGTATCGCTTGTCGGTGCCGGCGGGGGGAGTTCCACCACGTCTGTGGTAAGCGTTTTCGTACGATCGTCGAATTCGGAGTCGGAACATAAGTCAGAATCGATATCGGAGTTTGGTTCGGATGAGCAATCGGAGGAGTCTGGATCGGTGGACATCGACGCCGCCGTGTACTACCCTGACCTTGTCGTGCAGGAAATCGTGCTAAGCCTCCCTCTTTCTGGACAAAGTGATAGCGGCAGCGGTAGCTCATCGACGGCGTACAATGTTACGGAGGAGGAGGAAGGCGTGTTTACGGATGGGGTGCTGTGGGAGCTCCGGTACCCGGATGGGTCGGAATATGGGACGGGTGCCGACGAAGATGGTTTGTTCTCCGGGTTGTCCCGGGACAACTTCTCGTGGACCGCGGTGCCCTCGGTGGGCTACCTACAGCGAGGGGAGGAGGTTACGGTTACCCTAGTGGGAACGCCTCCCCCGCCCTCCATAGCCTCCCTGCCATCCCTGGTGTACAACGGGGATGTTGCGATGGCATTTCAGGTGCTGTCGCGGACAGCGGAGGAAGAGTCTTGGGCTATGTCGGAGGTTGTGGCGATGGAATCAATTTATTATAATTGTGCTGCGGGGTCTTATTGGGGGAACGATAGCAGCTGTGTTTCGTGCGCGGAGCAGATGGCTGCGATGGCGGACGGTGACGGGGTGCTGGAGTGCACCACGCCTGGGATTACGCTGGACACTCTGCCTCTGACTGAAGGTGAGATGGGAGGGGGGGGGGGAAGAGAGATGGGGAAAGGGGAGGCTGGAGAAAAGAGAGCGGAAGAGGAATGGAGATATGACTTGTATTCCAACGAGCATGTAGATGGAAGGGTGAGGCAGGAGGGGGGGAGAGAGATAGGAGAGGAGGAGGAAGAGGGAGAGGCTTGTCTTCGAGCCAGCATTTAGAGTCGTGCGCTCGTGAGCGATAATCGTTTGGATGCGGTTGGCTAATCCTGTTTCTCGTCTTGGCATTGACGTCGTGCGTCCTCTGGGACATCTGTTCCCCCACCATCCCCCCCCGTCCTTCCGTTCGTGTGTCCATTCCTGTTGTCTTGAAGGCTACTGGAGGGGTGACGTGCTGCTCACAAGCGTGCGCGCTTGCCTTAACCCTGACGCTTGCGTCGGCGGCCGCGGCATCGCCACCTCCTCCTCCTCCTCTTCCATCTCCACCGCTTCTTTGGCGAGCTCGCGCTCTCTAACCGCTGCCTCTGTCGAGTACGACGAGGACCGCTACTGCAGCGTGGGGTACACAGGACCGTACTGCGCCATTTGTGCCGACGGGTACCGCAAGCTCTCGGGGCAGGTTTGCAGCTCTTGCGGTGGGACGTGGATGGTGCCAGGCCGGATTATGCTCGGGATTCTGCCGTTCTTTGTACTCCTGGGTCTGGCTGTACTGGCGGTGTTTTTGGTCGACGGTATTTCTGCCGTTTCGCAGGTAAGCGTGCTTGGGAGGGGAGTCTGGGGGGGGGGGGGGGGGGGGTGGAGGAAGAGGCGGGGAGGGGGGGGTACTCATTTGTTGATTGCCTAGTCATTTGACGATTGACCACGCATCCCTTTCGAAACGGAGCGCCGTTCCTACTCCTTATAGAGACCTGCAACACGTGGGTGCTCATTCAGTTTCTTCTATATACCAGGTATAGCATTAAAACTCATATTTCCTGGTTTGAGGGCAGAGAGGCGGAAGGGCGGGGGCGTCGGGGGGCGGGAATGGAGGAGGGGGGGGGGGAGGTTGTGTAACGTTTTTTTTAAAGAATCGCGAAGCCTGCTGCTTACGCGCGCCACAAAGCAGGGGCGCCGGAAATGTATCTGAGGCTCCTCCCTTGACGAGCTCTATGTGATACCTCACCCAAATAATGGCTTTGAATGTGCAACCGGATGATCAATCTCATGGTCTAGGAATTCAACGTACATACTGCATATTTTTGTCAGCCGCAAATGGTGGGTCAACTGGAGCCTCGTCGGTCCACAGTAGTTCGCCGAGGAAAATTCTGCCCCTGTTGTTGTAGCCTTCTGCTGCTGCTGTTGCTGCTGCTGCGGCTGCTGCGGCTGTGTTACTTGTGTCGCGGGGAGGGGTGGTTGGGGTGTGCGCCGGGTTTTCGGATGCGCGGGCGCAGTTGCTGCTTGCTGCAGTTGCTACTTGCTGCCGTTGCTGTTGCTACAGCAGAGTAGCAGTGATCGAGACAGCAGTGGTCGTGTTAATGCTGCTGCTTTTCGCTGCTATACATGTATATGCCGATGCTGATGATGTCTAATGCGTGGTTTCGTGCTACGTACGTACCAGGTAGTGTTTTATATACAGGTAGTGTTTTATATACTCCGTACTCCGGAGTATATATTTATTTCAAGGACGTCAGCTGTGAGTTCGACGAATTTAGGGTCGTTATTCATCTTTGCACGCTCCGTTGTTGGTACTTGTATTATACAATGTGGGTAGTCTGTTACTCCTGTACTGCTGCTTTTGCTGTTGTGCCGGTGCTGTCAGTGCCAATGCCTGGTTGCTTTTCTTTCAGAATTGCTGTGTGCTTTTACCTGGTCTGCTGGGGTGTTGTTTTTGTTTTTTTGCTCTCGACATCCACGTCCTCTCTTGACCTTTTTTTGCGGCCGTTTTTTTTTCCCGGGATTTTGACGCTGGTTTGGTAATGATGTCACTGAATGCGCTTTTGGCCTTGCGTCCGCACTCTGTCCGCCGGCGGGCTCTTTGTTGTTGTTGGTGGTTGTTGCGGTGGTGATGCTGGTGCTGGTGGTAATACCGAACCGGCGTTGTTGCTGATGTTGTCTTTTTTTCTTTTTGTTTTGGCAGCCGACAATATGCGTTTTTGTTAGTGCTGCTGCTGGTGGTGTTGGTTGGGCATGTTTTGTGCCGTTCCTATGCATATGCACCAGTTGTTTCTGATTTCGACCGCGCCCGAAGTTATCCCCTTTCTATTTATAGAGGCCGCCGACCACATGCGCATGTGCCCTGCTGCGCGAGGCCCTAGACAAAGGTCAAGATTTCATTATCCTGCTTTTTTTTTTTTTTTTTTTTTTTTTTTTTTCAGCACACTTTCACTTTCCAGCTTCTGGACAAGCCGTGGTCACAGGTGTCATCCCTTCTCCTCCCCGGTTCTTGCCTTCAATTTTTATCGCGCATAGGGTTCAGCAATCCCACTGCTCGTCGATTGTTCATCGAATGTTGCTAACTCACGCTCTCGCGCTTTCCGCAAGTCAATTTGTCCACAAGAAAAAGTCCCAACGAATTTATACGAGTATGCACTCGGCGGGGCTCGAACTCACGAAACTGACCTATACCAGGCTCGAGGATAACCTGATACGCCACCGGGGCGACCGATCTATCCTGTTACACGTCGCCCACGATTGTGAATTGTGAAGGTCTTCCGTTACAGCCGGTGCATGTGAATTGTTACGTGTTCTTCACATTAAATTGTTCCTTCCACCCATCTGCATCCAGCATCTGTATCCAGCGCAAATGCCCAGTGTGTAATAATATTATTATGCTTGTAAAAGATTAAAACGCAATACAGGTACGACGTATGTACAGCTGTGATACCGAACATTTCAATAGGAAGATTTCACCGAAACGAAACGTTGCAAGCTGTGTGTGATACTCCGATCGCGCGTAAAACGGGGTGAGGTGGGTGTCCTCGACAATTTTTTTTGTTTTTACCCACACATCTACTTTTTTTTTTTTTTTTTTTTTTTTTTCATCCTCCGGCGGACTACTTTCCAGCTTCTGGACAATGTTATAAGGCTGTAGTTTGGGTGAGCTTTTGGTTAACCTTGTGCAAGTGGTCAAACGGACTAATGGACTAATACCCCACTAATACCTTAACAACTGGCGTCGTCGACAGACCATGGGTTTTTTGGGTGGTGGGTTCAAATCCCACCATCCACAACAAAATACTTTTCCAGACTTTCCCCATGTCGAACTTGAAGTATACTCTCCCCGGTATACCCAGGAAATAAAACCGCTTGGATATTGACAGGTCCGCCCGTATATCCGGCCGACCTGCTATCCCGCCGTTTCAGGGGGGAAGAGTATTGTTAGGCTTAGTTTGGGTAAGCTATTGGTTAACCTTTTGCAAGTGGGCGAACGGACTAATACCCCGCTAACCCACCGTGGTCACAGGTGTCGTCCCTTCTCCCTCCCGGTACTTGCCTTCAGTTTTTATCGTGCATACGATAGGGTTCATCAACCCCACTGTTTTTTTTTAATTTGTTTCTTGTCCTCCGGCGGATGGGGAAAAATAAAGCCTAATTGGTAACACACTACTTCCACGTATTTTCATACACGTCGTATGTATGTCGATTTAACTCCATTGCCTTCGCAATCCAGCGCTAGCTGGCGTGTTCTTCGGTTCCCACTACAATAGCGATAGCGCGAGCTGTCCCTATCGGCGGTCCTCGTTGCTACTCCCGCAGCGCAAGCTATACAGTACTACAGTACTTAGTTGTATACGGATGCGTGAGTATGTCGACCCGGCCTGACCCCTAAGGGTCAGGTGCGGTGGTGTAGATAGTCACCCGGAACGGCATCTTTCCGGGCAGTGTGGGACTTGCCCAAGCTCACCCACTAACAAACCCCCTGGCCATGCGAGAACAGCCTTCCGCCGGACTTGGTCCAGTCGCGATCCACCCTACTCATTCGGGCGGTGGTCCTCGGATCGTCGATTATTCATCGAGTGCTGTTGCTAACTCAAGCTCTCGAGCTTTCCGCAAGTCACACAAGAAAAAAGTCCCTACGAATTTATACGAGTATGCACTTGGGGGGACTCCAACTCGCGAAACTGACCTGTACCAGCTCGAGGACAACCTGATACGCCACCGTGGCGACCTGCTGGATATTGTATAGATTCTCTACTCCCCTTAAAATTGCATGAATCGCGCTCAAACCTCGAGCACAGCAGTTTTTTTTTTTTTTTCACACTTCTACTTTCCAGCTTCTGGACAAGCCGTGGTCACAGGTGTCGTTCCTTCTTCCCCCCGGTTCTTGCCTTCGATTTTTGTCGCGCATAGGGTTCAGCAATCCCACTGCTCTTCGATTTTCCATCGAGTGTTGCTGACTCACCCTTTCGCGCTTTCCGCAAGTCGATTCGTGCGCGAGAAAAAGTTCCCACGAATTTATACGAGTATGCACTCGACGGGGCTCGAACTAACGAAACTGACCTATACCAGGCTCGAGGATAACCTGATACGCCATCGGGGCGACCGGTCATAGCAGCAGTGACCCTAGGTCCGACTTGTGTCCACCCCCTCGGACGTTTCGGGTAATAAAGGTGCGAGCACGAAGAGACATGTCCGAAAACAGAGTCAAAAATGACATTTATACGTGTATCATACGCATTGGTCGGCGACTCCCCTCAGGGTTTGTACAATATGTGCCAGTTGGCGTATTCGAAACAACTTTCGAAAATGTTTCGGTTGCCTTTGTCACGCATTTACGGCGGAGTGTTGAGACACCGCGAACAGCGGCTTCGCTTATTGTTTTGATGATGTCTGTGTATGATATGATACTGTGATAAAATCGACCCACGACGCGTATGAAAATACGTGGAAGTGTGGTGAGCTAAAGCTTTATTTTTCCCCATCCGCCGGAGGATAAAGAAGAAAAAAAAAAAAAAAAAAAAAAGATACTGTCGGGAAATGTGTGTGTGTGTGTTCTTCACATTAAACCGTTCTTCTACTCGTCGACATCCAGCACACCCAGTGTCCGTACTGATTCTTCACCCTAGAAAGATCAGCTCTGTGGTCACAAGCTATGACACAGAGATAATGCATCGTAATGCATTCGACAACGCAATGTCGGGAAATGTAGATAGATGTGATAGTGCTGTGTCGGGAATGTAAGTAGATGTGGGTTGACGGTCTAGTTTTGTCACGTCAAGGCCTCGTTAGACGTGATATACTGTTTTTAGTCTGCAATTCGGCGCGAGGGAAGAAAATACTGGATTTCTCGCGATGACCATGAAGGCACGTACCACCGTAGTGGGGGCGAGGGAGAAGAGCCCGCCATGTGACCCTGGATCTGAGTTACTACTACTACTACTACTGCTACTACTACCACTACTACTACTACTACTACTACTGGGAGCGATGGCGAGAGTAGTGCGAGGGTAATAAATGGGATGGAAGATGAAAATAAAAAAGGATAGAGCGGTCCTTGACGGTTGTCTGTCAAAAGTCAAGAGTGCCGTCAACCGGCATCTTTGGTTTACAACAGGTAGCCCCGTTGAAGGGACCTTCTTACGTGGTGCGTCTGGGCGGAGAGGTCCCTTATTTACCGCCGTCGCCTATCAGATATTTTGGCGCATCTACAGCAGCAGTGGGTACCCCCGTTTACAAGCGCCCCGTGACAACCCGAAACGAGCGCTCTTGACTACTCATTGCGCTTATCTGTAGAGGGAAATATATACCTAGGAGCTTTTAGTATATGCGGGACATGCCGATTTGACCGCTGAACGCTCTCATTTTTTTTCTCTCTTTTTTTTTATCCCATTTATTACCCTCGCATTATTCTCGCGCTCCCTCCCAGTAGTAACTCAGATCCGGGGTCACATAGCGGGCCCTCCTCCCCCCGCCCCACTACGGCACGTGTCTTCACTTTTTGTCGCGAGAAGAATCCAGCATTTTCTTCCCTCCTCGTCGACTCGCGTCGAATTGTGCCTACCCATGATGCTAGGCGCTCTCAGCAGTTGATCCTTTTTTTTCCATAATTGCAAGTAAGGCCCAAACCTCACCACGGTGGGAAAAATCGAACTCAGTGTTCGAGGGTAACCACTAGACCACCGGGGCGACCAGTTACCACTAGACCACCGGGGCGACCGGCTTTTTTATCTGTAGTGGGAAATATATAGCTTTTTCTAGTATATGCGGGGCATGCCGATTTGACCGCTCTTACGAAAATCCGGAGTGGTGTTATCTTGGGTGCTCTTAAATCGGATCCACTGTATGTAGTACTTTTGGAGCGCATAATAATTCGTAATACCAGGTAACCCGTTTGAGGCTCGAAAGGGAAACGTTGACGGCGATACTGATGATTAGGAGGGCATCGGCCATGGCTTCTGGCTGGCGATGGCGAAAGTGGTGTCCGATCGACAACAATGCAAAAACTCGCGAGCGCGGGACAGGAGGTTGCAGCAGGCAGCATGCTCCTGCTCGTACTGCTGCGCACTCGCGCTTCCCCTTGCTGTAGTAGACGCTTGGAAGTATCGCAATCGCCAATTTTTTGTTCGCTATTCTATCATCATCAATTCGACGCGAGTCGACGCGGGAAGGAAATGCTTGTCGCGATAAAAATGAAGGCACGTGCCGTTCGTAGTGGGGAGGGGGAGGAGGGCACACTATGTGACCGCGGACCTGAGTTACTATTGGGACGGAGAGCGAGAGTAGTGCGAGGACAATAAATGGGGTGAAAAAAATATATATTTAGTCTATATACATGTATATATAACGAAGTCCTCACAGGGCTAGGGGTTGCTGGACACGGCTATATAGCGGGTGATAGATCATTTGTTACCGTTTTCTCCTATTGTCCGCTGAGAAGGAATCATGATGTTGAAGGGTCTTCCGTTTCTCCTTTTGCTTCGCATCGGATAACAGCGGCAGCGGTGGGAGCTCTTCAGTGGTCCGCGGCCAAAACGAGAAAACAGTATACCTGGTATACTACAACCTTATATCATACCACTCCTATTCATATGCACCGCTCTTACAAAGAAAAAAAGTACTCCGTAGTTACGAAGGAATCAAAAATGTACAGGCGCAGGCAAATCCCGCACTACCCAAGTCAAGGACAGAGCAAAAAGAGCTGTCGATTCCTGGGTAGCTTTCTCACCTTCTTGGCCGCACCTTACAGGGTTCGGCCGAAGAAGGCAAGTCCAAGGTGTTATCTAAACCGAAGAGGCACCAAGGTCTGCGTTTTGCAGATGGACAAAAACTGGTGCACAAACGAACGTGTATTTGTTACCCGGACCTCCAGAAGCATCTTGAAAGAAAAAAAAAAAAAGTGAAGGTTCAGACTAGAATCTTCTTTTGCCGGTACGAGCCGTATTCCATTTTATGTACGAGTATGAGTCATCAGCACGGGACACTGGTTGTGCTCGATGTAGATGGGTGTAAATATCAGTATCAGTTTAATGAGAACAACCCACATAATATTGATGACGCGTATCTGTCGTGTGGAGCGCATGCATGGATGCATGCGCCTTTCCGCCTGGGGTCCTGGGCCGTCTATCGCTTCTTACTCTGTATGATAGTGGCTGTAATTTTTATTATTTTTTTATTTTTCACACTTCTAGTTTCCAGCTCGCTTCTGGACAACAAGCCGTGGTCACAGGTGTCGTCCTTTCTCGCCCCCGATTTTCTTGCCTTCAATTTTTACCGTACACGTCTGTGCTGTCTGAATGTGTGTGTTCTTCACGTTATTATCAAGCTGATTTTTTCACCCATCTACGTCCAGCACAACCAATGCCCGTGCCGACGCCTCCCCAAGAGGGACGAGCTCTGTGGGCACAAAGAATACCAAAAACCGAGACCCATGTTCGTTGCAAAAAGCAAGGTTGAAGGTGCGTGATACCACATCGTACGATACGAAGAAGAGCAGGCCTTTTTTTTTTTTATTCACACGTCTACTTTCCAGCTTCTGGACAAGCCGTGGCCACAGGTGTCGTCCCTTCTTCCCCCCGGTTCTTAGCTTCAATTTTTATCGCGCATAGGGTTCAGCAATCCCACTGCTCTTCGATTGTTCATCGAGTGTTGCTAACTCACGCTTGCGCGCTTTCCGCAAGTCAATTTGTGCGCAAGAAAAAGTCCCCACGAATTTATACGAGTACGCACTCGAGGGGATTCAAAATCACGAAACTGACCTATTATACCAGGCTCGAGGATAACCTGATACGCCACCGGCGGGGCGACCGGTTGGCCTTACTAGCTTGTCGCGGAGATCTTTTGGGGGGTAAGCTGTTCGCGATTGCGGTCCAGGGATCGCTTTCTGGTTCCTGGTGGGTCAAGGTACGGAGGATAAACGTTGACCCAACCCAACCCCTAACCCTGACGATAACCTGACCCCAACGACCCGGACCCAAAACGGGCCGGAAACAGGCGAGGAACGAACGCGACTGCGCAGTTTTTTGTTTTTTGTTTTTGTGTATCCGATCTATCTGTGGACCGACGAAACATTCCTTGACTCGAACTCGTAATGAGAGGGAGCGAAAACTACCCTCTGAGATCCTCGCGGCCAGACTGCAAGGCAGTACGAGGTCTACTGGATGGATACGAAACAACTCTGAAGAAAGGAGGCGCTTTCTCCAAAATAGAAATAGCGAAAAGGGTTTTTAAAAAATGACAAATTACCGCGTATATTCTAAACTTGGAACAATGACGCATTTGCCCAGTTATTACGCAAATCCTCTCGCATGTTTATCAAAGACATGAATGAATGCGAAAAAACACGGCTTCTTGTGCCCATTTTCGATAAACCATCCCCTGCGTTCATGTATATTATAGTATAGTATCACACACAGCTTGCAAAGATGAGTTTCGACAAAATATTCGATCTCACAGCTGGAGTGTATTTTAATTTTTATAATATATACTCCGTACTTGGTAATTTACAATGTGACTGAATTTGGAGAGGCTTGGTATGGTAGCAGCCTCGACAGAATGGTTGGCAGTCCTCACTACTACTGCTGCTGCTGCTGCTACTACTACTGCTGCTGCTGCTGCTACTACTATTATTACTTTACTACTACTACTGCCACTGCTACTACTACTGCTACTGCTACTACTACTACTACTACTACTACCACTGCTACTACGACTACGACTACTGCTACTGCTATTACTACAGTATACTACTACTGCTACTGCTACAGTAGTACTGCTACTACTATACTACTACTCCTGCTACTACTACTACTACTATTAAAGAGAGAATACTACCACTACCACTATACCACTACTACTGCTGTATGTTATACATGAGTAATTTTGATATTTTCGCCGGTCTGGATTATTAGTTAGGGTTACAAGGGAACAGCGTGATTGGTGGTCCCCGAACAAGGCGGTAGTGATGAAGCGGTATCCCTAGACAAGGCTGTCAAAATCACCTGTCATTCCTAAAACCCACAATACAAGCAGACCGCCTTATCCACGGCTGGTCCCTCAATAGAGCGGTCTACCGCCCTGTTGACGGCAGGTGAGGGAAGCCTCCACATCTGTACGTACACCGTCAGCCTGTAACCAAAACCCCGATACCGTACCGTATATTGCAGTGTATAACACCCCCCTATTAATAGGATGAAACGCTGAGCCGGTTTCCTCCGAAACCAGCGCGGCACGAATAACAGCGTTGGCGGCTTTGGGAGGATGCCGTCCAGATCTTTCCATAGGCGTGTCGCTCGGCGTTTAGACTCTCCACCGGTCGTCGAGAAAATCGGCATACGAAACTCGTCCGAGGGGGTGTGCTATACACCGTCACCTATTAGCGAATAGAGGGGTTTCCCCTGATAAAGCGGCAATAGAGGTCTCGCACACCACCGCCTGTTTCGGGGACCACTACGTTCCCCGGTTGGTAGAGCTGTGAGTCGGCAGGATTTGACGACTACAAAATAATCGGTAGGTGCCGGTAGCCAACTAATTGGCTTTGGTCGGCAAGTCGGCTGGTGAAACCAGCTGATGGCCAGCCGACTTGCCGAATAATGTAAGGGGAGCGAAGCGAGAGCCAAACCACCCCCCCCCCCCCCCCCCCCCCCCCCCCCCGCCCCCGGCCGAGGAGGCCCGGCCACGAAAACGCAAATTGCACTCCGCATTAGGAACCTTCCCATGGAACCTTCCTATGAGTATATAAGCCCGATGAGTCGGATAGTCGGCACCTCCGGGAAACGACTATTAATGACTATTTTACCAACTAGTGGTTAGTTGATGACTGAAGTCGTGCCGACTCATAGCTCGACCGGTCGGGGTTGGGGTTGGGCCGTAGTTTTAGGGTGTTTGGGTCTTCCTTTCTGCTGTATGATGGACTGCTGTGTAGAGCATGAGCTACAAGGCGGTAAGGAAAAATCTAAGTAACCTTTTCGTTTGGTTCCGTGCGCGGAGTGATTAAAGATCGAACGTCTTTGCATCGCCCTGTTGACTCTGGTACTAGCTAACACGAAGGGGAGTCGCCGACCTATCTATGTCCTTCGTGAGGATGTAAACCCCCCCGTAACACGCGCGATCGGAGTATCGCGCATCATACAGCTTGAAAATATGAGTTTCGACGAAATCTTCGATTCTCACAGCTGCGTATTATAAAAAAAAAAGATACGCTACAGCTGTGAGATCTAAGATTTCGTCGAAACTCATACCTGGTATCTGCACGCTGTGTGTGATACTCCGATCGCGTGTTACTCGGTGTGTTTCCTCATGAGGATATAGGTCGGCGACTCCCCTTTGAACTAGCTTTTACCAGGGTCAACAGGGTGATGTGCATGGAATATATTAAACCGTTTTCGAGGGGGCGAAAATCTGACGGCTGTGGAATGCACCAGTTTTACTATTACCATGTATATTCTGTAGTCGCATTGCATGACCGGTGAGGGGAGGGCGGGATTTTCAAGGGTGGGGGCTGTATAAAGAAGTATGTATATTATAAAAAATGAAAATACACTCCAGCTGTGAGATCGAAGATTTCGTCGAAACTCATCTTTGCAAGCCGTGTGTGATACTCCGATCGCGCGCATTACATATGTATATATATGTACCTGTGGGATTGTATATTTTCTAGTTTCTATCAGAAAACGCCAGACCTTTTCTTTTTCCGCGGTTGCTCATAAATAGACTAAATGTTTGCGAAAAATATATATTTGCCCCGGTCGGCGTTAGGGCTAGGCTGTTTGGTTAGGGCGTTAAGGCTCACCTGGAATATGAGACGTCTACTAATAATTATAACGTATATATGTAGACCTGTGTGGGCTACCAGGTGTGCACTATGCAGGGCATGGGTTACGAATAACGGTAAGAAAACGCCTACCAGGTAAGACCAACGGTACGGTGCGGTACTATGCCCCCATTTTTAACCCGAGCAGCGTACCGAGCGGTTGCGTAGTCGGTGTATCTCGCGAAACGGAACTGCACCAAAGCTCCTACTAGTCTGAGTCTAAATATAAGCCGATTTTCCTCTATATAAGCTCATGTCAACGTGGCTTATATTTGTGTCCATACTGACCCTCGACATCCACTCTACGCCAGCCCGTGGAATATTCAACACCTCCGGCAGATCATGATGTAGATCATCTACAGCAGACAGATTATGATCTAAACCATATAGATCATCTAAAGGGGACAACTCATGATCTAGATTATATAGATCATCTACAGCGAACAGATTATGATCTAGATCATATAGATAATCTACAGCGGACAGATCATCATCTACTACTCTGTAGATTGTAGATTATCTACTTACAGTAGTAGGTCCTGTTCGGCCATTCAGAGATGTTGTGCAGGATCTGTATATAGAGATTACAGATCCAACGCTGGAAACATTTGCTAGATGATGCAGATCGTAGCGTTCTACCCGGTAGCATGAGCTAGATCATCAAATTGAAAAGACCGCCGTTTTGACGAAGCTGGACAAAGTCGTACATACGGCTCATCTGCTCCGGGGGTGGCGGGGGCAAGGGGTAGTTGCACCGTTCTCTTTTGTTCTTACTGTCGTATTCTAATCCAGCATGAGTTTTTTTGTTGCGCCAATCTGCCCCCGTTCTTTATGGTGCGAATCCGTAAATTGAAAATTGAAATTGAAAACCAATCGGGGTTGCTGTGTCGTCGCCGCGCAGAATTCGTCAGCGCACTCGCAGGACCGGCGGCAGTAGGTGACAACGTATAATATTACGGACCGGTCTGGACTTTCTTTAGCTGACAGTAGTGTAGGAAATGGGTTCAGAGTCGAAACTGTTTCAGCAAGGTTGTCGAAACGGGGCACCATCGTAAAACCCGTGGTCTCGACTTTTTTTTTCACTGATTTCTTGTGCTGTAGTGATCGTATACGTCATACCAGGTACCTATCAATTTTCTGCTGCTGTAGAGTGGGATTAGGGTTCAGCGTAGATATTGTGTCAGCAAGTTTCTTGAAACGGGGCACCATCGTAAACCCGGCTCATCCACTCTGGGGTGGGGGGGACGGCTCTGGGATGGCGGGGGGCACCATCCCAAACCCGGTCCATCCGCTCTGGGATGGCGGGGACGTGGGTTGTTTGCCCGCCGTGTTCCTTTTTCTTTCGGTTGCCATCATAGCCCGTATAGGTTATCCTTGCGGGCATCATCGTAAACCCGGCTCGTCCGCTCTGGGGTGAGCTGTTCTTCCCCCGCGTTGTTAGTTCGCGAAGCTGAAAATTGAAAGTTGACTATATTGATGGATGTGATTCTGAAGCGCAGGATTTGGTAGCGTAATCGCAGGCCCGTAGGGCCGCACCAGGTATGGCATGACAGGGCCCTTAAGACTGAAGAAGAAAGAGTTGGCCGTTCGCGAAAGTAATGGGCAGGTAACATCGACCAGGTCAACTGAGTTTGTGGTTTGTGTCGTGAATGTGATGTCATGGACCAGTGTGGCCTTTTGTGTGCTGTTGCATACTGCTGTTTGCTGTTGTTGGTTGTATTTTAGCACAGCTCCATTCATGCAGTCAGCAGTCACGGTGTGCTGTTTCTGTGTTCCTGTAGATTAAGGTTGCGGTTCAGAGTTAAACGCGTTTCTGCTAGTTTGTCGAAACATGGCACCGTCGTTCAAGCACGGCTCATGCGTCCGCTCTGGGATGGTGGCGACAAGGGGCAGTTGCGCCGTTCTCCTTTTTCCCAAGGGTTGCGGGCATCTGATGTGCTGGATGTCAATGGGGGGTTGTCGAAGTATCGGTTTAATAATGGCGTTAACACGCATCATACGTACATTATTTGCTTCGACGTACCCCGGTTGTGTGTGCGCAAAGCTGAATTTTGGTTATTATTTGCGGTGGCTGGTTTCTGTCGCGCGCAGAATTGACAGCGTAATCGTGGGGCCGTAGGGCCGGCGAAACTAGTATAGGACCAGGGTTCGGAGTCGATACTATTTCAGCAAGTTTGTCGAAATGGGGCACCATCGTAAACCCGGTCCACCTGCTCTGGAGGGAAGGGGATAGCTCTGAGATGGCGGGGACAGCTCTGGGATGGCGGGGACAGCTCTGGGATGGCGGGTTTATTTTCACCGCCGTTTTGCTGTTTGTTTCGGTTGCCATAGGACGCGCTCTGTGATATAGGGGGTATATACCACTTTTTGGCTAAATATTTTCTGAATGACGGGGCTCCTTGACCCTTTTTAGCGCCGCACTCCCGAAATGGGGACAAAGCACTTGGAATTAGACTAAGATCACTTTGGGAGTTGGAAATGGGTTATAATAGCCCCCAATCGCCGGAATGTTATTCTTGTTTTGCAATATGCTATGTGTTTTTTTTTTGTCTACCTAGGCCATGGGCTGCTCATCAGGCCGTGCGTTGTTTATCGATATTGTTCGTTAATAGTGAAATATCAATAATGGGTACATCGCGATAGTAAGACGTAAACCACTTTACCAACCCCCCCCCCCCCTCCCCCGGCTGCCGCCTCCGCCACCGCCACCGTCGCCTCGTTTCCCCCTGCTCCGGGCCAATCTTCGCGCCCCCCTCTTTTCGGTGCTCCTTGGTGCGCCGCCTCGTTCTCAGCTGAAGGATAGGATATGCGCTGCGTGTGGTTGCTGTGGCCCAAATTCTCGAACAATCGCCCAAAGGTACGGCGAAAATAGTGGTGGTGGTGTTGGTGTTGTTCTTGTTGTTGGTGTTGGTGTTGGTGGTTGATGCTGTTGTTGGTGGTTGATGCTGGTGTTGGTGTTGGTGTTGGTGTTGGTGTTGGTTGGTGTTGGTGTTGGTGTTGGTGTTGGTGTTGGTGTTGGTGTTGGTGTTGGTGTCGGTTGGTGTTGGTGTTGGTTGTTGTTGTTGTTGGTGGTGGTGGTGGTGGTGGTAGTGGTGGTGATGCTGGGATTGCCGATTGCCCATCACTATTTTCCTTCCAACATGGACCGATTACGGATTCCCGACATCGTCCAATTACCGATTGCTGACATCTACCGATTACTGATTTCCGACATCGTCCGATTACCGATTACCAATATTTATTTTCGTTTCAGTGTCGACCGATTACAGATTACCGACATATATCAATTACCGATTACCGACATATGATCACCGATTCTCGACCACCATTTTTCCTGCTTCATCGACCGATTGCCGATTATCATACCGATATATTTCTCCTGGCGCCCCCACCTCCACCCACCCCCCGACGTTGTAGGAATACGAGGGTCTACTATCTGACAGATTACAGCCATGCATGAAGAATGGTAACCCCCCCCAAGAAATATATATTATATGTAGGGTTGGCGTTGGTTGGCAACGACGCTGTAAAACATGCCAATCACTGCGTGAGCTAGACAACCAGGGTATCGTTTTTTATTTTGTTTTTTTTTGGCGGTCAACATGATGGTTATGGAGTTGGATCATTTTGTGCGGGGTGGAGAACCCTAACTCACCATACGGGGAATGATCGCATCACGTAGTGTGAATATGGTAAGGCACCCACGAGGCAGTTACATAGTAATACTCATTGCTGTCTTTGGAGTGGCCACACCGAAGCACAAAGTATAATTCATTGGAGCTGTCATCCTTAAGCAAGAGACTAGGCACAAGGTACCGAAGTCCCTCTTACGAGCGGTCCTTGGAAGGATGCAGTTCACCCTCCATGCGACTCGCCGACCACCTCACGGCGCTTAGCGCTTGGTGCAAGCGATGTCTGCCTGGTTGGTGAAAACCCGACGTGCTCCGTTCCGGCATAGTAAGAATGCGAGGGTCTATGGTCATACGACTACGGCCATGCACAAACTGAGTACCCCCCCCCCCCCCATGTCCCCCCCCTCCTTACATATCGCTCAGCGGGCGGAATGCGCCCGGGATTGACGGATTCAGGGGCGGGCCTGACGGATTCGGCGATGGAATCGGTATTACTGACGGATTCGATCGTCGCTACGACAGTGCTGGTGGGAGGGCCATTGGCTCAATGTTTCGTGCGAAACTGAAAGCGAAGGGTCTGCTCGTGCGAATACTGGAGGCGTTGCCTTTGCAGAAGCTGAAGATTTTGATCGGTGAGTTGTCGGTGTGGGCAGGGACAATGGGGGGATACGGGGTCTGCCTTTTTTCTCTTCTTTTTATGACACTTGTACATTTTTGACTTTCCAGCTCAAGTTGTATGATTTTTGCCCTCTTGCCACCTTCTGTGGACAAGCCGTGGTCATAGGTGTCTTCCCCCCCCCCGCCCGCCGGTAGTTGCCTTCATTTTATCGCGCATAGGGTTCAGCATTTTCCCACTTTTCAGCTTTTTTATGCTCGTTTAGTTGCATCGAATTTCGTCAACTCACGCTCTCGCGCATTCGGCTTGCCAATTTGTAATAGCCCCTTACGGGATTCGAACGTACGGCATCGGCGTCAACAGTGACGCGGCTTGCTATTGGACCACGGGGGACGCCGGCATTGGTCGGTGTGATTGCGCCGCATGCGGTGATATTACGATTTCGCTACGTGTTTTCGTGTTTCGCATGTGTGTTTTTGCTTTTGTGTGTTTTTCTTATACACACGTCGAAGTATGTAAATGTTAACGAGACACCTCAGCTGTGAGGTCGACGCTATCGTCAAATTTTGTCTTTTTTTGCTGCTGCTGCTGCTGCTGCTGCTGTCGTGTGCTGTCGTGTGCTGTGTGCTGTGAGGTCTACATTATTTTCGTCGAATCGTGTTTTATTTGCCACTGCTGCTGCTGTGTGCTGCGTGCTGTGTGTGCTGTGTGCTTTGTGCTGTTGGAAGCGGGTTGCCTGTTTACACGGCTTTCGCTAACAAAATATGTGCATGATGTGCATGTTTTCTCTGCCGTTCGCCAGCGCATTTACAGTTGGTGGTGGCAGTTAGTGGCACTTATTCGCTCGTAGCGCGAATTCCTTGCGAGGGCTGCCCTGTCTTTAATTCACCTGATCTGTCGTACATCAGCAACAGATGTGTATATTGTGTTGTGTGTTGTGTGTTTTGTGTTTTGCATTTTCGGTGGTGGTGTTCTCCTATTATACGTATTTGTGTTTGGTGATTTCTGTACTATACCAGGTGCAAAATGGTTTATTGGCGTATGGTGCGTTTGGTTTCGAGCGTGTGCAACTGCTGTATGTGCCTTGCTGCAGCAAGTAGCGTGTATTTCATGGTCATGTCTATCTATAGGATTCACCACGGTAGCAGCAAGGCCGCGTTTAACCCTTTTAGCACCGCACTCCCAACATGGGAAGAAAACACTTGGAGTTAGAATAGGATCATGTTAAGAGTTGGAAATGAGTTAAATTGTGCGCTTTATCAGCAGCATGTGCAAATGCCAGGTATGTTTTTGTCCGATTGTGAGCTCATCTACAGTTGCATGCAATACCGTTTGTGAAATTTAGCAACAACAGCAGTAGGTTAATAATGTTGAGAAAAAAAAACAAACGCTACCGCAGCTGTGAGATCGAAGATTTCGTCGAAACTCATATTTTCAAGCTGTGTGATGGTTCGATCGCGCGTGTTACTGGGTGTGCGTCCTCATTAAGGATGTAAGTCGGCGACTCCCCTTTGAACTAGCGTGTGCCAGGGTCAACCGGTCGCCCCGGTGGCGTATCAGGTTATCCTTGAGCCTGGTATAGGTCAGTTTCGTTAGTTCGAATCCCCCCGAGTGCATTCTTCGAAGTACTCGTATAAATTCTTTAGGACTTTTTCTTGTGCACAAATTGACGTGCGGAAAGCGCGAGAGCGTGAGTTAGCAACCCTCGATGAAAAATCGAGGAGCATTGGGATTGCTGAACCCTATGCGCGATATAGATTGAAGGCAAGAACCGGGGGGGAGAAGGGACGACACGTGTGACCACGGCTTGTCCAGAAGCCGGAAAGTAAATGTGTGTGAAAAAAAAAAGGAGTCAACAGGGTGATTTATTGTACCAGGTAGTAAATAGGCGCAGAAGGGAGGTATGCCGATCTAGCCTTGAGAGTTGAGGACAGTCATCACCAGGCAATCTGAAATCTAAGAAGGGTGACTTTGTTCATCTCTTTTTTTTTCTTGTGGTCCTCCAGCGGACGGGGAAAAATGCAGCTTGGTGAGCTCACCATACTTGCGCGTATTTTGGCACGTGTGGTGTGTCGATTTAGCTCGGATGGGGAAAAATGCATCTTGGTAAGCTCACCATACTTGCGCGTATTTTCGCACGTGTGGTGTGTCAATTTAGCTCAGTTGTATTCGCGATCCAGCTGGTTTTCTGGCGTATCCTTCAGTTCCCGTGGTAGCGACAGCGCGAGCTGTATTCGCAATCCAGCCGGTTTTCTGGCGTATCCTTCAATTCCCGTGGTAGCGACAGCGCGAGCTGTATTCGCAATCCAGCTGGTTTGCTGGCGTATCCTTCAGTTCCCGTGGTAGCGACAGCGCGAGCTGTCCCTACCGGCGGTCACCGGCGCGGAGGTACACTGTATGTCTTATGTTTCACAGCAGCGGTTCTCGTGGTGTTCTTCCTGAGAGTGTTAGTGAGTGAGCGACGTCGAGGCTCATCCTACACAGGGAAAGACGGCAAAAAACGCGATATTGTACATCGCACACAGAAAAGCAATCAATCAGTGTATCATCGAAGTGCACCATTTCGTTTCTGCGGCTCGTGGCCGCTTGAGGAGCTCTGTACGCCTCCTAAATTTTTTTTTGGGAGGGGATGAAAACAATAGTACTATACTATAATACGTAGCCGATGGACAAAATCCCTTGGTCTGGGTACACCACGAAATATGGTTGCAAGACCGAAAGCCAATGTTATTTCCGACGAATTTGCGTTAATAACCCCTTTACAACTGTAAACCCTTTTTTTTACAAGTTTACTTGTCTTAGTATAGGGAGGGATTTGGGGACTCTAAAGGGGTTATGACGTACATCTATCTCCCCCCACGTTGCAGTTTGGTAGAGAAGCGCGCTACGATAATGGTATACCATTTTTTGGCGAAAACGTGTTAGGACGACGGGGCTTCACAGCCGGAAACCCTTTTGGGGGACAACTTTACTTGAAGTTAGTATAGGGAGGGATTTTGGGGCTCTAAAGGGGTTAAGGAGCCCCGTCACCCAGAAACCGTTTCCGCCAAAAAAAGGTACACCTTAATGCCTTTATCGGAGCGTGCGTCAAGTATGTGTGTTCTTCACGTGGCAACGCTAGTTCCATCGGTCGACATCCAGCCCACTTTCTGCAGAAAACGACCACACAGCAGTACTCGCTCGCGATTATTGGTCACGCCCGTATCCCCCCCTTCCACGCTAACCCCCTGTATTTTCTCGTGTTTCTTCCTTCCTCTCTTCTTCCCCTTGACCTTCCCTTCTCCCTCCCTCCCTCCCTTTTTCCCTGCCTCCCTCCCTCCCTCCCTCCCTCCCTCCCTCCCTCCCTCCCTCCCTCCCTCCCTCCCTCCCTCCCCCCCTCCCTCCCTCCCTCCCTCCCTCCCCCCTTCCCTCCATCCCTCCCTCCATCCCTCCCTCCATCCCTCCCTCTCGCTCTCATTCCCTTCCCCCTCTCTCTCCCCCCTCCCTCCCTCGACCCCCACGCCCGCCCTCCGCTTATTATTTTTCTCGTTTTCCTCTTCTTCATCTCTCCCCGCCCTTGACGCCCTTCTCCACTTTCGGGATGGCCAGTGGTGTGGCAAATTCTCACGCAGGTGGGATGGACGAAGACGTCTGTTGGTGGTGGCGGTGGTGGTGGTGGTGATATTGCTGCTGTTGTTGTCAGATACTTACATCTCTTTTTGTTTTTACTTGCTGTCAGATACTTCCACGTTTTGCTCTGTAACATAAATTGTCACATTGTCGCTGCTGTCTTTTCCGGTTTTTTGTTTTCGCTCGCTGTCAGATACTTCCATGTTTTGCTCTGTAACATAAATTGTCACATTGTCGCTGCCGTCTTTTCCGGTTTTTTGTTTTCGCTCGCTCGCTGATGTGTATTCGTTTTTTTCTGTTATCTGATTTGTTTTCCCATTTTGGTTCCGTTTCCGTCCCGTTTTGCCATTTTGTTTTCATTTTTTTTTATGAAAAAGGTATAACAGCATCACCCGTGTTCGACGCACAATCAACTACGTGAGGGGTTACTTTCAGTTCCCCGCTTTACCCTCACCATCGCATCATTTTTGTCCCGTGTTGTTTTTTGCTGTCGGCAGTTCTCGTCGCTGGCTGATGTTCCTTACCCGGCCACCTACCAGAGCTTCCTTAATATGTTGAACATCTTTAATTTCGGTGAGAGAGTTGATGGATATCGTATACCAGGTAGGAGGGGAGGAGAGATATAACGAGGGAGAGCGGGGGGGGGGGGCGGGCTTAGTTTGTGCATGGCCGTGGCCGTATGGCCATAGACCCTCGTATCCCTACTATGCCGGGACGGAGCACGTCGGGTTTTCACCAACCAGGCAGACATTGCTTGCACCAAGTGCGAAGCGCCGTGAGGTGGTCGGTGAGTCGCATGAAGGGTGAACTGCATCCTTCCAAGAACCGATCGCAAGATGAACTTCGGCACCTTGTGCCTAGTCTCTTGCTTATGGATGACAGCGCCAATGAGTTATACTTTGTTTTCTGGTGTGGCCACTCCAGAGAAAACAATGGGTATTACTATGTAACTGCCTCGTGGGTGCCTTGCCATGTTCACATTACGTAATGCGATAATTCCCCTTGTGCGGAGTTAGGGTTCTCCACCCCGCACAAAATGATCTAACTCCATAACCATCATGGTGACCGCCAAAGAAAAAGAAAAAGGGTACACTGGTTGTCTAGCTCACGCAGTGCTTGGCATGCTTTACAGCGTCGTTGCCAACCAACACCAGCCCCAATATGCATACAATGCTGTACAGCGTCGGTGCCAACCGAGGCCAGCGATTATATTTTTTTGAAGGGGGGAGAGGGAGAGGGGGTGGGGGGGGAGAAGAGCGGGAGAGGGAAGAAAGAGGGCGGGGGGTAGAGAGTGAGAAGGCGGGGCGGGGTGCTCAGTTTGTGCATGACCGTAGTCGTATTCATGACCATAGACCTTCGCATCCCTACTATGCCGGGACAGAGCACGTCGGGTTTTCACCTATCAGGCAGACATTGCTTGCACCAAGCGCGAAGCGCCGTGAGGCGCTCGGCGAGTCGCATAAGGGTGAACTGCATCCTTCCAAGAACCGATCGTAAGGTGGACTTCGGCACCTTGTGCCTATGTTCTTGCTTGTGGATGACAGCGACCAATGAGTTGCTTTGGTTTCTGGTGTGGCCACTCCAGAGAGCAATGGGTATTACTATGTAACTGCCTCGTGGGTGCCTTGATACTTACGCTACGTGATGCGGTCATTCCCCTTGTGCGGAGTTAGGGTTCTCCATCCCGCACAATATGATCTACTGTAACTCGATAACCATCATGGTGACAGCCAAAAAAAGGGGGGGAGGGGAGAGAGAGGCGCAGAGATGGAGAGAGAATAGAGAGATACCGAAGTACCTAAATCATACCGTAGTCGAAGAACATCCTCCAACATTTACGAGGGGAGTGCAGGGGCAGAGAACGAGGGGGTAGGGGAGATAGGGGAAAGGGAGAGAGAAGAAAGCAGAGAAAGAGAGAACGAAAGAGATAGAGCACACACCTGGGCAGTAGTCGGATAATATTCCTTGAGCCCCCCCCCCCCACCCCCCCGTTCTGCCTCCAGACATCACCTGTGGCCGCTGACCGTGACCTGCGTGGTCGGAAACATCGGCTTCTACTCGAGGCTCCTCGGCGCTACCGTTGCCCCCCTCACGCTCACTTGGACTTAGTGTATGACAGGTATTACGGTTGTAGATGAGTTACCCCCCCTCCTTCCCGCATCCCCAGGCAGCACCGACAAACCGCTTGGATATAGTATATTATTCATTTTTGACAGCAGCTAACTGTGTTAACCCCGCCCCCGCCCCCACCCCCCGCCCCTGTACGGCCTTCCAGACATCACCTGGCCGCTGACCGCGACCTGCGTCGTTGGCAACATCGGGTTCTACACGAGGCTCCTCGGCGTCACTCTTGCCCCCCTCACGGTCCTCGCATTTTTGTACGGCACTTACGCGTTGTCCATGCGCCGACACGCAGGCCTGTCGCGCGCGCTGGCCGCGAAGAGACAGGCCTCGGTTGTGCGACACACCAGCGCGGCGCTTCTGGTTCTTTTTCTGGTGGGTTGTTGGTGTCGTTTTTCTGGTATTCAGGGTTTGTTTTTAGATGGGTTAGCTTGTAGCTTTATTCAAGAGTTTTGGTTGTCTGTTATTTGTTTTTGCGCAATTTAGTACTTGGTTTTGGCGTCTTCGTTTTGCTTTTTTTCCCTTCTTATTTTTGTGTTTGTTTGTTACGTTTGGTTCCTGTGTTTGGTTCTTATGCTTGTTTCTCACGTGTGCTTGCTTTTGTGTCTCGTTTTTGTACGAACTCCTAGTCTAGAACTGCATCTATAGACTACGTGTCTAGTTTTTGTTTTCGTTTTTATCTTTTTACGATACAACAATAAACCAGCCCGCAACTGTCTTGCACGTCCGTACAGCAGTATCTCTTAGCCGTGGTTGGTCGCTTTCTTTCAACGTTGATTTAGATATTTTGTTCCTCTCCGTTTGTCTCTGATCAATTTGTTTGTTTTTTTGGGTGGGGGTCACTGCTCATCGGAGCTCTTGGGGTCTTGTCCTTGGCCTTTTGCTCATGGGGTAAGGGGGGCGGAGGATAGTTATCGTAATGTTGGTGTTGGTGTTGGTGTTGTTGGTGTTGGTGTTGCTGGTGTTGGTGTTGCTGGTGTTGGTGTTGTTGGTGTTGGTGTTGTTGGTGTTGGTGTCGTTGGTGGTCGTGTTGTTGGCGTTAACTTTTACTCCCCAGCTCAGCCCGTGAGAGGTTCTTACCCTCAGCGACCTTCTGGACTAGCCGTGGTCACAGGTGTCTTCCCTTCCCCCCTCCGTTATTTGCCTTCCATTTTGTCGCGCAAATATAGGGTTCAGCGTGCCCACCTTTCAGCTTTTTACGCTCGTGGGTTTGCGTCTAATTTCGCCAACTCACACACTCTCGCGCTTTCAGCCCGTCGATTTGTGAGAGCTCTTCGTGGTATTCGAACCTACGACCTCGACGTCAAAAGTTACGCGTACTAGTAATAGTGGACCACCGGGGACGCCGGGTGTAGATTAATTAGCCCGTTGTCTTAATCTTGCCAGCGGCGACGGAAAAATACGAAGACGCTACTTGTATAGTCTGTACAGTGGTCGTCTGCATACAGGTGCTACGGTAGGGTATGCCACATGCGACCTGGTTCAGCTCCAAACAGTTGACACTCATACATACTCAGTATATTATAAAAAATGAAAATACACTCCAGCTGTGAGATCGAAGATTTTGTCGAAACTCATCTTTGCAAGCTGTGTGTGATACTCCGATCGCGCGTATTACGTAGTAGAGACACTCTTCATTATACACTTACTACCTGGTACTATGCGAGTATGCTGTTGTACAGCAGTAGTATTAATAGCATCATTCCGAGAACCTTCCCATAGGTCGGTCGGGGTTAGGGTAGGGTAGGGTAGGGTCGGGTAGGGTAATGTCGGATAGGGTAGGGTAGGGTGGAGTGAGGTATACCGGTACCGGTACGTGGAGCGTGATACAGGTACATTTCAAAGCATCTTGTGGAAGCCGGATCAAGTCAGGTCGTGATAGTATTGGTACAACGTTGTTGCTGTCTATGGGTCGTGACGGCAAGGAAAAAAGGATGTTGTTGTTGTTGTTGTTGTTGTTGTTGTTGTTGTTGTTGTTGTTGTTTTTGTTGTTGTTGTTGTTGTTGTTGTTGTTGTTGTTGTTGTTGTTGTTGTTTTGCTGTTGCCGTTGTTGTTGCTGTTGCTGTTGTTGCTGTTGCTGTTGTTGTTGCTGCTGCTGCTGTTGCTGTCCCATTGGCCACGAATGAATTCGCATAGCACATGTACTCCTACCTAGGTATAGCAGTACCATAATACATGTGCTTTGGTACTTGGTACACTGTGCACGCACGAGCGCTTTAAAATATCTGAACTAGAAACGCCCATTTAAGCCGGACCCGCTCGTAATGCACTACCCTAATCGCGTGTGTTTGTGTGTGCGGTTGTGGATATGTGTGTGTTCTTTACGTTAATCCAATTGCCTTATTCTGGTCTTTCCACCTGTCGACAGCCAGCACACCATATACCGGTCGCCCTGGTGGCGTATGAGGTTATCCTCGAGCCTGGTGTAATAGGCCGGTTTCGTGAGTTCGAATTCCCCCGAGTGCATACTCGTATAAATTCGTTGGGACTTTTTCTTGCGCACTAATTGACTTGCGGAAAGCGCGAGAGCGTGAGTTAGCAACACTCGATGAAAAATCGACGAGCAGTGGGATTGCTGAACCCTATGCGCGATAAAATTGGCGACTAGAACCGGGGGGAAGAAGGGACGACACCTGTGACCACGGCCTGTCCAGAAGCTGGAAAGTAGATGTGTGCGGAAAAAAACTATATATGTAGACTATTAATAATAATATAACTAAATATGTTGTCAGTATACTTCGAAGTATGAGTATTAATAGCGTGCACACCAGCCGGTTGTCCCGGTGATCTGGTGAACCTCGAACACTTTCTGAGATTGGAGTCAGGGATTCAAATCTCGGTGTGGAGATTTCTATTTTCCGGAGACGACACAAAAAAAAATTGAGCGCGCCGAGAGAAGAAAGTGCTGAACTTTTCTCGCGATGAAAAATGAAGCCGCGTGCCATGGTGGGGAGGGGGGCGAAGAGCCGCAGTGCTTCGTGACTCCGGGTCTGAGTTACGTCGACTAGCGAGGGAGAAGGAGAAAGTAAAAGTGCGCGGAGATAATAATTATAAAAAATAGACAATAAGAGATGAGTTGAGCAAAAAAACAAGAAACGTACGACACGTATCGTACGACCTCTCTGTTTATTTTTACCAAGAAACGTACACGTATCGTACGACCTCCCTATTCATTTTTCCATCCTGTTTATTTTTCTCATGTAGATGTGAAGAAGTTAACGTTGACGTTGTTGGCGGTTTTGGGGTGTCGGTCGTGTCGGTCGTGTTGATGGTTGATTGTTGGTTCTTGGTGTCGTGTGGGGGTTCTTCACGTTACACTGATGCTTTTCCATCCATCTACATCCAGCACAACCCGTGTCCGTGCTAAAGCCTCATAGAGAGACGAGCTCTCTCTGTAGTCACAAACTACGACGCTTCGGCATTGAAGATTGTAAATACAGCAAGGGTGATTTGGCCATGCAATGCTAACCGCAATGAGCACGTAGTGTAGACGTTGGTGATGGCGTTTGGACTTCAGCAGACCTTACCGCTTGTTCCGGTTACAGCGTGTCCTCTTGGAGTTGGCGGTGGTGTTGGCGTTGATGTTCGGTTGTTGGTGGTTGTCGGTGTGAGGGGGGTTCGGTTGGTTGTGTTGGTCGTACTCCTTGTGTGTTCACTCTTCGAATGCGACAACTATTAATACACGAACGCCCTCACCTTCCCCCATCCTTTCTTACCTTGAACCTTGCAACGAGCAGGTCTTCAGCTCAGTGAGCACCACCGTTTTCTCGACCTACTCGTGCGACTACGTTGAAGACATGGGAGTTAACCTTCTCCGTGCGGACTACTCCATCTCTTGCGACAACCCGGACCACCTGTTGTACGAGGTAAGTTGCCATGTTCATCGAGCGTTTTCGCTTCCTTCATCCTGTTTTCATTCTTGAATAATGTTACTCGCTCTCTCTCGTAAGGTATGTACGAGTACAGTATGATGTTTTTTTTTTCCTCTGAGTTACTCGGGAGTAAAAAAAGTTTTTATTCTGCAGTAGTATGTGTGTTCTTCGCTGTATTGCCATGGAGATCCAGCAGGCCTAAAATAGTACCTGGTGCATAAAATACCGTGCAAAATACTCGGGAGTTTTTTTTATTCATTCTGTGTGTTCTTCACATCGCCATTGGCAGCCAGCACACCTTCGTAACGCTAGCCCTAATGCGTATCTCTGTCTCGTAGTTTGTGACCACATACGATAGCTCAGCGATACACATTATTTGACACTTGTAAGCATTTTACCCCATGATGCCACTGGGGGGCTCTTCGACTGGTATTTCGTACCTGGTATGGGTTAGGGTTCGCCTTAGGGTTAGTTGTGTGGTTGAAAAATCACAATGTTGTAAGACACCCGCTTAACTCGTCTCTCTAGGAGGCGTCGGCGCGGACACTGACTGGTCGTGCTGGGTGTAGACGGGTGGAAATATCAGTTCAATGCGAAGAACTCGCACACCCAGTGGCCGTGCTGACTGTTTGATTCTTCGGCCTACTTTGTGACCACAGTAGCGGCAGAGCCCGTCTCTCTAGTGGAAGGCGTCGGCACGGGCACTGGTTGTGCTGGATGTAGATGGGTGGAAGTGTTACTTTAATGCGACGATTACGCCCGTAGATAAGCGTACTGCCGCAAAGCTTTTATTGTGTACCGTCATAAACACGAAGCCCATTTCGTCTCGCAGAAACAAACACAATTACCCCTCCGACACCAGTATACACCCTCTCTCTGTTTGTCTTTGCCTAGTTCTCTCTGTTTGTTCATGACTTGGTTTATTGTTTTTGTCTCTCCATTAGGTACGTATTATGTCCGCGTATTTTTCCGTGTATGCTCTTATGGGTTTCATTACGTGCTCTAGAGTTGAGGGTGCTCTAGAGTTGAGGGTGCTCTATGTCGGTACGTATGGTAGACTGCCCCCCACCCCTGCTGGCGTTTCCTCTGGGACTCGAACCTCGGGTGGTCCAATTAATACAAGAGGTTTTTTGTCCTTCTCTTCCTCCCCCTTCCCCTACGCCTTCTGGTACGAAGTTCTTCCCCACTCCTCACCCACATCCCCCCTCCCCATGACCCCCCCCCCCCCGCCCTCCGCTCCCGTTTCCCTCCCCTTCCCGTTTCCCTCCTCCCCCCCCCTTCCCCACTCCCCCCCACCCCCCCCCACCCCTCCTCCCCCCCCGCCTTCCCCTGCGCTTTCTCCCCCCCTCCCTCCTTGCCCTCCGCCTTCTTATCTACCCCCCTGCCCTCCAGATCTACGCGGCATTGATGATAATCGTGTATCCCATCGGCATCCCAGTGCTCTTCGCCCTGCTTCTCCTAAGGCGTCGGGACAAAATTAACCCCCCCCTCCTTAAAGGCGCCTCATCTCTAGAAAACCCTACCGCTGACGATACCGAGAGTGGTTTCAGTAGTACTTGGGTGGGAAAGCGTCGTCGACAGCGCGCGATCTCATTGGCCGAGGCTAAGAATTCTTTCCGGGGTATTAGTTTGGCGAAGAAGGTTGCGCCGCGTTCTCCGCTTTTGGCCGGTTACTGCAGCAGTAGTAGCGGCGTTGGTGGTGGTGGTGGTGGTGGTGGTGGTGGTGTTGGCGATGGTGGTGGTGTTGGTGTTGTTTGCGGTGCTGGTGGCGGTGCCGATGGCAAGGAGAGAGGTCATGCTGAAGCTGCCGCGCCCTCCGGGGACACTGTGCGATATGCGAGAGAGGAGGTGAGAGTCCTATTTGGAGCATGCATCCGACCCAGCGCTGGGGTGCTACTAACCCAGTGGCGGGGTGCTGTGTTCGACGGGTGCTGCGATAGAGGCGCACTGCTTTTTTTCTGAGGTTCCCCGATTTAGGAGCTTAAGACCTCTCCCAGAAGCTGATGTGGAGAAAAACAAAACTGCTACCGGATGAAAAATCCCATAGCCTAGGCACCAAACGAGAATCACGCAAGAATAAATGGGGCGTATTTCCGACGATAGCAATAGTAGGTTAAGGAGCCCCGTCATTCAGAAAAGTTTTTCGCCAAAAAAAGGTATACCTCTATCGTAGGACGCGTCGTTGAACACATGCTTCTGACGGTGTGGTAGGGAAGCATCTAATCCTCAGATGGGGCTCCTCGCTTGAAGAGCTCTCTGTAGCTCACCCGAAAACTGACTTTGCAAAAACAGAACGGTGGATACCTATAGGCCAATCCCATGGCCTATGTATAAAACGAATAACGTTTTACGTCGTAAATGGCGTTCCGGTGTCAAGTCGGTGCGTCTTCACGCAAATGAGGAGCGCCGCCAGTGAAAGGTGGTTCGGCGCAAATTATTCTTTGTATTTCGTACCCCTGATCTATAGTATATTTTACTACGAGGCGTCACCAGTTTTTTTTTTTTTCTTGTTCATGGCTATTTTTTTTTTTTTTTTTTGTGACGAAGCTCTCTTTTCGTCTCTCATGCTCTTTCACCTTTTTCTCACTTCCGAAGCTATCCCACTCTAGTTCCAAGTAAGTTGTCCTTAAAAACGAGGGTTAGGTTATCTTTCTGTCCCTCTCTCGCGCTCTCAATCTCTCCCCCGGTCGCCCCCCGCCCCCCGCCCCCAACCCTGCACGCCCCCGCCCTGACCCTATCTAACCCTAGCCCTAACCCTAACTGACCTCTTGTTTCTTATTTCCCTTTTTCGTGCTCATCCCATCTATTGTATTTGCACATTTTTATTTCTCCTCCTCCTTCCCTGGTCGTAACTCAGATCCGGGGTCACTAACCAGGAGAGATACACACTATTATTGTGTTTTTTCAACCCTTTCACCCAAGTGACGTCACTAGGGGGTATTCATCAATCATGGGTATATTTCGTATGGGTTAGGGTTATAGGGTTAGTTCCATCCACGGTGAAAAACACAGTAATGTTGGACACCCCTAAGCGGGCTCTTCTCCCCCCCGTCCCCGCTACGGTGCGCGCTTTCGTTTTTATCGCGAGAAGACTTCAGCCCTTGGCTTGAGTCGTGAGCCGAAAATAAGGATATGGTCCATGTTGTACTGAAAATAGTGTGGGGCGCACCCTGCCTTTCGTGAGAGTTCCAGCCTGGCCAGAAATAAGAGATTCTCAACTGGTGTTGCCTACGGTAACCCTGAAAACCTAACTAACCCTAAAACCCACCTCTCTCTCTTGCTGTTGGTACCAACAGGTGCTGGAGAGCCGCGCGAAAGATCCAGACCTTCAGCCGACGAGGTTCCTGTGGGAGCCGTACGGTGAGAACGCGCTTCCGACTCCCAGTATGATTTTGGCTCCGATTCGGATTCCGACTCAGATTCGGATTAGGTTTCCGATCGGGGGCCCGGTTCGGTTTCAGGTTCAGGTTCGGACCCGGTGTACGATTAGGTTTCTGGTTCGGTTAGGGTTAGGGGTAGGGTCAGGATGCGGTTTCCGGTTCGGTTTCCGGTTCGGATTCGGATTCGGCACATTATTCTATACGATGGGGGTACCGATTTTTGGCGAGAGTATTTCCGTCTGACGATATGATAATGTTGATATCAATAGTCAATAGTCAACTAATAACTATCAATAACTACGAAGTACATTTCTGTTGTGCGTTCATATCGTATAAAAAAATAAAAAAAATACACTGCTTCCTCCAGCTGTGAGATCGAAGACCTCGTCGAGGTTCATGTGGTATGAAAATGTGCTGTTCGTTGCGCGCCGAGGTCACGGGACTGTTTTCATGTTGGTTTTTTTTTCCCGCTTTCGTATTTTCTGCTTTTTTGGTTAGGGACCAAGTATGCGATTGGCGACACCCTCTTTTTCACTACTGGTTTTTGAGCCACTCGTACGAGTGGCTCCGCAACTCACGAAAAACATACTCGTAGTTAAGACGACCTCTTTGTGGCAGCGTAGTTTTACCATTCCATGTTGGGGATTGATATCGCAAAAGTAAAACAGTACGAAACGAAAGCTTAACACCTCAAAAAAGGAACGGGGGGGACTCTCGCGCGAGTGACCCCGCCCCTCTGCACAACAATGCCCCCCAAGGTGAAGCAACCCCTACTGTAGCCTGGGACGAGGGTGTACTCGTAGAGCTCGTCAAAGGAGGACTCTCGTTTTGTTTAGGTGTATAGACCCCCACCGTTGTAGCTTACCAGGCAAGCCGACAGGTTTAGGGTGGATACTCGTCTCTGCAAGCTGAGTTGTTACAAGGCTTGGTTTGGGTAAGCTATTGGTTAACCTTTTATTACAAGTGGTCCAATGGGCTAATACCCCCTCTAATACCTTAACAATTGGCGTCGTCGACAGACCATGGTTTTTTTGGGGTCGTGGGTTCGAGTCCCACATCTATCATAGTAATCTTTTTCAGACTTTCCCCATGCCGAACTTGAAAAATACTCTCCCCGGTATACCCAGGAAATGAAACCGCTTGGATATTGACAGGTCCGCCCGTATATATTCGGCCGACCTGCTATCCCGCCGTTTCAGGGGGGGAGAGTATTACGAGGCTTAGTTTGGGTAAGCTATTGGTTAACCTTTTGCAAGTGGTCAAACGGACTAAAACCCCACTAATACCTCAACAAAGTGATACACCGGCGGCTCATTAATGCAGATGTGTTATTCTTGGGAGAGGTGTGATTCCCGTGGATGTTGCCAGGGTGTCAACAACAAAATGTTATCGATAACAATAGTGGTAGCAACTGTACGTACTTCGCCAGTAGTAACGGGGACCACCGATAGAGATAGCTCGCGCTATCGCTATAGTGGGAACCGAAGGACACGCCAGCTAGCGCTCGATTGCGAATGAATGCAATTGAGTTAACTCATTTAGAGCCCCCGAACCCCTCCCTATACTAAATCCAAGTAATTTTGTCCCCAAAAACGGGTTTCCAGTTGTAAAGGGGTTAAATCGACACACGACGTGTATGAAAATACGTGGAAGTGTGGTGAGCTTAAGCTATATTTTGCCCCATCCGCCGGAGGATGAAAATAGTAAAAAAAAACATCCCAAGGTGGTAGCAAGTTGTTATGATTCGCTACCTGTAACCCTAAGTACTTACGTTCAAGATCTTCAAGACTTGCACGAAAATTCGTTGCCGTATCGATACTCCAGTGGCGGTTGGCTATGCTCAGCTCGGCAGAAAACGATGTGCGTGTTTCCCAGACCAACCCGACGTAATCCTAACCCTAACCCTGTGACCCTAACCCTATAACCCTAAACCTATAACGCTAACCCTATAACCCTAACCAACCCTAGCCCTATAAACCCTAACCCTGTAACCCTAACCCTATAACCCTAAGCCTAACCAACCCTAGCCCTATAAACCCTAACCATATAACCCTAACCATATAACCCCAACCCTAACCAACCCTAACCATATGAACCCTAACCCTGTAACCGTAACCCTATAACCCTATCCCTATAACCCTAACCCCAACTCCAACCATTTGGGGGACTCGAGGTCGGCACGAGGTCAGCTGGGGTAGTCCCGCCTCACGTATAAACAAGCCCAATGTCCATTATTGCTATTGATTAGGGTTTGACAAAACTTGCTGAATACCAGCGACGGGCGTGATACGCAGCTGGCAAAGATAAGCCTGTCCAACTCGTAGCTGGCGTTGTTAGAATACAGTATAAAAATAGGGTTAAGGTGGGGGTTAGGGTTAAATTAGTGTGACGTTATCTGCTTCTTACTGCAACGAACGGATAATAATGTTCGTGTCACCTAACACGCTAAAATGTCGTCATTATAGTTCATTGCAGGCTTAATGCCCGTTATCACTATTGATCAGGTTTTGACTCATGACAAGATACTAAAAACGGGCGACCGGTGTATTACTCAGCTTGCAAAGATGGGTATCGAGTATCGACCCTACTCAAGTTTTTCGACTTCACAGCTGACGCTGTTAGAATGTTGCTATAAAAGACATCGCTGATGGAGATCACGTGCACATTTGGACAACCCCATCGCTGTGATGGTGGTGTGGTGTTGTGTGGTGCAGTGTAAAATCCAGAATCCAGTGATTAATGTTGAAGAATACCTGACGAAAAATTGACCCATTTGTTTGTCTTGTTTGTTTGTTTGTTTTGTTTGTTTGTTTGTTTTGTTTGTTTGTTTGTTTGTTCGTTTGCTTGTTTGTTTGTTTGTTTGTTTGTTTGTTTGTTCGTTTGTTTGTTCGTTTGTTTGTTGTTGTTATTGTTTTTGTTGTTGTTGTTGTTGTTGTTGCTGCTGTTGCTGTTGCGATTGGTGTTGCTGTTGCTGTTGATATTGTTGTTGTTGCTTTTGCCATTGCTGTTGCTGTTGATGTTGATGTTGATGTTGTTGATGTACCCTGTGGTCACGGGGCTGTACAGGCTCCAATAACTCTGGAATCGAAGAATAGTTATCAGGAAATTTATTTGAAATATGAAGCGTGTAATATCGTGACACGTGACTGAACCAAAATCGTACGCGTCAGACACCAATAGAAAGCCAAATCAGAAATCAACGCACGTATATGTATACACATACCGGCATAATATGATGCGGAATAATCCACGCCGCCCCCACCATCACCTACTAGCATTACGCTGGCAGTAAGCTCCTACCAAGGTATCATTTTATGCGATCTGCCCCTCCGATACCCGCCCCCCTCCCCTCACCAGTAGATCATGTTGTGCGCGGCGGAGAACCCTAACTCCGCACAAGGGGAATGATCGCATCACGTAGTGTGAATATGGCAAGGCACCCACGAGGCTGTTACATAGTAATACCCATTGCTCTCTGGAGTGGCCACACCAGAAAACAAAGTATATCTCATTGGCGCTGTCATCCATAAGCAAGAAAGTAGGCACAAGGTGCCGAAATCCGTCTTACGAGCGGTTCTTGGAAGGATGCAGGTCACCCTTCATGCGACTCGCCGAACACCTCACAGCGCTTCGCGCTTGGTGGAAACAATATCTGCCTTGTTGGTGAAAACCCGACGTGCTCCGTCCCAGGATAGTAAGGATGCGAGGGTCTATGGTCATACGACTACGGTCATGCACAAACTGAGTACCCCCCCCCCCCCCCCTCCCGCCAATACTTGGCTTAATTTTTGTCGCGCATAGGGTAGAGCATCCCCACTTTTCAGCTTTTTATGTTAGTCGATTTGCATCCAATTTCGCGTACATACAAGGAATAAACATGCCGAAAAAAAGAGGAAAAGGAAGGGAACATGTGGCAGAATACACAGGAATGCGCAGTCTCGCCGGCAAGGGGGGGGGTGATGAAACAAAAACTCACAGCTGACGTGTTAGGAAGAAGAAAAAAAAAATGCGGTGCTGTGGGGTGGGGTGGTGTGGGGTGTGGTATCGTGTAGTGTGGTGTCGTGTGATATGGTGTGACGTGGCATAGCATGTGTTGCTATAATAGTGTGTAGGTGCATGTCCGTGTGACAGGACAACAATCCGCATCCTACAACGAACGGGCGCTTGCTAATCGAGATGGACCCTCCCCCTCAATGAGGGATCACAAGTAATGGCTTCGGCGCTGGCACATGCGGACGCCTCTGTCAAAGCCTCTCGTCAAGTTATTAACTTCCCCCCGCGGCCTCCCTTGTCGCCAACGCTATGCCGCTGAAACCAAATGTGTTAAGAGACGGCACTGTCAGCCCTTTACCGACGGCAACTTTTCTAAAAAAATGCCTTGACTGGCGCCAAACAACTTGGTTTTAGTGTGGAAAGATCGGTTATCACCCTTGACTAACCGCTGGACGTTTTTCCTCAACTGACGGTCTCCTGACATCTTTGGCTGAAACCATGATCGTAATCTTCTCTTTCCCTGCCCCCCCCCTCCCGTTCTGCTTGCTTGTCTGGTTGTTTGTTTTTCTCGCTCCCCGGTGGTGGCTGCGCCTTCTCAATGGTTTAATCTGCATTTTCTTCGGAATTTTCTTCGGCGCTACCTTCGGCAGAGCCCAACAACTACTACTACGAGACGGTTGAATGCGGTCGAAGATGTCTCCTCACTGGTGCTCTCGGTAAGAGTCCGTCTACAAGGATATTATTTATATTTTTTCCAATTTAGTGCGGTACCGCACTACATTGATTCTACTTTAGTGCGGTACCGCACTTGATTGATGCCACTTTAGTGCAGTGCAGCACTACATTGATGCCAATTTAATGCGGTACCGCATTACATTGATGCCACTTTAGTGCGGTACCGCACTACATTGATGCCACTTTAGTTCCGTACCGCGCTACGTTGATCCCACTCTAGTGCGGTACCACGCTACGTTTCCACTATAGTGCGGTACCGCGCTACGTTGATGCCACTTTCGTGCGGTACCGCACCGCATTGAGACCCGCTTTAGTGCGCTACTGCGTTGCGTTGATCCCACTTTAGTGTGGTACCTCACTACATTAATGCCACCTTAGTGCGGTGCCGTGCTGCACTGATGCCAATTTAGTGCGGTACCGCGCTGCGTTGATCCCATTTTAGTGTGGTACCGCACTACAATTAATGCCACTTTAGTGCGGTACCGCGCTGCATTGATGCCAATTTAGTGCTGTACCGCGCTACATTGATGCCACTTTAGTGCAGTACGGCGCTACATTAGTGCCACTTTAGTGCGGTACCGCGCTACATTGATCCCACTGTAGTGCGGTACCGCGCTGCCATGATGCCACTTTAGTGCGGTACGGCGCTACATTAGTGCCACTTAAGTGCGGTACCGTGCTTTAGTTGATGCCACTTTAGAGCGGTACGGTACTACATTGATCCTTCTTTAGTGCGGTACCGCACTACATTGAAGCCACTTTAGTGCGGTGCCGCGCTACGTTGATGACACTTTAATGGGGTGCCGCACATGCATTGAGACCCGCTTTAGTGCGGTGCCGCGCCAATGTATGATGTTGTAACACTTACCCCGGGCTGGGTAAATCGATCGATGTTTTACCTACCCACCCGTTAGCTCAGGAGGTAATACCCTCTCAGTTCTTATTTCCATTGCTCTAATTTTTTTTTCCTTCTTTCCTCCCCTTTCTTGTTTCCTCCTCCTTCTCATATTTCCATCTCGTCATTTCCATGTTCTTATTCGTTTCTTGTTCTTATTCGTTTCTTGTTCTTCTTTCTTTTCACCTTCGTATTTCTCGTTTCCCTCCTCTTCTCCTTTCAAAAGTTTTCGTCCTCCCGAACACTGCGGGCCAAGTCGCCGGAGCCTGTGTGTTCGCATTCTTGAGCCTGTTGGCTTTCGAGCTGCTAAGGCCCCACCTCTCCACCACGGACGCATGGATGTACCGCACCGTAAGTGGAGTGGAGGGGTCTCACGAGGGCGTTCGAGGGGGGGGCGGTATACTCCTTTCATGCATAGCCGTAGTTAACGTGTGTTACGATAGTAGTAGCACGTTTTGGTCACTTTTTTTTCCCCCCGGATAACAGGGCTCCTTAACCCCTTTTAGAGCCCCAAATCCCTCGCTACTAACTTCAAGAAATTTTTCCCCAAAAAAGGGTTTCCAGTTGTAAAGGCCTTGACCCCAAATCGTCGAAATTTAATTTCATTCTTGTTTATGCACATTTTTTTTTTTCATGCCTAGGCCACGGGTTTGCCCATCGGGTTGGAATTTCATTTGGGTGAGGTATAGAGTAGTTTATTAAGGCAAAACCCTCAGATGGCAAAAAAAGGGCCGGTGCACCTCTGCCGTAGCTTGTGTCGGTCGTATGGCCATAGGCCCTCGCATCCCTACTATGCCCGAACGGAGCACATCGGGTCTCGCCAAACCCCAAATCGTCGAAATTTAAATTTCATTCTTGTTTATTCTTGTTTATGCACAAAAAATGATTTTTTTTTTTAATGCCTAGGCCACGGGTTTGCCCATCGGGTTGGAATTTCAGTGTTCCCCCCAAAATCAGTTTTTGGGGTATAGAGTAGTTTATTAAGGCACCACCCTCAGAAGGCAAAAAAAGAGCCGGTGCACCTCTGCCGTAGTTTGTGTCGGTCGTATGGCCATAGACCCTCGCATCCCTACTATGCCGGAACCGAGCACATCGGGTCTTCGCCGACCAGGCAGACATGGCACGCACCAAGCGCGAATCCTCGTGAGGTGTTCGGCGAGTCGCATGGAGAGGGGGAGAGGGAGAGGCGGTGTTTGGAGGGAGGGGGGGCGTACTCTTTTGTTGATTGCCTTAAGAGTAATCGTTTGACTGTTGGCCACGCATTCCTTTCGAGACGGAGAGCGCCGTTCCTCCTGGGGGGGGTGGGGGGGGGTGCTCATTTCTGCTCGTGGTGGGGTGTTGCTGACGATGCGGTTGAGTTTTTGGTGTTGTTGCTGTAGATGGTTTTGATGCGTTTGGTTTGTTCCATGCAGTGGGGAGCGTGTAGTACACTGCATGTCGGTGCGGCTACTGTAGATGGTTTTAGTGCATGTGAATAGTTCCATGCAATTGGAGTCTATTGACGTATTTAGCGATTTTTACGCGTATAGTAGACTGTTTGCAGCGATCCGGTAGAGGGGTAAGCAAGAGGGGGTGATTTGGGCGCTACATAAGTGCTTTCTCTGTAACCTTTGTGTTGACCACTCCTGCACCCCACTGCCCCTCCCCTGTCCCCGTGTGATGGCGTTTTCTTCCCATTGGGATGCTTGGTTACTGCTGCTGCTACTCCTACTCTGCTGTTGCTGCTATAGGGCTGCATCGTCGTGTTTTTCAGCAACTTCTTGGCATTGATGGCAAAGGTGGGTTTGAGATGCCGTGTATGTTTTGATTTGTTTGTTGTTTTTGCGTTTTGTTGGTGGGTGGTAGTTGTTGTTGTTGTTGTTGTTGTCGCCGCTGCTGTTGCCGTTTGTTATTATAGCTACCTGGCATGTTTTTATTTGGTGGTGCTGTCCTCTCTTTGCCGTTGCTACGCGAAACCCTCGCGCCAACGCCTCGAAATTTTAGCGAAGTACACACGGTCAGTACATCTGTTTTGTTTTATTTTGGTTGTAAAATGATATCGCTGCTTTTTTCCCCCCTCAGGCCGACATATCGGGGGAGAAAGCACAGAGCCAGGAGTTGTACGGTGTTCTCCTCATCGGCGTCCACGCCGCCATGGTAATCGCCATCATAGTACAGGTCTACATGACCGTACAGGTGCGCTGAATTTTTTCCGATTATAGTTTGGTGTTTTGTCAGTCATGAGCACCACATCATGTGTTGTTGTTGTAGTTGTAGTTGTAGTTGTCCAAATGCTACTATTAATAGTATTTACGTGCACTGGTGTTACGGGTTAGCGTTCGTAGATCATGATATCTATGTGTACGTGTACAATAATAACACACAAAGTAAACATATAACCTACTCTCCCTACACCCCCGAGTACAGTATTATTATAAATATGTAGCTTCTCCCCCCCCCCCCCCCGCTCTCTCCCCTCACCCCCTCCCTCTTGCCTCGCGCCTGACGAAATGTAGGCGGCGGGCGACAGCCGCGATGACTATATGACCAACCTACTGAAAACTTCGAGCGGGGATTCCATACCTTGCGAGACCGGGCTCCTGAAGAGGAAGTGCTCGAGCGACCCCCTGCCCCATCCAAAAGTGGAGTGCAATACCTACAATGCCAACAGCCACACTGTCAGCGGTTACAAGGCTAACGATTTTAATATCACCGGTTACAATGATGTCACCGGTGATGTGAAGGACAACGATGATAAGACTAAGGGGTATAAAGGCAGGGGTATTGAGGACAGGGGCTTCGACGGCGTCGGCTACGAAGGCAACCGTAGTGACAACCATTATGGTCGAGATAGCCGGGATTCTGGCGACATCTCTAAGCTCGAGAAGGACGAGTTCGACCGGGAGGGCAGGAGGAGAGGGAAGGGGTGGAGGGGTGTGGGAAGGTGAGAGAGACGGAGTAGGAATTGTTTTTGTGGATGTTTTGTCCTGTTTTTTCGTTTCCCTGTTCTCTATTTTTTCCTTGTCTTGTGTCTTGTGTTCTTTTGTTTTTTTCCTTCAGTTTTTTCTGTTGTTGTTCTGTTGTTTGTTTGCTTCTTTTTTGTTGATCCCCACCCCCCCCCCACCCACCCCGAAACAGGAAGGGGATAGGATGAGCAAACAGTTTCTATGTGATACATGGAAAAAACGTAATGAGCACCCAAATGTTGGAGATGTCTATTAGGAGTAGGAACGGTGCTCTGTCTCGAAAGGGATGCATGGTCAATGGTCAAACGCCTAAGGCAACATACTGTTGACGTAAAAATCTCATCGCGTTTGCTTGTGGCTCCTGCAGCAGCAGCCGTGGGAGCATGGCCGGATCCGGGCTAGACAAGGTACACCCACATCTAGACCAGCCTTTGAAGGAGGAGGAAGAGGAAGTGGAAGACGAGATGAAGGGCGTTTTGAGCCGGCGCTCGACAAGCCGCATCGGAGGTCCGCTCGAGGGCTTCCGGCGGTCGGCCTTAGCGGTGAAGGCGACGCTCAAGAGAAATCACTCTCGCACTGTTAGCAGTGAAAGTTATATCCTGGACGAGGATGGCGTCAAACGGAAGGGGGATTTGTGTGCGATAGTTAGCGCCCTGCCTTATTTCAGAAGTGCTAGCGCTGACTTTTCCGGCGCTGCGGGGGCGGAGGGGGAGACGGAGCTTCGCGTGATTAGTCCGAGGACTGCGTGGGTTTTACGTGGGAGTAGCAGTGGTAAGGGTGGTGGTGGAGATGGTGACGGTCGCGGTGGTGGTGGCGGTGGCGGCGGCGGTGGTGGTGGTGATGGTGGCGTTACCATGCGGGGCCACGATGCGAACAGCCGCCGCGCCGCCCTTACTGGCACCGAAAGCTATCGCAGTGGTGGTGGTGTTGGTGGTGGTGGTGTTGGTGGTGGTGGTGGTGGTGGTAGTGGTGGCGGCGGTAGTGGTGACGGTGGTGGTGGTGGTGGTGGCGGCGGCGGCGGAGGCGGCGGTTCTATAATGGAGGCGGTCACGAAAAGCTCGTTAGAAGATTCTTTTAGCAAGCTCGGGTCTATTCACGGGATGCCTGCACCCGTGTATTCCTTCCCCAACGCTCCCGCTACCGTAGCTTCCACAGCTGATGGAGGAGGCGGAGTGGCGGGGGGGGTAGGGGAAGGAGTGAGGGTGGGGGGAGAAGGAAGCGGACAGAGAGGGCGGGGGGGGGGGGGGGAGGGGAGAAGGAAGTGGGGACATGAAGGGAGGGGGGGAAAGAGGAGGAGGGCGGGGGGGGGGATGGGAGGGTTGGGCACTTCAGGCGCGCTTTGCAGCGTAGCGATAACCGTCACCGCTGGACAGGGGAGGAGTACCGCTCTGGGAGTGTCGGCAGTCTGGAGGCTGTGTCGGACCTGGCATGCGAATCCGCCGTGGAGGTGACTCGAAGGAGAATGCTCTTGAGGTCCGGAAGCGCGAGCGCATCGATCGCCAGCAGTCGCGACTATGGTGGTGGTGGCGGTGGTGGTGGTGGTAATGGTGGTGGTGGCGGCGGGGGTAACGGTGGTGGTAGTGGTGGTGGTGACGGTGGCGGTAGTGGCCGCGGCAGAGGTGCTAGTATTGGGGACGGTGGTGGTGGTGGTGGCGGTGGCAGCGAGTTCCCCCCGGCCGCTACTGGCGTCGCATCCCCCCCCTACCCTTTCCCCCCGACGGCCGAGGCCCTCCCCACGGGCGGGAGGGGGACGGCCGACAGCCTATTCGGCTTCGAGCGCGAGTGCGCCCGCCTTGCCATGTGGAAAACTAACCCCATCGATTATCAGGCTCGTAGCCATCATGTGTGAGGATGGGGTTGGGGTTTGGGTTTGGGTTAGGGTTGGGGTTGGGGGTCAGGGTAGGAGTCGGGGTGGAGGTTGCGGCTGGGAGTGGGGGGTGGGTCGAGGTGGTTGGGGGTTGAAGTCGTGGATTTTCTGGCGCCGGCGTGGTCTTAACCGCGCGGCTGTGTCGCAAGAAAGCCTTTTTGGCTTTCCAGGTGACGGTGCGCGGGGTTAGGGGGCGCTTAGGGGGCCCGGGGGTTGTTGGTGTTGGCTGGCCAGCAAGCCGGCGAGTTGATTCCATTATTGGTTGACGGTCTGGTTGACTTGTCAGACCGTCTTTGTGGTGTTCCGATCCCCCTGCCCAGCCTTTTATCTTTCCGTTGCGTGTACATGTTTCGGTGTTGTCTGTTACACCTATTGACACATAGGTGTGCCTATGTATCAGGTGTGTGTGGGAGGGGTGGTACAGGAAGCTTTTGACACAAAGCGACTGCTGTCGCGCCTGTTGGTTGCTGTCAGGGCGTCCCCTATCCCCCCCCTAAGCCCCCCCGGGGACCCCCCTCCCTTACCCGTCTCGCACGGTATGGAAACCCACCCACCGTTTGATGCATCTACCCCGCGAACATTCGTTCGCAGATATATATGTATATATTGCTGCTTGTTTTTTGAAGCGTTCGGCTTGAGCACAGCTCAGTCCTGACTGTGTTATGTGGGGGTGCTGTTTTGTTTTTGCCGGTGACGGTGTTAGGTCTTGGTTATGTTAGCAGTTGGGCCTCGAACTGTTTTTTTTTTTTCTTTTTCTTTGTCGTCAGTAAAAGTGTAAGCATTACAATCATCGTTGAAGTTGATGGTCGGGCCTCATACTAGTGATGCTTCGGCGCGCTGGTAATATAGGCTGTCCATGCTCGGTCTTGCCAAGTCATGTTTGGCTCTGTTACTGCTCGGTTTCCGCTCTGTAGCCTCCTGGCATTTTTTTACGTCGTCGTTGTCGAATTATATCGTTGTCGTCGCTACTTTTGGTCGTTGTCGAGGACTTTTGTTGTTGTCGTCAGCTTTTTGTTGTTTTGGGTTTCGCCGCTCCGTCAGTTAGCGCGCTGCTTCAACAGTGAAGATATTAGTCTAACCAGGGCGGCGACGAGTCGGGTCTTTTTTTTTTTTTTTTTTTTTTTTTTTTCGCGCTGGCTCGCTCGGTGCATCTCTTATATTTTGTCAGCCTTATCAGTCTCTCTCGCTGTAGATACCTCCATGGGTTGCTGGAACTACGGAAAGTCACACAAAGGAGTGGAACTCATGTGGTAAAGCAAAAGTTGCCACAGTTCTTGGCGCTGGACGTGTTGACATCGCAATCGGAGGGCATTGTTGGAGGTGAATTATTGTTTTAACCAGGCCACGATTGTTCAATGATTTTGTTTCCTCGCGTGCTTGCTCTCGACACCTTGTTGGAATGGCTGGCCATGTCCGTACGAGTTGGGAGGCTATGAATGATGGAGGGGGGTGGGTGGGGAGGGGAGCGGGAGTTGGGGGGGGGGCGTTTTAGTTGTTGCTTGCCTTCGTCATTTGACCGTTGACGACGCATCCCTTTCGAGATGGAGCACCGTTCCTACTCCTAATAGAGACACCTCCAACATTTGGGCGCTCAGGAGGGGAGGGGGGGATGGAGTTATGAGTAATGTGATGATTAAGAAGGGGGGGGGGGGGGGTGAATCTAGGTGGATTATAACAAATACAGTTTGAATAGATGGACGTTGAGCTTGGGGTGACGCGCCGCGCTGATTTTAATTAAAAGACGCAGGCGCCCTCCATCTTTCCACCCGTTTTGGTGCGATTACCGCGCAATATTGGCTCAATGGCCGCAATGTCCCATGGTTACCTAAGCGAATTATATCAAAAGTAAGATTTGAAAACATATGCTGAATGGGGGGCGGGAGAGGTAGGATGCACAGTAGTTATTGGTAACAATATTGAAGCTTTCAAACTTTAAAACGTTTGGGGGCTTTTGTGTTTGGATTTTGCGTGGCGGATCTCAGCACGTTTCGCGGAGGGGGGCGGGGGGGAGGGTGGTATTAATAGTTATAATTCGTTTGTGTTTTTTTTCTCAACTCCAAAACCGAAAAATCGAACACTCTTTCGGGTTTCTTTTTGGCTTGCGGTGATGTGCTCGCGCCCCCGTGCATGTCAATGGAAACGCCAAGCGCCTTTCGTTTTTGTCGGTATATATCGCGTTACTGCTGTGCTATCGGCACGCCTGTATGGGCGCCCTCTGCTGAACACAGGCGGTGCATTTCTTTTCTCCTTTTTAGTTTCTCTAAATTAATAGGCGTGGGTCAGGGGGGATAGGGGAGGGTACTCATTTTTGGCTTGCCTGTGTCATTTGACAATTGCAAGCATCCCTTTAGAGACGAAGCACGGGGCCGGGGGTGGGGGAGGGCACCCCTCCCCCTCCTTAATATCCCCCCCTGCCATGGCCATATTTTGTTCATCGGCACTCTGCTCCATAGGGGCGGTGTTTTTATTGGTGGGGCGGGGGTTGGGGGGGGGGGTATGGAGGCCGGGGGGGGCAGGAAGGCAGGGAACGTCACCCCCCCCCCCACCCCCCGTACCATGATTGCATTTTTTTATCGTCCGGCGTTGGTGTTTGTTCTTTCAACAGTAGTGGAAAGCTTGACGTTTCGCGGACGGGGGGGGGAGTGGAGGATAAGAGGGGGGGGCTACCCCCCCCCCACCCACCCAACCCCCCCCCGCCTACCATGGCTGTACTTTTTTTCGCCCACCGTCGGTGTTAGTACTACTAGCGGTGATGGAAACGTGGGCTTTTCTTTGGGGGTGGGGGGGGGGGGGGCTAGACTAGGGATTCAATCGTTTTGTTTTGCTTTTCGACCTGTTTTGCGTCGCCTTTCTGTTGGTGCCGTGAGAAAGCTCACCATGCGGTACAACTGTCGTAATCCCTCTCTCTGTAAGGCCGGTTGAGTAGTGCCGGTTGCCCGCTACGGTGCCTGTGAAATCGCCTGGCACAGATGTGAACGACCAGTAGTGGCTGTATGCGAAGTGGTGCCGGCTGCCGATATAGTGCCGGTGTTTCCCTCTATAGTGCACATGCCGGCACTGTACAGGGACCACTACTGCAGTAACGTCCGATCCAATGGCGACTGGGGGGGCGGGCGTACTGCCTCACCCTGACCTCCCGCCCGGACGCCCGTCCGCACGCCTCCTTTGATAGGAACCCCTGCCAGTAGTAGTGCTGATGGGTCCGTAGGCACTTAGATAGTAGTTTTTTGTATATTCAGAAATTGAATTTGTTGAATTTTGCTTGTCCTTGTATTGATATATTTGCACTAATTATTGGTGCCCGATAGGTTTTTTGTTTTCAATTAGTCCTTTGTATACGCGGTTGGATTGGGGACTATTGAGATCCGTGTAATGCGCATCTAGTCGATGTGCGGTCCCTACGTGTTGGATTGTGGACTTTTGAGGTCCATACAATACGTACTGGTACCAGGTATCTAGTTGATGTGCGGTCACTACGTGTTGGATTTTGGTCTTTTGGACCCTTATAACTTGATGTGCGGTCACTACATGTTAGATGACGGGCTTTGTTTTAGGTTCATGCGCATCTAGTCGATCTGCAGTCTCTACGTACTAGCATATCGTGAATTATTTTGTTTTAACTTTTTTCGCTCATGAAGATGAACTTTGCGTGCATGGACATGGAATTCAATGAAGAAAAAAAAAAACTATCAGACACGCATGATTTTTTTGTGTTTCTCGCCCTGCGGCTCGCGCAACATACATATTGGCTATTGTGTGCATTGCGCGTCTAAAAGCAATAGGTCGGGAGTCGGGAAGATAGGAAGAGCGTGAAAAAATGTTAAGCAGAGCAAAAAAACCTCGAAACGGAGAAAAACGAAAACAAGTGTAACGCGTGTTTTTTCGTGTATCCGGGTGTTGACCAAGACTGCGACAGGGGGAGTACACGCCCTTTTTCTTTACCGAACAAAAGCCACTCGCGCAAGTGGCTCTGTATCTCGCTCAGAAGCGACCGTGAAAGTGGACGGTTGTAGTCGGCGACCATTGTTATGGTATTGCCCCGGGAGCCTAGCAGAGGGGAGTTAGGATCCAGGACGTGGGATATGGACATGGGATAAAATGGGTTTCACATGCGTTTGAAGGCGTGCTGCGTGCATAGGAAAAAGTGGATAATGAATTTGCCCCACCCGCGCGTAACGCCCAGTTCTTCGGCCACTCGTGACACAAGGAATGACGCAAAGAGCTTCTTCTACTCTCAAGGATAATATACAAGTTGAGTGGACATCGTGGATCCTGCTTAGTACGGAAACCTGCAAGGAGAAGCCTGCGTCTGTGTCAGGCCTTCTCGTTGTACTTGGCGTCGTCGGCAAGAAAACACGTGGGTTTTGAAGAGCCGCATCTTGGAGTCTCGTTCTAGGCCGTGGAACCGTTGCTTCGCCGAAGGTTCTACAGTTCGTCATACACGGCGGCCATCGGGGTGGGCGTAGTGCTACGGCATTTCCGTGGGAGCCTAGCAGAGGCAGGACGTGGGAGGATATGGATATGGGATCAAAGGGTTTCACATGCGTTTGAAGGCTTGTGCATATAGGGAAAAGGGGATGACGAATTTGTCTCACCGGCGCACAACGCTCAGTTCTTCCGTGACTCGTGACGCAAGGAATAATACAAAAAGGGCGTCTCGTAAGGATAATATACAAGTTGAGTGAACATCGTGGATCCTGCTTAGTAAAAACATCTGCAAGGGGTGGCCTGCGTCTGTGCCAGGCCTCTTCTCGTTGTACTTGGCGTCGTGGGCAGACTCGTGGGACGCAAGGAACGGAGGAATGATACAAAGAGCTTCTCTAAGAATAAAATACAAGTTGAGTGAACATCGTGGATCCTGCTTAGCAGAGAGATCTGCAAGGAGCGGTCTGCGTCTTCTATAATTCCGCACAGCATACAGCTCATCAGGGTGGACTAGTGGGATGGTATTGCCCTGGGAGCCTAGCAAAGGCGTAGGATCTAAAGTGTGGTATATGTGTGAGGCATAAAAGGGTTTCACATGCTTTTGAAGGCGTGCGCGTATAGGGAGAAGGGGATAATGAATTTGCCTCGCCCGCGCATAAATAAATGCTCAGTTCTTCCGTCACTCGTGACGCAAGGAATATTTGTACAAAGAGCTTATCCAAAGACAGTATATACGCATAGCAGGTACAAACCAGCCATTTATAAGGATAACGGGTTGTCGTTCGATGCTTTTTCGGAAGTGTATGGGGCGGAGAAATGGCAAGGTTAGGGGTGGGAGCGGTAGCGTTGTTGGGGGAGGCGTTAAGAGGGCAGGGCTACAGAGAGAGCGAGACGGCGGAGACTCTTTTCTTGCCACGGCCGATAGCCTTAGGCAGCAATACCGCACAGCCTTCTGCGCGTTGGAACATACGCGCAGCAGTTACAAACCAGCCATTTATATGGATAGTGGGTTGTCGTTCGATACCTCTTCGGAAGCGTATGGGTGGGACGACTTGGCCCGTGCGGTTGGAAGTGGCAAGCTCAAGGGTGGGAGAGGTAGTAGTGTTTTTGGGGAGGGGGTGAAGAGGGTAGGGTCACAGAGAGAGCGAGACGGCGGGGACTCTTTCCCTGCCACGACCGACAGCATTAGGCAGCAACACCGCACAGCCTTCTGCGCGTTGAAACATACGCACGGCAGTTACAAACCAGACATTTATTATGTGGATGGCGGGATGTCGTTTGATACATCTTCGGAAGTGTATGGGGGGGAGGACTTGGCCCTTGCGGTTGGAAGTGGCAAGCTCAAGGGTGGGAGAGGTAGTGTTTTTGGGGAGGGGGCGAAGAGGGCAGGGTCACAGAGAGAGCAATATGGCGGGGACTTTTTCCTTGCCACGACCGATAGCAGTATTAAACAGCAATACCGCACAGTCTTCTGCGCGTTGAGCCATACACGCAGCAGCTGCAAACCAGCCCTTTATATGGATAGCGGGTCGTCGTTCGATGCCTTTTCGGAAGTGTATGGGGGGGAGGGCTTGGCCCTTGCGGTTGGAAGTGGCAAGGTTAGGGGTGGGAGAGGTAGTGTTTTTGGGGAGGGGGCGAAGAGGGCAGGGTCCCATAGAGAGCAAGACGGCGGGGACTCTTTCCCTGCCACGACCGATAGCAGCATTAAACAGCAATACCGCACAGCCTTCTGCGCGTTGAACCATACACGCAGCAGCTACAAACCAGCCATTATTATGTGGATAGCGAGTTGTCGTTCGATGCTTCTTCGGAAGTGTATGGGTGGGAGGACTTGGCCCTTGCGGTTGGAAATGGCCACTAAGCTTTAAGGATGGGAGAGGTAGTGTTTGGGGGGAAAGGGTGAAGAGGGCAGGGTCACAGAGAGAGCGAGACGGCGGGGACTCTTCCCCTGCCACGACCGATACCAGCATTAAACAGCAATACCGCTCAGCCTTCTGCGCGTTGAAGCATACCCGCAGCAGTTACAAACCAGCCCTTTATTATGTGGCCAGCGGGTCGTCGTTCGATGCTTCTTCGGAAGTGTATAGGGGCGAGGACTCGGCCCTTGTGGCTGGAAATGGCAAGGTCAGGGGCAGGGGAATAGAAGGGGGGGATCTAGTATTCGTAGTTTTTGGTTGTTGGAAGCATCGTTTCACGCTTTCATCTGAAATAGTGTTCTTTCATCATGTTTATGGTTTTTGAGACTCGCGCTACATTGTCAGATGATGAAAAAAACAATCACCTTGCTTAGTTGTATTTTGCAATATGTATCTCTGTCTTACAATTAGCGACCTTAGAGCCCAACATCGGCACGGTAAAATCATGGTAACTACATGGTTGCACCTATCGATTGAAATGTTCTATCTTGCGGTCCATGTACAATAACACACCACGAAGCCATAGCACGTTGTATACCACATCTACAGATTTATAGTTTTGTATACCACACCTAACATCAAATCTGCTATAGTAATAAACAATACCAGGCAGGTGATATGAACTGATGCATTCGTTCTACAGCCGTCAGATTTGTCCCCTTAAAGAATTTATAGTTTCCGCGCACGTATTGAGTTGCCCCCCCCCTCCCCCCAGTCCCTCTTGCACAAACGCCCCACCTAAAATCAAAATCTGCCAAAGTAATAAGCACTACCATGCAGTTGATATCACCTTATCTTTCTAGCCATCCATGCCGTAGCTCCAATTCATCCCCCCCCCCCCCCCCCCAACGCCCCCTCCTTCCCAACCACCCGCACCATCGCCTAGACCTAGCACCACGCGTATAGCAAGCCCCTACATTTATGCGACCTAAAGCTGTTGGAAATCCCCTCCCGCCCCCCCCTTACCCCCCCCCACCCCCTCGAACACCCCGCAATCTCCTCACTGGTTGTACGACTTACAGGATATACATGATAAAGTGACGCATTCCTTCCACAACCGTCAGATTAGTCCCCTTAAATGATTTATAGTTTCCGCGCACAGATTGAGTCCCCCCCCCCCCCGCGCGCCCCGTCTTGTTCAAACCCAGCCCCCCACGCCCTTCAAAACTCCGCTCTCCCCTCATCGGTTATACGACTTGTGTAGTGGTACTCCGAGTGGGGGATGCGTGGTTGGTCGGTGTTGGGAAGCGCGCTCCTCATGGTTTCCAGTGTCTTCATTGGTCTCTCCTCAAGGCTCGCTGAATAGACTCAATAGCTTATTTGCATTGTTTCCCCGAAAAGAGGATACTAAAGGACAGACGTAACAGGCCTAGGCACGGTAGTGCGGGGTAACGTAGGGAAACGCAGGGTAGAGCAGGTAGAGCAGGTAGTGAGGTGTGGGGCTTCCTGCTTGTCCAATCATCGTCACCTACATTACCGCCCATGTATGATGGCGTTGACGTGAATGTGACATCTAATGTCACGTGGGTTCACCTCAACCATGGCATGGTTTCACGTCGAATCTATAAACTATTCTTCTACGGAGGGAACCCCATTCCACTTACGGGATGCACTTGATAAACTGATGCTTTTACTTCCACAGCTGTCCCCCTCAAAAAAGGGTTTTATAGTTGCCGCGCACAGACTGACTAACATCACTATGTTGACCCTCGTACAAGCTACACAGTAGTTCCAAGGGGAGTCGCCGACCTATATCCCTGATGAGGACACACGACCCGTAATACGCGCGATCGGAGTATCGCACACAGCTTGCAAAGATGAGTTTCGACAAAATATTCGATCTCACAGCTGGAGTGTATTTATATTTTTATAACAACAACGTGAAGAAACGGCCTCGAAAGGCCTGTAATTATCCGAATTTAAGATCATCTGGATGGGTTTCGTATGATAAGGTTGGCGTTTAACATTTGGGAAAGTAAGGAAATAGATCGGAGGCACGTGCCTCCGATCTCAGAAGCTATCCGGGGCTCCGGTGGAATCGAATAAAGCAACGTCTCTACGAGGGAAAAGAAAGTGAGTACTCTCCGAGGACCTGCTCAATTGGCAGACCTGCAGGGGGCACTCTGTGTCCCCACCCTATAACCTTACAAATGGCGTCGTCGGCAGGACACGAACCTCCGCGTGAAATCACAATGGTTTTCCAATCCTCTTGTCCTCTTGGCACTACGCGTACGTTGCGCATGCTGGAGCGTATTTATGGGTGGATTGGCATGAATGTGTGCACCCGGTGGTGGCTTCGCCACTGCTTGAAGTGCTAAGCGCGGAAAACCCCACGGCTGACTGTCCGCTGGCCCATCATCTCAATGCCTCTGCCGGAAGGTCCAGGTGTCGCCGTCAGTGTTGACTAATTCGGCCCCCTTCCGGTCACACCACGAGGCAACACCTACATCCTGCTGTTCACCGATCGCTTCAGTCGTCGGGCCGACATGTTCCCCGTCACTGCCGCTGAGTTCACCGCGGAAGGTACAGCCAATATCCTGGTGAACCAATACATCACCTTGTGGGGGTGCCCGCGCACCGTACTCTCGGACAACGGACTGCAGCTCTGCTCCAAGCTTTCACAAGCTATTTATCAGCTGTTGGGTGTGCACAAGCTCGCTAAAAGCTCCTATCATCCCAACTGCAACAGGGGCGTTGAGCGGGTAAACCACACTATGGCCCAAATGCTGGCTATGGTCGTCAACGAGCTACAAGACGATTGGGACTTGCATCTGCCCCACGTCGAATTCGCCTACAACAATTCCGTCAGCGCGGCGACGGGTCTGGCGCCCAACGAGGTCCACATGGGCAGACTCCCACGGCTCCCCCTTACGGTTTTCGACCGCACTGGCGTCGTGGAACACCAGAGTCTAGCCCGCGACCACCTGGCCTATTGCGATTTGGCCACCGACCGGCAAAAGCGCGCGAACGACGTTGTCCGCGCACCCCACGCCCTCACCGTTTCTCGTGTTCATCGCAGAAATTCCGCCCTCGCCGACGCGCTGCGTCCAGCACCTAACTTCACTGTGGGTGATTTGGCATGGGTGTACAATTTTGCCTCTACCATCCGCCAGGGTGTGAAGGCGAACACCGACGTCAAGGTACTCAAGGCCAAACTCGCGCTTAACTAACGGCCCGTACAAGGTCCTGGCCGTCGGTCCCTGCCCCGACGCCGAGACTCCGGACCGTTCGCCGCTCGGGAGCAACCTCCTCTATTCGGATCTCCCTTCCGACCTGCCCGGTTCGGACGCTCGTCTACGTGTGGCCATCGAGCGCTGCAAAGCCTGTGCCAACCGCCACGACAGCGGGGACATGCCCAAATACCTACCGGCGGGGCTGGCGCAGTACGTGCTCAACAATTTTCCAAGAAGTCCCCGCCGTACCACGTCACTCAAGACGACGTTTCGACTCCCCTCCAACGGCTGGAGGTGGAGCAGGTCACTGGTCACCAGTCGATACGGGGGCGAGGTGGCGTCATTGCGGTGCTATACAAGACGCATTGGGCGGGACTCTCCGAACCTTCCTGGGAGCGAGAAATGGACCTCCACCTCTCCCGCTCCCACATCTTGCGTTATTGAGCCCGAACCCCGGACCAGCACTGCCAAACCAACCGCCTGTACCGCCGAATGCGGATCGGGGCGGCACAGCGCGAGCTCTCCCGCAACAACGGGGAACGTTTCCCACGCCGGACTACGCCTGTGTTCCCCGCGCTGATTGGCTCCGTCACTACCACGACACAGTACTTCCTAAGGGAGCCCACTTTTGGTACAAGGGAGACGATGGGTTATAGTGGCTTGGAAAAATCAGCGCAAGCACTACCGAGGACAAGGGATAACTGGTCCGCTTTCTGGACGACCCGGGACCGATTAAACTTCCTCTTCCCCCGGCGCGCTACACGACTTCGACGGGAGTCGTACGAGGCTCTTGGTGCCTGCAACTTCACATCGCCAGTGCGTTTCCTCGGGGAATCCAACGTAACGTAGACGAATCTCAAGGCGTGGCCGTGGCCAGTTGACTTTCAAGCCGCCACCGCTCCTCGATAGTTCTTCATTTTCTGGAGTTATGAGGTTTGAGTCCTTGTCTTTGGGTTGATCGTAGTGTCCTGAGGGTCTTCTTCGGCTTTTGGGGCGGTTCTTTACATTACATTTTTCGTTTTGTCCTGCCGAACCCCCTGCTCAGTGCCGGGCCATGGTTCGGGTAAAACGCCGCTATCTGAGGCGCAGGGCTGTCGCTTTTTTGTCATTGTTCAATTTCGCCCTGCCGACGCCCTCCTCAGCCCAGAGCCGGGGGGCGATTAGGGTACCCTGTTCGCGCGTAACGTGGTAGAGGCTATGTACAGGTCTGTGTGTCATCTTTTATCTTTTGTGTGTTGCATTTGTTCTACTTTGTTTTTTCGACCAAACATTTTCCCCCCTCGCGGGGCTGTAGGTGCTGCCACCTTCCATCCCGGGTATTTGCCGTTTCCTCGTCTGACCCCCCGGCATGCCGATGGCCCGCGGGAGATTTTTCGCATGACTCCTCCCTTGTGTTAGCGCCTGTGTTCCCCTCCATATCGACGAGGGCTCGCCTCGCCATAGTACCTTATACGTGGTTGGTTTGCCGTAGAGCATTTCCTGCCCCCCCCCGCGCTACACCGGCGATGTGCGGCAGGTTCTAGAGCCTTTTCTGCCCCCACCCCCCGCCACACCGGCGGCACGCGGCAGGTTTTTGATGGGTGACTTTCGCCTTGTTGTAGGGTCTGCGTTCCTTTCAACTGCTCTTCTTCGCGTGTTTCTGGCTCCATAGCCAGACCGTTAGAGGTGTGGGAGTGGGTTTTGAGGAGCCGCATCTTCGACTCATGGTCTAGTTCGTAGAACCGGAGTTTCCCCAAATATCCCATATTTCTGCATATGCGACTCATCAGGGTGGGCTAGTGTAAGATACGGCCTCGAAAGGCCTGTAATTATCCGAATTTGAGATCAACTGGATGGGTTTCGTATGATAAGGTTGGCGTTTTATATTCGGGAAAGTTAGGAAATAGACCGGAGGCACGTGCCTCCGATCTCAGAAGCTATCCGGGGCTTTGGTGGAATCGAATATAGCAACGTCTCTACGAGGGAAAAGAAAGTGAGTACACTCCGAGGACCTGCTAAATTGGCAGACCTGCAGGGGGCACTCTGTGTCCCCACCCTATAACCTTACCAACAACAACAACAACAACAACAACAACAACAACAACAACAACAACAACAACAACAACAACAACAACAACAACAACAACAACAACAACAACAACAACAACAACACCAATATACACAAGTTGAGCGGACAACGTGGATCCTGCTTAGCAGAGAGACCTAAGCTGGCTGGGGTGTCGTGAAAACCGGGGCACCGCCCCCAACCGGAGACTTGGTGAAAGGTTTGTAAAGACTTGTGAAGGGGTCGGAGTTGTGAAAGGCTCAAGATCTGCGCCGTCCATATGTACTTATACTATTATAATAATAATACATATAGACTAGTCTGTATGTGTTAGTTTGTGTCGTGGTGATGTACGTGGTGGGCACTGCCCCCTTGTTTCTACTCGTTCTTGAAAAAAAAATACCGCGCGGTATACGACGGTTCCCTCAATGTCGCCAAAGCGCAGCAATGCCGCAAGAAGGAAATCGAATAGGCCACGAAGGGAAGGGGGGTGGGGCGCGGGGCGTGAGACGGGGCAGCAGGGGAGCTGGGCGGGGGGGGGAGGGAGAAGAGGGCAGCCAGCTAGCTGTTGAACCACCCGCTGTCTACGGCGCGCTTCTTGCGACGCAGCAGTCATTGGTTTGCGCGTTCCGATTATTGTGCTTTTTTCAAGCGAGACTGTGCTAGTCGCGCGCGGATGCTGGTGACCAGGAGAAGCGGGGAGGGCGTAGTCATTTTTTGCTTGCCTTAGTCAATTGACCGTTGACCACGCATCCCTTTCGAGACGGAGCACCGTGAGCGAGGGGGGTCACCGTCAATTTTGCCAGTATGTGGCATCGACGCACGGCGGGCGGGGACTCGCGGGCGGTTCCCTTGGGGCGTGATAAATTCGTGTCCGGACTTCAACAATAAATTCGTAAAAATCGTGTCCGAACTACAATGCAATGAGTCGTAGAACTCGTAGAACACAGCCCCGGCATGACCCCAGTCGTACGACAGCGTGCTCACACGACTCGTAGACGGCTGGTTGATGAAAACAATAAAACCGTTTTTTTGAGTGTCAAAATTTAGGTTGCTATAATCTTTACGTTCCAAGAAGATTGACCATCAACAACCTGCGACTGCGTTGTAAAAAACGTGGAGGATTATCCGGAGGTTGCAACCGAGGGTCCGCTGGAGGTCAGGTTTTGAGCCGTCTTCCAAATCACCCGAGCCGAGGGCTTCTTCTCGGCGCGCTGTTTTCTTGACCGGCCGTTCTCGCTTCGTGTCGTGACGGCCTCTGCTAAATCGCGTTTTTGGCCAAAATTATGCTCCGAATTGTCAAGTGCGCAGTCATGTATATCAAAACACAAAACTATGCCCCATAAATAAATAAACCATTTCATTGTTGTATAGCAGTAGCTCGACAGGTAGTCCCCGAGCTTGCCGCGAGCCGCGGAGTTCCAATCACGCGTTGAACGCCCCTTTGTGTTTCAAGTTTTTTTTTGCTTTCTTCCCGTTGGGTTCGAGCCGCAGTGCGCATCCTACGTTTTTTGTTTTTTTTTCCTTCTTTCCCCCCCTATTTCTTTTAGTTCTAGACCTATACCTACCAGCTCAAAGAAAAATATTACTAGCACCCCCGGTGGGGCACCAGGGTACCCTGTTCGCACATAACGTGGCATTTCGCGGCCCTTGGCAGTACGTGGAATGTCGCATTTACGGTCTCTGTTTCACTATGACATCCTCGACCTTAACGGTACTTGCGCGGAGCGGCAGGCAGGCGTCAGCCCGCCGCGGCGAAGCACCCCTTGTTATTATTTAGTTAGGTCTATAGACTATATCTATCACTTGTGACTTCCAGCTCAACTCGTCAGAGGTTTTACCACCCCTATCGACCTTCTGGACAAGCCGTTGTGTCACAGGTATCTTCCCATTCCCTCGGTACGTGCCTGCATTTCGCGTTTGTGGTCAAGCATCCCCGCTCTTTGCGGGTGTCATTAATCAATAGGATCTCCAAACGCCGCCACGCCGCCACAGCAGTCCAGTATCAAGTACCCGCCACTACTCCCAGCGCCAGAACAACGACTTCAGAGTACAGTATTACCAGAGAAAGTACTTCAGAGTATACCCTTGTGTATACGCCAGGGTACGGTATGTCCGGAATACTGAGTGTAACCCGGTACCTCAATAGTACTGGGTAGGCCGATTTGCATGCTGAACACGCTCTAGTACCTGGAGGGTACGCTATGCCCGGAGTACTTGGTACGCCGCAGTACCTCAAGAATACTTCATGCCCAGGGTACTGAACACGCCCCAATAAAACAACACAGTCGGTAGGCGATACCCAGCTCACTGAATACGCCCTGGTACACCATAGCACGCCATACTCACAGCACCGTTACACCGTTAGAGTACTGGTACTTCTGTACTTATTTGCTGTTGGAAAGAGCTTGGGGCCACCTGGACCTGATTAACCTCCGTATAACGCCCAGTTTAGGCAAGGAGGAGAACCACAGTACGTCAAATTAGTACCAGGCATTTTTCGCAGTAGTAAAAGACTCCGACAAGTACTGCTGCTGCGGACTTTTACGGAGAAGTCGTACTTAGGGTTTCTAAAACGTCGATGGGGGGGGTGGGGGGGGGGGGGGGTGATCATGCGCCCTTGAGCTGGGCAGAAACAAGCTTTTGCGCCAGCTTTCCGTCCATCTCCGCCTTGTGCCCCTTCATCAGGAGCCCCATCACCTGCCGACGGGTACAAATACAGAACGAAAAAGTGCGAAAAATAGCAGATTGGATTAGCAACAAACAAACAAACAAACAAACAAACAAACAAACAAACAAACAAACAGTTATTTGGGTGCCCCCACGTGAATTTCAGAGGGAGGGGAGGAGGGAGGGAGAGAGGGGCGGGTGGAGGGATGGAGGGAGGGAGGGAGGGAGGGGAGGAGGGAGGGAGAGAGGGGCGGGTGGAGGGAGGGAGGGAGGGAGGGAGGGAGGGAGGGAGGGAGGGAGGGAGGGAGGGAGGGAGGGAGGGAGGGAGGAAAGGAGCTACCGTAGCATGTGTCTGACGCGTTTGTGGCTCGTCTTGTGATGTTTATTTACTCATCAAGATTACCTGGTACCTGGTAATTCATCCCGTTGCGATGATTTTGCGGGTTCTGCGCTGTTGACCTACCCCCGACTGGCGCGTTGGTGCCTTGACGTGTGGACAAAGCCAGTCTAGTTGGATTTTGCACCGCACCCAACTAACAACTACCTGGTAGCCGTCAAAGTAAAAACTACATAATGGCATACTGATAAAACGAAGGGTGTTCGCGATTTCCCAGTACATTTGGGTTGGAAAAATATCGTAATAAATTGTTTGCGAAAAACGGTCTTCGGAAAAATACTTTCCTTCCGCTAAATAAAAGTGAAAATCCTTCCCATCATGATTTTGAGGTGACGTAAACAACATCCAGCACGTGACGCCTCCAAAATTGAGGGGGTAAGCGGGAATGTGTGGCAGCAAGGCAAAAAAAAAAAAAAAAAAAAACGAAAAATAACGAAAAAAGCAACAACAAAAAAACAGCGTACGAGTAGCGACGGCAGCCAAGCAACGGCGGCGGCGGTAGAGTTAACCGCAGTGCCGCCGCTGCTATCCCACGACAGCAAGCAGCAGCACAGCTAGCGGCAGCTAGCGGAAGCAACAAAAACAATCAGCACCAGCACCAGCACCGGCAACAGTAAAAACTTTCGTTTTGGGGCAGGTTTCGTACGAGCATTCTTATCGCCGGCTGCTGCTGCTGCTGCTGCTTGCTTCTGCGCTCAACGTACCCGCGCCACCGCGCCGGCGCGCTCCGCTCCAAGCACGCTCGGCGCCCGACATTTAGACCGCGGTGGCTTCACACCACGCCGCCGCCGTCGCCGCCGGTGCTGCTGCTGCTGCTGCTGCTATCGCGGTGTGGTGAAATTTTGAAACGATACACGAGCTACCATGTTGTCATGGTCTACCAGCATAGCGGTTCGAGCGCGAGTACTAGTATCCATCTCTCGGAACGATATATTCTGCACGACACCAAGGGGGGCGCGAGAGCGCACCGTCGTAGCAGCGGGCTGCCGGGCGGCCCGCTGGCACACTCCAACGCCGCTCACCCGCGCATTCCGTACTCTAGCTACACCTCTCGAGCCCGTGAACTCTTCGGTTGTTGTGCTGTCGATGCAGCAAGCAGCAGGCAGCAGGAGGTGGTGGGTGCTAGGCAAGGAGGATGCTCCATTACTAGAGCTACGTCGGGCAAACGCTTGGTGCGTTGTAGGTCAATGACACAGAGGCAAAATGTACCGCAACGTTTGATCATATGCTACCTTCGATAAAGTTTGTTTTTTTGCCGTTTTTGGAGAAACGTACCGCAAATTCCTACCTTCGGAAGAACTTTCAAAGAAATACTTTTACGAAGATAATTTTTTCGCAAAGACTCTAGTAGTAATTAAACAGACGAAAACCATCCAACCCAAGGCCAACCAACCAATCTATGAACAAAAGTACGGTAGGTTCGTTAGAAAGTGAAAAAAAAAAGGTAGGAAAACGAGGTATTTCTTAATACCTAGTTTTATGGCGATTTTTTTTGGCCTTGGATCGTCACGTTCGACGGTTTCAATCAATATTATTTATTTATGGCTTCATACCCCACTCTCTCCCAACCAAAGTTGATATCTCGCAAACACGATAAACGGCAACACCAACTCAGTAGGCTGGCCAGTACTCCGCACCCAACAATTAGCAACCTTCCAGCCAACGCGTTGCTCACACCAAGGCCGTTAAGCCGCACCGAACGAGCAACAAGCCGTCAAGTCCAGAGAACCCCCGCCCCTACAGGCTTTATCAATTTCCGCTTGCCCCTGCTCACCTTCCCCATGTCGGACGGCCCCTTTGCGCCTGACGTTGCGATGGCCTCATCGATCCACTTTTGAGTTGTTGCTTCGTCTGCGAGCTGTAGATCGTTTTTCGCCACCGGAATAAGGACATAACCAAGAACAAGAACAACAAGAACAAGTACAAGATCAAGAACAAGATCAAGATCGAGAACAAGAACAACAATAACTGCAACAACAAACGCTGGGGGGGGGGGGGGGCATCCTCCTCCCCTCCTCCCCTCCTCCCCCTACTGGTGACAAGACAAAAGTACCACCCCTCTTCCGCTTCTCCCGCTGCGTCCCCCCCACAGCCCGGTTGGTGGAGACCCCACCCCATCCCCGACACCGAAGGGATGCAAGGGGTCGATCGGGTCTACGGTTTTGATACTACAGCCATGCAACCTAATGAGTACACCCCCACGACCCGTCTCAAAAGGGATGCGTGGTCAATGGTCAACGACTACGGCAAGCAACAAACAAGTACGCCTCCCGCCGCCGCCCCTCCCTCCTTCCCCAGCAAATGATTACGCCCCACCCCCCTCCCTCCCTCCCCAGCAAACGATTACGCCCCCCCTCCTGTTCCCCTCCGCCCTTCTCTCGCTCCATACCCCCCCCCCAAGCCCCGTTGGCCGAAAATAAAAACGCTCAGCCCCCCCGTTCAATGCTCCCTAGCTCCGTCGGTGGCAAGAGAAAAGCCTCCTCCTCGCGTACCTGTGGGAGCATGGCGTCGATGATCTGCTGGGTGTTAACCTCCTTCTCTACGAGATCCTCGCGATTACCCTTGCGGTACATGTCGATGGACTCCTGCTGCATCTTCGACATCTTTCGGAGGATCGTGATGCATTTTTCGTCCGGAAGCGTGTCCCCTGACCCCGCCTTTTACAAGGCAGAAAGCACAATTGGAGGCAGGATGAGGGGGGGGGGGGGGGAAGGGGGGGGGCGTATTGTTTTGTTTTTACTATACGACTCCTGCTGCATCTTCGACATCTTTCGGAGGACCGTGATGCATTTTTCGTCCGAGAGCGTTTTCCCTGACCCGGCGTTTTTACAACGTAGAGCACAAAATTTACAATGCGGAGCACATGATAGTGGAGAGGACAGAGGAAAGGGGGAAGGGGAGGGAGGCAGGGACAGGGGGGTATTCTTCAGTTTTTTCTACGTACTCTGGCGATTACCCTTGCGGTATATACACGTCGATGGACTCCCGCTGCAATTACATTTTCTTCGGAGAATCGTCATGCATTTTTTATCCGGGAGCGTGTCCCCTAAACCGGCCTTTTTACAATATAACAAAGTGATAATGCAGTGGGGAGGGGATAGGGGACTGAGGTGTAATCGTGTCATGCATGGTCGCAGTCCTTAGGACCATAGAGCCTCGCCTCCCTGCACTGCCGAGCCGGAGCACGGAATTTTTCACGGCTGTTCACGGATTAGGTCAAAACTCACGGTCGGGTCGGATCTGACCCGACCCCACCCGCGAAAATTTTGAGATGCCTTGGCCCGAACCGACCCGACCTGACCCGCGAGATTTCGAACTCCTACACCTCCTGACTCGACCCGACCCGACCCGACCCAGGAGATTTTAAAATCTCTTGACCAAACCCGACCCGACCCGTGATATTTGAAAACCTCCTGACGCGACCGGAACCGACCCGCGAGATTTTGAAACCTCTTGGCCCGGCCCGACCCGATCCGACCCGACCCGACCCGACCCGACCCGACCCGACCCGACCCGACTCGCCACACTCCGAGTGACCCGTGAGGTGCGAGTTTCATGCGGGTCGGGTCCGCTGGACCCGTCATATATCACGCGGGTCAAAGTCGAAAAGTCACGGATTGAACATGTCTGGGTATATACCTTGGTCAGTTGGATGGTCCTTGGTCCCTCGTACGCTTCCCAGGACGTGCTCTCTGTTTTTTTTACCGGCGTTGTTTGAAGTATTTGTGGTGTGAGCGCGAAATATGATAAAATACCGCAACCCACACATCCGCACTTAGCCGTGCCCGTAGCGCTAGACCCCCGGGTCGACCCGACAGCTCTGACCCGATGGCTTTGCTTCCACCCCGACGAGCGAGCTAGCTATGCAGTCTCCGGCCCCGGCAAGCGGCCTAGCTGAGCCGCCTCCGACAGCAAACCCACAACTGGGGCGGTGGACCTGTCAGCAGGGGCTGCGACCCGCGAGGATCCGCGTTCTGCTGCTGGTGCTGCTGCTTCGACGAGTGCGCTGGCCCTTTCACGTGTGGTCGTATTTCGTATTGGCATGATATTTCTCACCGGGTATTTAACGTGTACGCACGTCGTGCGCGGGTTCTTTTCGTACCGTCATGTATGTGTCGTCTTTATCGCTGTACCCCGCAAGCGTGTGTGGCCTAGCCTTTTTCGTGGACTTAGATGGATGACACTATACCTGAAAAAAAAGGTACATCCGGGTCCATCCGACACGGGATTCACGTAACACTTCATGCTCCTGGCATGATTGTTCTGCACACGCTATGATAACATGCGATCGGGGATCGGCACGAGAGAAGCTTTCGTGCAGGAAGCGGCAAGTTTCGCACCAGGTATTATTTTCGGACCCGCGGGTCGGACCCGCGGGTCCGGCCCGCGGGGCGCCGGCGCGACAAGGGCCTTCCGGCGGGCAGCTGCAAGTTTGACAAAGGCGAATCCGCAGGCCAGATCCGCGGGTTTGACCCGCAGGTCAGCCAAAAACGACCTGCGGGTCATGTCACCATGACCCACGAGTGACCCGTATCTAGCGGGTCATGACCCGACCCGACCCGCGAGATTTGCAAACCTCTTGACCCGACCCGACCGGACCGCCGAGAATCAAAACCTCTTGACCCGATCCGACCCGACCCGCGAGATTTTAAAACATCCTGGCCCGACCCGACCCGACCCGACCCGACCCGACCCGCGAGATTCAAAACCTTCTTCACTCGACCGGGCCCGACCCGACCCGACCCGACCCGACCCGTGAGATTCTAAAACATAACGGCCCGACCCGACCCGCGGGTCGGGTCGGGTCACGACCCGTGAAAAGCCCTGGAAATTTTCACCGACCAGACAGAGGAGGGGGGGGATAGTAGACGGGGGTTCATTGTATTTTTTGTCTCCTACCTGCTTCGAACTGATTACACCAGTGCAACAACGCGCTACCCGCGGTAGATTGTCTCATCAACCTTTCCATGCATGCTCGCTCTTGGAGACGATCCAATAATTTTGCTCACCGCCTTTGTCTCGGTCAAAAACGCCGCCCGAATCATCCTCATAGCCCCCAGCCTGTACAAGACAGAGGCGGGGTAGAGGAGGGGAGGGGTAGAGAAGGGGGAGGATTTCATTCTGGGGGCGTTTTGTGATTAAATACGTCACTTCGGGGGGGACAGGGGGGGTCGGGGGAGGAAGGAGGAGGAGGAAGGCAGAGAGGGAAGGGGGGGCGTACTCATTTACTGCTTGCCTTAGTCATTTGACCATTGGCCACGCATCCTTTTCGAGACGGAGCACCGTTCCTACTTCTAATAGAAATACCTCCAACGTTTGGGCGCTCATTACGCCTTTTCCATACCTTACACAAACACTGTTTGCTCATCCAATCCCCGTCCTGTTTCGCTGTCTGCGGCCATCTATCTCCTAGGATATCGATCGTTTTCTGGCTACTCTAGTCTACCAAACTCTTCCATGTCACATTCGTCCACTTTCCTCATCTCCTCTGACACATGCCGTTCCTCCTTGTATATTTCACATTCTCCAACTATGTGAGTTATACTCTATTGTAGTGCCACACGGGCACATATGTGCACCCGTGTCCTCCTCCTCTCGACTATTGGTTTACCAGGTATCTCTTCTTTCTGGTAGGTCCAGGTCCCCTGCTCCAAATCGATGTTTCAGCTTTTTTGCGTAGTCCATTGGGCCGTGCAAATACCTTTTCATTCCAATATCTTCCCTCAACCCCCCGTATCTCTCTAAGTGTTTATCCTCTTTCACCTTATTTCTTAGCGCTAACCTTTCCCTTTCTTCTGTTATTTCTTTCACTTCTGCATTGCACCCGAAGAGGGGGGGGGGGGGGATTATATTGGTTTCACGCGTGTGATTGTGACTGAGGTTGGTCGCGACGTGCCGTACATATCTTGACGAGGACGGCAAAAAAAACGCGACCTGCGACAGTATACCTCACTTGGTACAGCATAAAGCGCTTGCAACAACAATAACAAAACGTATACACTCTCATCCCCCCTACCATTACTCGCCCTTCTCACACACCCTATCACCCCCCCCCCCCATAATACCCAGCCTATCTTTCCCCCCCCTCTCCCCCCCCCTCTCCCCCGTCTCCCCCCCCCCTCTCCCCCCCCTCCCCCCCCTTTCCCCCCCGTCTCCCCCCCCCCCCCCCCCCGAATCGCCGTAACCGGATCCCACCTTTCCTTGTCCCCAGACTTCATGCATGCCTTCATTTCGCCCGTTACATCTTCGAAAATGCCCATGCTCAGACCCTTACACGAAGATGCCACACTTCTCCTATTTGTAGTTACGGTTGAAGCTGCGGTGGGCACTGGTGTTTGACGTAGATATAAAAAAGAAGCGGGGGGCGGGAGGGGGGGGGGGTCAGCCGACCGGCCGCTGTGAACCCACGGGAATAAACAGTGTCATTGATTGAGAGAAGACGAGCATGGTGGAGTGCTCGGTTTAGGAGCATCCACATTAAGAGAAAACGGAGCTAAGAGGGGTCAAATCGGCTCGTCACGCCTTGTGATTCCTGCACGATAACCTGAATGATTACCCCATCGGAGATAAGAGCTTCAACACTGGCCTCTTCCTAGAGGCTCTTGAATCAAGTACCTCACTGTATCAATAAGTGGGCAGGGGAGGTGGGTGGCGTGGGATTGCTGCCCGCGTAGTGCGAAAAAAGCTCGGATGCGAGGCAGGAAAATACTTAGAAAAATCGGTGATCGCAAAAACGGTGGGTTCAGGTGAGTATCAGGTGACATGTGCGGAGCGCCCGAGAAGCTGAGAGATGGCTGAGGCCGCTGGTATATAGGTGTGTCGGCTTGGGATATCCGCCATGATATGGGCGTCGATCGTGTTTCTTCGCCACTCGAACGATTCATTTCGATATCGTATCGAAATCGCATAGATGTGGATACCAGGTCCCCTTCCCCTAGATAATACCGCCTCGTCACATGCAAGTTCAAGGTCACTTGAGGCCCCCCAGACTCCGTTCCGTGCCGACCCGAGGTACCGATCCACCTCGGTGTATCCTCCACGCCTGCGCCATACAAGAGAAAACCTGTCAGGAGCACTGCCCACGTCGATTTTTTTGTTTTTGTTTTGCCGATTTGATGTCCATCACCAATCTCATCTTCTTGGCTTGGTGAGCGCGGCACAATACGCGCTGCGAGACGATACCTGGCACTATTTTTAATACTGCTAGCTTTTACTCTGTACTCTGTACCGCCATTTGTGGAACGCGGTGTGCTAGGTAGCAGAGTAGGTATGTCAGTGCTTTGGGCATGACGAACTCTCAGGAGCCGGGGTGTATTCTTGAGGTACTGGTGCTGGCAAGGTGGCTTGATCATGCAATGCCGAGGCAACGAACACGAGATGCGATGCAACGAACACGAGAGCAAGACATATGCAATCCATCACACCTCGGATAACGTAGCTGTTGACATTTGTTACGGATCAACGAAAAAAAAGGGTAACATTACGTTGCCTCGTACGTTAATTACTTCCCGGGTTTTTGTGATAATGTAGTGTTAGTGTGTTATGCTATTGACGGGCAATCGCGTAACATATTGTTAGAGTGTTACCTTGATCCCGTATTGACCGGAAGTATATGTGCCACGGTGTTAGGGTAGGCAGCCCAGAGTGGTTAACACTATGTTAGTGTGTTGGCGGAATTCCTAGTGGCTATCGTGACATTCGTTGAAGGGATAACGTACATGGTCCATTAAACGTTAACATAATGTTATCGTGTTAGCGACAGCAGTCAATTAAACGTTAACATTATGTTACCGTGTTAGCGACAGCAGTCAATGAAACGTTAAAACTACGTTACTGTGTTAGCGACAGCAGTCTGTAGCGAGTAACGTTACGTTAGGGCGTCATCGGAATTCTTACTCGCCACCGCAACACTTTTTTAGACGGACAAAGTACATACCCAATTACACGCTTGCACAGCACTATGCTAGTGTGGTAGTGGACGTCCTAGTGGCCGTCACAACACGCGTGGAAGGGATAACGCGCATGGTCAATTAAACGTTATCATTATTTTACCGTGTTAGCGATATCATTCAATTGAACGCTATCATTGTGTTACCGTGTTAACGGCAGCAGTCCGAAGCGAGTGACGTTATCTGAGTTAAATCGACACACGACGCGTATGAAAATACGTGGAAGTGTGGTGAGCTAAAGCTTTATTTTTCCCCATCCGCCGGAGGATAAAGAAAAAAAACATATATATATGTTACGGCGCCAGCGGAATTCTCGCCTTCTGCCGCAAGACACTTCAGACGGATAATGTACATGCCGAACTAAACGCCTGCATAACGTTATATTACCGTGTGAAGTTATCGTAACACATGTTAGAGGCATAACGTGCATGGGCAATATAACGTTACCATTATGTTACTGTATCAGCAGCAGCTCATATCGCGTGACGTTATGTTAGGGTGTTACTGTAAGTCGTGGTACCATAACCAACGTTAAACGGATAACGTGCATAACCAACTGAAACAAAAACCAACTAAAACCTAACATGTCGTACCTGTAACCGTGTAACCGTGATAGATTCCATCCAAACGATATTGGAATACACACGTTAAGCCATTAGACTAAATACTTTGCTTTGATAAAAAAACTAAACGCAACCCACGGGAAAAACTTCTACAAATAAAATATACTCGTCGCCCAGAAAAGAACACAGTAATGAGGGGAAAGCCGTGCCCTTCTTGCCTCATCCAAATGGCTTCGTTGTCGCGCTCCCCCGAGAGATACTTTTGATCAGATACGAACGCAGAGCGAAAAAAAGATCGTGGCCATTCACCTACTCTGAAATTGATGTTTCCACGTGCCAACCCAAACAGCAGCAAACAACAGGCATATTGCTCTGCTCCTCCTGTGGGCACGATCGTCTGTCTACCCCTCAACATCACTCAGTACACCGTCTTCCACTCCCGCGTGGTCACCACTCACTACACCGTCTTCCACCCCCGAGGCACCCCTAACTTCGCTCCTATTATCATTAGTACCTCCGGCCTTGACCAGGCCAAAGCGCAGAGCACGTTAGATAGCTTTTTGGTAGGTGGCGAACTCTCAGATGACGATATAGGCCATTCCTGTAAGGCTGAAAGACCTCCGCAAAAAGCAGATGTTGAGGACCTCATTCCACTCCCGCGTGGTCACCACTCACTACACCGTCTTCCATCCCCGAGGCACCGCTGACTGCGCTACTATCGTCATCTGAGAGTTCGCCACCTACCAAAAAGATGTCTAACGTGCTCTGCGCTTCGGCCTGGTCGAGGCCGGAGCTAGTACCTCCGGCCTCGACCAGGCCGAAGCGCATAGCATGTTGGACAGCTTTTTGGTAGGTGGCGAACTCTCAGATGACGATAGTAGCGCAGTCAGCGGTGCCTCGGGGATGGAAGACGGTGAGGTGAGTGTGACCACACGGGAGTGGAATGAGGTCCCCACCAATCGCTTTTTGCGGAGGTCTTTCAGTCTTACTGCAATGGCCTCCGCGCGCCCTGCAGGTGGATTAACTGGAACATCCTCGGGGATGAGGTCATATGCTCCGCGGACGAACATGATCCTTTCCACGAAGGAGAGGTTAAGTGAACTGAGTTGGCGATTTACAAGCTTCCCAGCTTCCCCGAAGTCTCGTTCCAGCACCGCTGCTGACGCTGGAGCCCCCAAGAAGGCACGTACAGCGTTCGCCAGCAGAGGATGATGCTTTGTCCCGTAACCGCCCTCTCCAAGGGCGACCTCAGCGCTCGCTCTGAGGCACTCACGGGCTTGTCGGCCGGTTTGTCGAACAACCCCGCGCTTTCGTAGTTGGCCATGAGTGCCTCGCTAACCTCCGAGCCCATCTTGAGGCGCTGGTTTCTGGATGCATCGACGCCGCCCCTAGTTTTCCCATCCTGGTCCGTGGTCTGGCATCGCTCCGCCCATGGCATCGGAGACAGTATTTTCTTCAGCCCACTTGGAGATGACGGCCTTCTCCGCCACCTGGGCTATCTGGCGCCCTATCTTGTCCTTGACCTTCCGTGACAACGTTGGAGACGCAGCAGGACGGTCGATGTATCCGAGCTCACGCATCACCGGGTTGAAGGCAACTACCACCTCGAACAGGTGGATCTCCGCCTTGTACCTCTTCCCATACCGCTTGCAGCCAAACCGCTTGAAAATCGCTACGTGTAGCTTCTCGCGAGTGATCCTCGCGAGTTCGGTCAGCTCCCCCGGTTACTTGCGGACGGGGGCTTTCTTTGGCAACGGCGCTTGCCCTTTCTGCTTGGGAAGGACGAAGTAGTGCTCCGGGGCGTGTAGCAGGAGCGGCTGTGAAGGATCCAGAAGGTCGAGCAGAGCGACGATGCGTAGAACAGCCGTGGGGGCTGACGGCACGCTGGCAGACTGGCAGTTCTGAATCACTAAGGCGGTTTCTTTCATGAGACTGTAGAGTTCCGAGAGCTGTTGAATCAGGAGGCAGGCGTTTGGGTGGTCAAAGACGGTGTTATTAATAGTATGAAACTGACGTTTAGTACACGAATGAAAAGCAACTAACGAAACTGTTGCCTTGTGTTTATGGTACGCGCTCAGCGCCTACTAAATAGGTTAATACACGGCATCAAGGTGTGCTCTCAGCAGTCCATATGATTTGCTGTAGATCGACATTCCACAAGCACGGGCAGCAACAGCAGCAGCAGCAGAAGCAGCAGCAGTAGAAGCAGCAGCAGCAGCAGTAGCAGCATACGTAAATAAAGCAGCACAAACACAAGAAGCTAAGCAGCACGACGATCGACAACAATAATACTACAGTACCATGCAAGAGAAGCAAGCAGCAGCAAATGTTCGTTCACGTGAACACATGTTATAGGACGATATATTAACAGAGAAGTACCCCCGATACTTACAGTAGCGGTAGTCACCTCTTCACCATGGCGTCTCCCCTCTTGCTTGTGACCCCATAGAGGGCCTTGAGGTGCATGGTTGCAGGAGCGGTATTGCTGCACTTAATGCGGATGAACGTGTTCGAGGCTTGCCTACATTCCGAATTAAACATGCCGTACCAACGCCCTTCAAGCGCTCTGCTTTTCCCGACCTCCGTGGTGACCTCAATACGAGCGCCCAGCTTGTACATTTTAACGGGTTCCGCTTTTCACCGAAGATTCTCTTGAAGCCCTCTGGTACTATGAAGTCAGTCTGGGCTTGCTGCACAGCTGATGTGACAGAAGTGGATTCGTCACCCTTGCCCTATTCCGCACCACCACCATCGCTCGCATCCTCGCCTGCGCCGCCATTGCTGATCTCGCAATCCCCACCGTTGTTCTTCACGGCGCCAGGCTCGAAGGCGGAAAGTTGAGTGGACATGAAGCCTACGCCACCGCGCGAATTGTACGATGTGGGCTGTGTGCAGTATGCCGGCCGTGTTGACGATCGCTGAATATGGATTGGTGTTGTGGCCGGCAAGGCGTTGTTGTTGTGATTGTGGGTGATGGGTGATTGACAGGGCTGGCGTCCCTTGTCAACGGATTCCTCCCCCCTCTCTCCTTTTGACTAAATCCGTAGCACCAGTGCTGTTGCAATTACAAATTGTTCGTGCCTGGCATGCAGCTGTGGTATTGATATATGCTGATACTACATAGCCATCGGGTCTCGGCGAAATAGGATAACACGGCTACATTATGTTACCCCGTGCATCGGGATCTCGGTGAAAAGTATTAACACGGCTACATGATGTTGTTCCACGACGCCGCTTTTCCGCTAACACAGGTAAGACATGTTAGATCCCGGCAAGATCCAAAGGGTAACGTCACGACATAAGGTTGGAACGGCTTCGGCCCCAACGGTAACATAAGTAGTGACATAACGTTAGGACGGGATTGATAGCGATGGCAACACAGTAACAACACGTTGAAATCACATCTTTAAAGACAGTAACATCACAAAATAATGTTAGTGGGACGTCGGCGTTTAGACCAACATCCTAACAAAATGTTACGTACCGGCCGGCTAAGGCTGTAACGTTCCTAACGTACGCTAAATGCTACGTTACCGACCCTAAGGCAGTAGACGGGGGGTCCGAATAACGTAATGTTAGTCGTGCAGGTCACTATGTTAATGGTATGTTGGTGTGGTATGGTATGTAACACAATGTTAGGCGTTATTAATAGTGGTGCTGGCCAACATATTAACGTTATCTTAGGGCTTTGCGTCTAACACTCAATTACAGTCGTCCCCGCTTTAAAGACGCTCGGCTTAAGTCAACTCCCCGCTATAAAGACGACATTTTTTACAGAACCATGGTGGCCCGCAGATAGGACATACAGTAGGGGGGTGTCGTTTTTTCTCCAATTCCATTCCACGGCCCCCCCAAAATTCATCTCGCGAAGCTGCTCAGACAGCGGTCTGCTGCTTTCGACGCTGCTACCTGTGGGTATGGAGAGATTCCTCCCGTCTACTGGCGGGTCGTAGACATGGACGCTGAGAGTACACCGAAGGTGTTGACCGAGAACTTGTTTGTCGAGAGAGGCGCGGGCCTCTCTGAGAGCGAAGTACGGCAGGCAGTCAAGATTTGGCTTCGTGTTGAGGATGACCCAGAGGTGTTGGACGAAGAGAAGGAGCTAGAACTCCAGGATCTAGAGGACAACTTCAACGGCATCGAACTTGCTGACGGGGAGTCGGGTGACGAGGAAGACGACCTTAGCCCAGACTCGTGCGTCACAACCTCCCTTTCAGAAGCCGAAGTCCGCTCTCGTCTTGAGGAAGTTCGTTCCTACTTGTACGCGAAAGGGGGAAACGGCGAATACAGCGAATCGCTATTCCTTCTTTCGAGAACCGTTCATTCGTTTACACATGAAACTCAAGTCAAGCGTAGAGCGAAGGGGAGGGGTGAGGTGCAGTCCACCCTTCGTGATGCATGGAAGTCGTAGTTTGGGAATGCCGTTCTTTGGGCTAAGGTCGCTGGTGCGATCTGTGATTTTGCTTCGCTCGGCAAACATGTTTCATGCTCTGTGTGGATTCGGTTTTTAAAACTGCAGTGGAGTGAGCTCTCTTTGTTTCAGCGTTGTGCGTGTTTCGTGCTTCATGGTGTTATTTTTCCCCTGTACTCGAGCTGTGTGGTTTCGGGCGCAGGTGGCTCTCTGGTTGGTACGTGACGTTGAAACGGCAGTACGCATATCTTTCATGTGGTGACTACATCAAGCGTAGGCTTCAGAGGAGTGATTTTCAAGTGGGCCAACGAGAGACTAAATGTACTCGAATACAGGTTCCCTTGTTTGTAAATACGAACGCAAAGCACGCGCAGTCCACACACGCAAGTAGTCTATGTGCAGCGCCAAGGTTGTAGTTTCTCAGGTTGGCGCGGGTGGAGGTGATGTCCGCGAAAACTTAAATTCTACATACCTACAACGGCGTGGTGATTCTTTTTCGGCGTTTGCCTGTCATGCCAGTATTCCTGCTGAAATGGCGCGTCGTTTGACGTAGGTTACGTCTCCGTTGACCCCGGGGAAGGGGAGTTATTGTCCCCGGAAAGTTAAAGACGATTCCCCGGGTTAAAGACGCCCTGAAAAAAAAACCCCATGTGCGTCTTTAAAGCGGGGTCGACTGTACCAGAGCTGCAGTGGACCCAGCAGACACAACGTTAAGGCGGGTGCACGTTCGCGGGATTCCAGTTAATACTATTTTACCGCGTTACCGTGATTACTCCTGCCGTGCTAACACACGTAGGACGTGGCCAAGCGTCTGCGTTAGGCCCCATAACGTTGCTGAGTGTTATCCGAGTGCTCGGTTATCCGAGGTTTGCAATTCAGCACACCAGTTGATTTGCAAGGAAGCAGACAATAAAAGAAAATACCAAAATACCTCAAGAAGAAAAAAGGAAATTACTTAAACCTGCCTGGTACTGCTGTATGCCAGCCTTTACTCCGCCCCACAACTGGTATCAATATCCGCGTGCTTGTAGCCAACGCACAGCCCTAGTGCGAGCAGTTTCGTATACCAGGGTACAGGAGTACCTGGGTACCACAGATAACAGTGCTGTAGATACCACCTGGTATCGAGGCAAATAACGGTTTTGTATCATAGGTGAGTCATGTGCCATGTGCCATACGAGTATGTGTCATTGAAAACTCAGAACAAACCGATGATCGTAAAATCCTCTTGAGATGGTCCACATACCACTGCTGCCGTCTACAGCTAACCAAACACCAGCAATAGACACGCAGGTGCAGTGGGAATCTGACACTATGCCGATAAGCTCGTGCCTGACGAGTAGCAACACGAGCAGGTACTGGCGTTGCTCGCTGTGTTGTGCGGCTGACGGTGTACGTGCTGCGTGTTGATCGGTGCTCCGAAAGCCGCACAACTCACAACTCCACTTCAATCTGGTCTGATGCATTCAACTTTCTTCACCTTGTCGATTGGTCGCGGTTGTAATCTGCTGGGAAGCCAGGGGCGTAACGAAAGCTGCGGCATGCCGACCCAGGACCACTGTAAACGCCGAGATCGCATGGCAGAAAAACTTCATGACGTGTACCGTATACCCAAGCTCTTGATAAGGAGATTGCTTACGCTTTCCTCGTGCATCATGCATCATGTTGCAAGTTCCCGCTTTTCCGCGGAACACATACTACTTTATTTGGTTGGAAACCCCTAAACTCAACCCAAAACTCAAAACTCCTACGTAAACTCCTGCAGCCCTGCAGCGGCGGCTCTCTCACTCGTCATAACCAGTTCTCTCGTGTGGAACAACCATGTCGCCTGTGATGAACACGCGCTGCTTCGGGTGTGCTCTTATCGCTGCGGCAACTGTTGCTGTGTCCCGCGTGTCTGGCTTCGTTCTCCCTGCTGCATCTCTATCATCACCTGCACAGGGATCCTTCACACAGCAACATGTGGGCAGCAGATATCTATCCGTTGCCTCCTCTCAGCCCCCCAGGCGTCCTACGCAAGGGTGAGCTAGCGAGGCGCACAGAAGCGCTGTGCCTAGGAGTAGTGGTAGCACCAGTGGTAGCTATGGCAGTGTCGTGGTCTGCTCGAAGTCGTTGTTTGTTGTGATGGTTGTTTGATACCAGGTATGGAATATCAACATGAACATGTTCGCATGTTACCAGGTACGATGGCCTGTGCTATGTCATTCCGGTATCACACGAGTCGTACATGGAGCGACTACTGTGTGTATCCAGCAAAGGGAACCACAGCAGTGAGCAGCATGCGATACAGCAGCAGCAGTGTTGTGCCTCGGGGTAGGGGTGACATCAGTAGTAGTATGATAGCTATGGCTGTGCCGCGGTTTGCTTGAGGCCTTCGCGTTCTGTGGTGTCCATTTGCCGTCGAATTTCAACATGCACCATGAACACGATACATTCGATCGACTGCAGCTGCCATAAAATATCATCACCTACTGAGCGACGGCGGTGCATCCAGCAGTGTGCAGGGTACCGGGTACACCTCACGTGCTACTGGTATGCCTAGGTGTAAGGGTGACAACAGTAGTACCCTAGTAGTCTAGTAGTAGTAGTAGTAGTAGTAGTAGTAGTAGTAGTCGTAGTAGTTGTAGTTGCAGTAGTAGTAGTAGTAGTAGTAGTACGATCGTAGTAATTGTAGTAGGTAGTAGTAGTAGTAGCAGCAGCAGTAGCTGTGGACGTGCCGTGGTCCGCGTCGTCGTGCTTTTGTGATGGTTATTTGATACCAGGTACCTGGTATGGAATTTCAACATGAACCATGTTCGCTTAATAGCCTGCTGTGTCATACAGGCATCATACAGGAGCGACGAGTGCATCCAGCAGAGAGGAAGCAGCAGTATGCAGCACACAGCGGTACTTTCGCCTCGAGGTAGGGGTGAGTGACACCAGTAGTACCATCGCTATGGCTGTGCCGTGTGGTCTGCGGGTGTTGTCGTTTCTGTAATGGATGCTTCGTGTGGAAAACCAACACGAACCTTATCACGATGTTACAACCGTACTGAAGCGACGGCCACAAGCAGGGAAAAAAAACTTGCCAGGCCAATTCTTATACAGTCAAATTGTCAGTCGAAAACGTCCGCTTTCGACTGACGCCCGCATCGGGCATTCTTACACAGCCGAAAAAGAGCCTTTTAGGCCATTTCTTACACAGTCGGATTCCGCCAGTCGAAAACGGCCCTTTTCGACTAGATTTTTTTTTGATTGGATTCTTCTGGTCCTTCTTATCGTGAGTCAAGTCGATTTTATAGTTTTTGTGCTCTTCCTAGAGGCTGTTGGTGTGAGGGAGTACTGCTGCTGTACTGCTGTATGGCAGTCGAAAATCGGTTGGCAGCTCTGTGCTTCGCGCGTTCCCCGCGAGCGACGCGTGCTTCGCGCGCGATGAACCCTCGTCCAAGCGGGATTGTAGCGTTGGACTTTAGACGAAAGCCGCCAAAGCTACGTTTGCGGCGTTGCACTCAGCCTGGAGCCGCCAAAGCTACAGCAGGTGTAGCCGTTGTCGGCAAAATGGCATCGATACCGCGCGCTGCTGTCGTCGTGTTATACACGCTGCTGGCGAGCGGAGCTAGGAATGCGCCACGCTAACCTGCGGCGAGAAACAACAGCAGTGATAGCCAAGCCAGCGTCGGCGCTGTTGTATGATACCGCTGTGTGGTACCTCGTATGGGTGTGTGGGCGTGTGCTTTGTGGTGGGATGAGCGATGCGATGGGTCCAAAAAACACGTTTACAAGTACAACTTTTTCGCCTGAGTTCTTCGACTGGTAGATCCGGTCAAGTTTTCCGACTGGATCCCCCAGTCGGAAAACTCAATCGCAAGAAGTTGAGTCGAAAAAGCTCTTTTTCGACCGTGTAAGAAAGCCCGATTTGGGCTTCAGTCGCAAACGGCGTTCGATTGACAAATCCGACAGTGTAAGAAATGGCCTTAGGCTCAAGCTTTTATGACTGAATTTTTCCGACTGGATCTGCGTGTCGAAAACGTGTTTCACGCCAATTATTATACAGTCGGATTTCGTCAGTCGAAAACGGCCCTTTTTGACTGGACTTTGTTTCGACTGGATTCTTCTGGGCCTTCTTCGCGTCAGTCGAGTCCATTGCATAGTTGTTGCACTCTTTCTGGAGGCGGTTGGTGGAGTACCGCTGTGTGGCAGTCGCAAATCGGTTGGGAACTCTGTGCTTCGTGCGTTCTCCGCGAGCAACGCGTGCTTTGCGCACGACGAACTCTCGTCCGAGCGGGTTGGTGGCGTTGGGCTTAGCCGAAAGCCGCCAAAGCTACGTTCGTGGCGTTGCACTCAGCCTAGAGCCGCCAAAGCTACAGCAGGCGTAGCCGTTGTTGGCAAAATGACATCGATACCGCGCGCTGCTGCCATCGTGTGATACACACAGCTGGCGAGCGGAGCTAGGAATGCGCCGCGCTGCCTTGCGGCGAGAAGCAGCAGCAGTGATAGCAGCCAAGCCAATGTCGGCGCTGTTGCATGATACTGTTGAGTGGTACCTGGTATGGGTGTGGTCGTGTGGATGTGGGTTTTGTGGTGGGATGGGCGATGCGATGGACAACAAAAGCACGGTTAAAGTTTTTTTGACTCAATTTTTTTCGATTGGCAAATCCAGTCGAAAAAGTTGAGTCGAAAAGGCTCTTTTTCGACTGTGTAAGAAAGCCCGATTTGGGCTCAAGTCGAAAAAGGCCGTTTTCGACTCACAAATCCGAACGTATAAGAATGGGCCTTAGAACCCATCGCATCGCTCATCGCCACGAAACACACGCCAACACACCCATACCAAGTACCACACAGCAGTATCACACAACAGCACCGACGCTGGCTTGGCTGCGATCACTGCTGCTGCTTCTCGCAAGTCAGCGTGGCGCATTATTATTAATTTATTTTTTTTATCCTCCGGCGGATGGGGAAAAATAAAGCTTAAGCTCACCACACTTCCACGTATTTCATACGCGTCGTGTGTCGATTTAACTCAGTTGCTTTCGCAACCCAACGCTAGCTGGCGCACCCTTCGGATTCCACTGTAGCAATAGTGTGGGCTGTTCCTATCAGTGGTCCTCGTTACAACCCCGGCAGCGCAAGCTGCCGTTGTATACGAATGCGTGTGTGTGTCGACCCGGCCTGTCCCCTGAGGGTCAGGTTCGGTGGAGATAGCCACCCGGAATGTCATCTTTACGGGTAGTGTGGGACTTGCATAAGCTCACCCACTAACAAAACCCCCGGCCATGGGAGATTACCTTCCGCCGGACTTGGTCCAGTTACGGTCCACCCTACCCATTCGGGCGTTGGTTCAGTACTGGCTCCGCCCGCTAGTAATGTGGATCATGCGATATCGGCTGAGTGCAACCGCCACGAACGTGGCTTTGGCGGCTTTCGGCTAAGCCCAACGCCACCAATCCGCTGGGACGAGGGTTCGTCGCACCCGAAGCACGCGTCGCTCGCGGAAAACACACGAAGCACGAGCTTCCAAACAACTGACTTTCGACTGCCATACAGCAGTACTCCTCTCACACCAGCCGCTATCAGAAAGAGCACCAACAATTGAAATCGACTCGACTGACGATAAGAAGGACATGCAGAAGAATTCAGTCGACAAAATTCTAGTCAAAAAGGACCATTGAAGAAAAGGGTAATTTTCGACTGACGGAATCCGACGGTTAATAATTGGCTTCGAACGAGACATATCAAAAGCAAGCGAAAACGCGCGCTGTCAAGGGTTAAGAGTGTCGGGCCGAGTCTTCGACTCTAAAACCTATGGATGGTTGTTGCATGTCCGCCAGGGCGAATTTGCGGTCGGTCAGGGGTGAAATCGCTGTCTCCTGGCGTCGTCGATGAGCAGGGAGCAGACCGTGTTCATGCTGACATGTCGACAATGATTTGACATACTGCACCGGATGTCGTTGACACTTGAAGATGGCAGGGTTAGGATTGCATTGATGTCTATATATGACGTGGCTGTTTGGGCGTGCAGTGACTTTGTGCGGGCCACCACCACGCTCTCGGTCAACTTTCATGGGCTGTGGGTGCCGTATCTCCTCGGGAGCTCGCGACAGCGTGTTTTGACTGACATCTGTTGCTGTACAAGCATTACTATGAGTAGTTTCGTGCAGTTTTGGCCTGGTTTGCTGGCTTGTGTATACTGTGATTTTCGTGCATACCAGGTATCCCTGAGGACGTAAAACATACGATGGTAATAACGTTTTCTCATTGCAGAGCTTTTCTTTCTCTGGGATGAGACAATCGGCACGGATACTGAGTTTACTGGATTTCGATGGGTGAATTTAACAGTTTATTGTGAAGAACACACACGCACACGCAAATAACGTTGAAACCCTTTCCGGTGGCGCATCTGGCGGTGGCAGGGCGGGAGTGGTGATGATGGGACGGAGAGCGGCGAAGATAGCCAAGGTTAAGGGCCGAGAGGACGCCAAACGCGGGAAGGCTTTCGCTAGGATCGGCAAGAAGATAATCATCGTGAGGATTCGGACCAGACCAGACTCCGGGGGGATATAGGGTAGGGGACAGGGTGAGGTGGGAAGGAGGAGGAGGGGGGGGGGGGGCAGGGTGAGGTGGGAAGGAGAAGGGAAGGAGAAGAGAGGTGGAGGGGGGGGGGGGGGAGAAAGGAAGGGGAAGAGAAGGGGAAGGCGAAAGTGGGGAGAAGAGGAGGGGGGGGGGGGCTCGAGGCCGGGGGGGGGGGGGGGGGCGGAGGGGGGATAGCGCCAGACCGCCGGAGGGGGTCGTGGGGGGGCTGGTGACATCAACACTAGGATGGGGTGCCACATGAGAAGTCGACGGGGGTGGGGCGGAGGGGATTACTCCTTTGTTGCTTGCCTTAGTCATTTGACCATTGTCTACGCATCCCTTTCGAGACGGACCACCGTTCCTACTCCAAATAGAGACACCTCCAACATTTGGGCCCTTGTTACGTTTTTTCCATACATCGCAAATAACAAAAAACTGCTTTGGGGGCGGGAGGGTGATCATGAGAACCCAAATGGAGACGGGACGGTGGGCATGACGCTAGATCGGGCGCGGGAGGGGTGGAAGGGGGAGAGGGCTAAGACCTTGATTTTGTTCTTAATCAAGATATTACGTACAGTAAACAATTTTTCTAAAGGGCGGTGGTAACCCCTTCTCAACTGCGCCCATGTTTCCTTACTGTTGATATGAATACTACCACTCGACGGTAGGGTTCAACACGTGTGTTTGTTGTGACACAGCGGTGAGGTGATGTGTGTCTGGTGTTGGGTATTTTCTTCTGCCGCCCCGTGTTTTTTGGGGCTGTCTGTGCGTGTTTGATTGTGTGTGTTTTCGTGAAAACAAACACGACGTGAGCTGTGAGTTCTTCCTGAAGGTCGATACTGAACTTTGCAAATTGGCCGTGATAGATCGGTGACGGATTTTCTAGGTGTAATCCACGTGAAGATTTGCGTGTGTTTTTTTGTTTATTGTGTGTGTTTTCGTGCGTGTTTTGTGTTGTGTGCGTTTGCAGGCGGTCAAGTCGGGGGGACCCAACGAAGAAACGAACAAGCTGCTGGCCGATACCATCAAAGAGGCCAAGCACAACAGCGTGCCGAAGGACAACATCACGCGCGCCATCAAACGAGCGGTCGACGGCTCCCAGGGCGACTTCAAGGAGATTGTGTACGAGGTACGAGAAAAAACAGGACTCAAACTGGGGTTTTTTTATTACTGCTTTGCCGTACCCTCGTTGCATTCGGTGGGGCACTGCTGCTCCTGTCTTGGCTCTCCTGACGATCGATCGCGCCTAATGCCGTCCAAGTGCAAGACGTGCTAAGACTCCTAACCCCTTCCCCTCTCCCCCCCCCGTCCCGGCATTGTAGGGATGCGAGGGCCTACGGTTATACGACTACGGCTATGCATACAATGATTACGCCCCCCCCCCCCCCAACCATTTTTGCTCGCTTTCGCTTTCTGGCGGCATGAGTCGTTGCTGTTCTGAACATATCTAACTCTTAACTCCTCCCCCCCCCCCCCCCCTCCTCCTCCTCCTCTTTCTCCTCCTCCCCCGCCCTCCTTCCCCCCTCCCCGCTCCTTTTCGCCCCCTCTCCTCCTTCCTCCTCCCCCTCCCTCCCTCCCTCCCCTTCTTCCCCCCCCCTCCCCCCCCACTAACCTTCGCTGCTTGTGGAGGCAGGCGTACGGGCACGGGGGTACGGGGGTGGTGGTCACGGCCCTCACAGACAATGTTAACCGAGCCATTGCCGAAGTTAAGACGGCTTGGAGAAAGCACGGGCTCAAGCAGGCGGCCCAGGGTTCGGTGCTGTTCCAGTTTGAGAAGAGAGGAAGGATTGAGGTCGAGGGGGAGGTCGACGAAGAGCAGGTAGCTACAATAAGTTTGTAGATTAGCCATTATGCTTTTTGAGCATCTGAAAAAATACTACTTTGGACGTAAATGTAATCACCGCTGGGGTATCAACATTAATGTAAAACGGTTCAGACATTTCCGCTCACATTGGTATGTGTTGAGCTCTATTGTAGGGCGTCAAGCAGCATATTTTGACTTTAGTGGTTATAGAGGAGGATCGGCATGCCTAGTGGGAGTTCCAGATAATGTGGCCAGGTGAGGCGGGTGGGAGGAGAAGGGGGGGTGGATAATGTATCATATCACGCTATTAATCGGTAGGAGTTCCACTGTTTATAGGGCTTATGGGAAGGATGGGGAGGCCGACGAAGAGCAGGTGTGAGCTTGTAGACTATCCGTTCTGCTTTAGCGTCATAAAAGTACCAAGCACACACGTTATGGCACGTTCACAAGCGCTGGTGGGTTTTTGGTTCTCGCTTGGTCCCAGGCTATCGAGGCTGCGATCGAGGCCGAAGTGGACGACGTCGAGGTTGTGGAAGGAGATGACGAGGGAACCACGTGGGTGCTAACTCAGCCCAAGGACCTGATGCATCTAGCAGGTACAGCATCGCCCTTATTTCTGCTCGCCTCGCTTTGCCCTGCCTCAACCTCCCGCTACCCAGCAAAGATAGCCAGAGACACAAAGACGGCACTTTGACCCTTTCACAGACCTTGTCAAGGCGTTTACTTTGACCTCTTCGACAGACGCTGTCCTGGCAAACGCCTTGACAGACAGCCTTGACGGCCAAACCCAGAGCAGTATGCCCAGAAACGACTAAGGCGGGGGAGATTTCCAGGAAAATTCAATCTTTCCCGGATTTTTCACCTACTGTTAGTGCGAGGAGGCAAAAATCGTGGTCCGCGTCTCGGAATTCGTGATACATAGATCGGAATAATAGAAAAAATGATTCGAAGGCATCGCAACCGCGTTTCTCGCCCGTTTTTGGCCGGGTTTGGGTCCGGATTGGGGTCAGGGTCAGGTTCAGGGTTAGGGTTAGGCATTGGGTTGGGTCTACGCCCGTGCCTTGATTCCATCATGTGAGGGGGTTTCTAGCACGAGCAATAGTGGCAAAACAATAACCCGCCTAGGAAGATCCATCCTAAGTAGATTCTAGGGGTCCTCAACCGGAGACACGAAAATATTTATCCGTGTTGGGAAACGCCTAACCATGTTATTAGAAACGTTTGTACAATAGGGGTTTCCGCATGTGGTATGGAGGCTGTTCTACCCAGGAGGATAGGGGGCAATCCGTCTGGACCGATGTAAGTGCCTTGACAGACAGCCTTGACTGACTGACCGCTCGACACTTGCCCGTCTCCTGACATACTTGCTGTCCGGTGTCCTCCATCCCCTAGCCCCTACTCGGTGTCCTCTATCACCCCCTCCCTGTCCCGTGTTGTCCCCTATCCCCTGTTCGGTGTCCCCGTTTCCCTACTCCCTGTCCTCGGGGACACAACAAATACTTACCTGGTAGACCATGAGTACGGCATACCTTTTACCTCTATCGATGCGAATTTTCTCGCCTCTTCCCGCGACCCCTCTCGTGCCCGACCAGACATGGGTTCAAAATGCGGTAGGCTTGACTCACAGGGTTTTCAAAAGAAAGAAGCATTGAGTCACAAGGGTTTCCACAAACGTTGTCGAATCACAAGGGTCCCAAAACCTGAAGGGTGTCGAGCTATAGTCCTTGTTTCTACGTGCCCTCATACTGCTGCTGCTTCGTTCCCTCTTGATGTTATCGACGTGAATCCCCCACCCCCTGAGGTTAGAGTCGTCTCTATTAGGAGTAGGAACGGTGCTCCGTCTCGAAAGGGATGCGTGGCCAATGGTCAAATTACGAAGGCAAGCAACAAATGTGTATTCGACCGCCTCACCCCCCCCCCCCCCCCCCCCGCTTCCTGCGCCGATCAGATTCCCTGGGCAAGGTGGGCATAACGGGCGAGACTGGCCTCGCCCTCATCCCGTCCGGTCTAGCGGAGGTCGACGACGCTACTATGGAGCGAAACCTGAATGCTATCGAAGCGCTCCTGGAGCTAGAGGATGTGGACAGTGTGGAACACAACATGGCGTAGGACTTTACAGTGTAGAGGCTAGGCGCGGTCGGAGGGTGCGATAGCGGGGGAGGCGCGTTTGCGAGGTGTGGTACATAGGCATCAAAGGGTTAGGACGTTGGCGTGGAGTCAGGGTTAGCGTTAGCGTTAGTGTTAGCGTTGGCGTAAGCGTAAGCGTTTGCGTTAGCGTTATCGACAGCATTAGGTTTTGCGTTAAACGTTAGCGTTATCGTTAGCGTCAGTGTCAGCGTCAGCGTCAGCATCATTGTTTGCGGTTGTGTTAGCGTTAGCAGTTAGCGTTAGTGTTAGCGTTAGCGTTAGCGTTAGCGTTAGCGTTAGCGTTAGCGTTAGCGTTAGCGTTAGCGACAGCGACAGCGTTAGGTTTGGCGTTAAACGTCAGCGTCAGCGGCAGCGGCAGCGGCAGCGTTAGCGTAAGCGTTAGCGACAGCGTAAGCGTTGGCGATAGCGTTAGCGTCAGTTTTAACGTAAGTGTTGGCGATAGCTTTAGCGTCAGCGTCAGCGTTAGCGTTAGCGTAAGCGTTAGCGTCAGCGCTAGCGTCAGCGTTAGCGTCAGCGTTAGCGTCAGCGTTAGCGTTAGCGTCAGCGCTAGCGTCAGCGTTAGCGTCAGCGTCAGCGTTAGCGTCAGCGCTAGCGCTAGCGTCAGCGTTAGCGTCAGCGCTAGCGCTAGCGCTAGCGTCAGCGTCAGCGTTAGCGTCAGCGTCAGCGTTAGCGTTAGCGTCAGCGTTAGCGTTAGCGTCAGCGTTAGCGTCAGCGTCAGCGGTAGCGTCAGCGTCAGCGTTATCGTTAGCGTCAATGTCAGTGTCTGTCAGCGTCAGCGTCATCGTTCGCGTAAGCGTTAGCGTTGGTGTTAGCGTCAGCGTTAGCGTTAGCTCAGCCTATTGGCGATCGAAGCCCTCATGGAGTTGAAGGACAGTATGGACCACAGCATGGCGTATACACTTAAGAGGCTCGGCGCGGTAGTGAGACGCGGTGGAGAGGCACGATATAAAGGTCCGATAGCAAGATATTTGAGGGGTAGGACGTGAGCGTTTGAGTTAACGTCGGCGTTTCCGATCGCGAGAGCGATAAAGTTCGCGTTTGCTTGGGCCGTTGCTTGAAAGTTAGCGTTAATGTTTCTTCTAGCGTTCTTTTAGCGTTAGACTTAGCGGTAGCAGCGTTAGCGTAAAGGTTAGCGTTTTTTTCGGCTCTTTTGTTTTTTGCGTTCGCGTTAGCGTTGGCGTAAGCGTTAACGATAGCGTTTTTTTTCGCGATTGTGTTGGCGTTAGCATTTAGCGTTAGCATTTAGCGTTAGCATTTAGCGTTAAGCAGTAGCGTTAGTGTTTGCATTAGGGCGGGCCGTCGAAAGTGAAGACGTTGTGGACGGAAGCTCTCATCTTCCTGGGTGTGTAAGATAGTATCGGCTTGTGATAAATTATAATCGTTTAGCTGTATGTATGTCCATGCCTACATCGTTCTCGCGGTCGATGCTGCGCGCTCTCAAGCCCGATCGTTGGCGGTGCCGCTTACTGTTAACGAGCTGACCCATCTCAATTAACTATTTTGATACTTCAGAACGAAACGATCCACGACGAAAATTAACGATTACGGGATCAGCCACTTCTGGTTGGCGATGATGAAGCTGGTGTCCAAACGGGACTGCAAATGCAAGGATTCGTGCGGGACGGACGCAAGCAACATGGTCCGACTCGTACTGCTGCGGGCCCACGCTACTGACTGGTAGATACGATTGAAAATATCCCAGTCGTCGTTCTTTTGGTCGCTGAACACCGGCCACAAAAGGGCCAAAGACGCGCCCAACCATAGGGGTAGTACGTTTTGGCTAAAATATTTATGGCGAGCGGGGCTCCTCAATGGAGTGAAGCCACCCAAATTCCATAGAACCCCGGTGGTGTTTTACAGCCATATCCGTTCTGTGTTCAGTAGCCTTTGCGATGTTCTCACACAGATAAAGTACCCAATGCATTTCGATGTGTGAGGTGGTCCGCACATTTTTATCAGTTACTCCAAAACCCGCGGCGAAGCCGCGCTCTGGTCGGAGCCCTAGCCTAGATTAGGGTTGGGGTTAGGGTTAGGGTTAGGGTTGGGGTTACGGTTACGGTTGGGATTAGGGTTACGGTTACGGTTACGGTCGGGGTTAGGGTTGGGGTTAGGGTTAGGGTGGGTCGACTCTTCTCGCGATTTGACAAAAAAAAGGCACAAAAACACAAAAAACAGCTTAAAAAACTCTATGAAGTGAAATATTTTTGGTGCTTTATCTGGTACGATTTGTGGGACAAAGTCGGTAAAGGCGCCTCTCTTGTGTCTAGGCCATGAGATATCTTTATCGGGGTAAGGCTTGAAAATTTGCTCTCTCTGTGTTTGGGGTGGGAGAGACGGTTTCCTAGCGTGAAGAGCCTCAAGGAAATGTGGGGCACCCCAGGGGGTCGCAGGATGCGGTTTGTAGTCCCCGAGTGAGACGGGCTGTGAGTGAGGTGGTGTCGCGATATATATGTATATAAGGCGGTCAAAATGGCTCTGGCGCTATAAATACTGGGTAATTGTGCTCGTAACCTGGAATGAACAAGGCGGCTTCCCTCAACAAGGCGGTCATACTGCTCTCGAGCACACCCCACTGCCTTGCTGGGAGACCCCCACACCGTGAAATCGAAATGGTTGAGTGACCACACCAATAACACACCTTCTGATTATATATTCCAAATTCTGCGATGAACAATCCCATGGCCTAGCTAGGAAAAGGAAAAAGAAAAGTATTGGAAACAAACAACGAAATAGCGATGATATTATTATTATTATTATTATTATTATTATTATTATTATTATTATTATTATTATTATTATTATTATTATTATTATTATTATTATTATTATTATTATTATTATTATTATTATTATTATTATTATTATTATTTTGCCCTCCGACAATGTAGCGTAGATGCCTTTCCGATATATAATCGAACATCCTTCCTTAAAGCAGCGGTAGCACCTAATATGAAGTCGAATGATCGCACCATCATGCAGTGGTATCTTCCGCCGATATTGAGCTCGTATTAATAGTGCTACGATAAGAGGTGCAATAGCACCTTTCCGTCTGAAACGGTATCTGAATGACGGGAGCTCGCCTCAACCCGAAAAATGTCGAAAAATGGGTCGCTTTTTTGCTGCAAAATTGTGATTCTCGTTCTGTACCTGGGGGGCATGGGATGCTTCACCTGACGCGTACTACGATAGAGGGGGCACACTTCCACTTTTTTTCTCTGCAAGGTGTTCCTCGATTTGGGAGCTTAATACCTCTCCCAAAAACTGATTTGGAGACAAATAAAATTGCTACCCCGGATGAAATATCCCATGGCCTCCTAGCTAGGTACACAGCGAGATTCATGCAAAAATAAATGGGGCGTGTTTCCAACGATTTTGAGTTAAGGAGCCCCGTCATTCAGAAACCATTTTCGCCAAAAAAAGGTATACCTTTATCGCAGCATGCGTCATCTGGTCACACAGCAGCTTTATTTTTCTCCAAATCAGTTTTTTTTGGGAAAATGTCTTAACCCCCTTAAGAGCCCCGAAATCTCTCCCTATACTAACTTCAAGTAAAATTGTAAAAAACAAAAAGGGTTTCCAGTTGTAAAGGCGAAAAGCTCCTAAAGTAAGGGAACGTCAGAAAAAATGTGGCGTACCTCTATTATCGTAGCACGTGTCATTGGGTTGAAGAGTCCCGTTGATCAGAAACCGTTCTCTCCAAAAGGGCTACCACCGCCATGTATGGTAGCAGGCGCAATTTTGGTATACCTAGGCCATGGGCTTGTTCATCGGGGGCTGTGCGCTGTCCGTTTACTGAAACTCAGTTTTGTGTGAGATATAGACGCGTGGTACTATATAGAGGTATAATAACAAAAAAAGCCCTTTTCGTCTGAAACGGTTTCTGAATGTTTGTTGTTGGGGCTTCCTTGGTCCAAAAATCGTCGGAAATAGTTATATTTGTTCATGATTCTCGTTGTATACCTAGGCCATGGGATCCTTCATCCGAGAGGTAGAACCAGTTTTTTTTTGTTCTCCAAATCAGTTTTTGGGAGAGGTCTTAAGCTCCCAAACTGAGGAAACTAGAAAAAAAAAAGTGGTGCACCTCTATCGTAGCGAGTCCACTCGCCACGATAGAGGTGCACCACTTTTTTTCACTCGCTACAATAGAGGTGCACCACTTTTTTTCTGAGTTTCCTCAGTTTGGGAGCTTAAGACATGTCCCCTCCCAAAAGCTGTTTTGGCGAGGGGGAGAAAAAACTGCTTCCGGACGAACAATCCAATGGCCTCTACGGGTATAGAACGTTGCAAAAAAAAAATGGCCCATTTTTTTTTTTCCCCCCGACACCCATTTTTTTTTTCCCCCCCGACAATTTTGGGCTAAAGAGTCCCCGTCATTCAGAAACGATTTCAGACGAAAAGTGCTACCTCTGTCGTAGCATGCGTCTGCGCCTGTACCGTACCTTGCGTCGTTAGGGTTAGCGTTTCTTTTTCTTCTTCTTTTATCCTCCGCTCTGGGTGGGGAACAATAATGCTTGACGCCTCTACAGCTGGAAACCATTTTTGGAGGAAAATCACTTGGAATTTTAGCATATAGGAAGGGGGTTTTCGGGGCTCTAAGGGGATTTTAGGCTCACCCCCCTTCCAAGTATGTTCATACATGTGTGTCAATTAAGCTCAATTATAGTCGCACTCCAGCGCTATAGCGGGCGTATCCTTCAGGTTCCGTGGTAGGTTAGCATTTTTTGGGGGGGGAGAGGGGAGAGCATATCACAGCTATTGTTGCCGCAGCTGGGCCAACGTGCTTTGCAAAAACGGTATAAATTCCACACTGAACGCTCCTCGTACATCTTTTTTCCCGATAAATTTCCCCCGTTGGCCGGGTTCAGGGCTAGGAATGTGACATCGTATAGTTGAGCAAAATTCAAATTATTTCAGCACTTCTGACAGATAATCGATCCCCACCTGATGATCTAAATCTTTGAAGGAAGATCTGTACCTGGTATGATTTACTGTAGTTCATGTTGCTGGGTGGGAGCCTTGCGATCCGTATGATATGACACACATGCTCCCGGGGTTGGATCTGTACTCGACATAAACAGATCCTGCACATCTCATTAACGGCAGCTAAAGGATCTACATGATCTAGATCGTGAAAATCTGTCGCATATGTGAGCCAAATTGTCGAAGCCGGGCCGTGTCTGTAGTTCTCGCGCGTGCTGTATGTAGGAGATAGCCGATGAGGCTTGTCTCGCTGTTGGCGTACTGCTTTTGTCTTGTTTCGCTCTGCCTGCGCACCGTGCTCGGTCGATTCTGCGCACCCTGCGCGGTCGATGCTGCGCTCCGTACATTGATCGATTGATTGGGCTCTTGCTATGATAGACAGGTAGCATTTTTTCAGCTAAAAATATTTTTGATGAATGAGGAGGTTCCTAAACTGGGTAACTGCCCAACAAAGAGCACATTGTAGTCGTAGTATAACCGTCAGGTGTTTTCCCCCCATATTTCGAGGGCTTTTCAAGAGTCAGATCAATTCTAGCGGGTCGGATCGGATCAGGGCGACTTCACCCCGACCCGTAAGATTCGAAGCCCTCCTGAACCGACGGCATCCGTGAAAAATTTCCTGACCCGACGGGATCCGACCCGTGAAATTCCAACACCCCCTGACCCGACCCGATTCGACCCGCGAGGTTTTCTCCTAATACGACCCGTGGGCCGGGTCATGACCCGTGAAAAGCTCTGGCTATTTTTACCGAAATTTTCGATGTTTTGACCGTAATGACGGCGTTGGCGCGCTGGAGCGGTAGCAGCAACCGCGTTTGAGAAAAAATGCAGCAGCCAAGAAAAAAGGGCACATCATTTCTGGGGCGCATAGCAAACCAAAGCACAACCGTCATGTACTTTTTTAATTGCAAAAAGGTCAAACGCACCGCGGGGCCGATGCTGTAATCGTCCCCACCAGTTAAAATCGTCACTACTTTTTTTTCACAAGTAATTCCAAAAAGGTCAACACCTATCCCCAAACAGGATGCGTCCCCCGACAACAACAATTGCTCTGCGGACGACACCACCACCGCCATCGCCACCACCAGCAAGTCGCGTCGGAGGGCATCTTACCACTTACAGCAGTAGTGGTCCCTCCATAGCGCCGGTGTGAGCCAGTCGGAAGTACCGGTACCATAGGAGCAACTGGTACTACTTCACACACTGCCACTACTGGTTGTTCGCGTCTGTGCCAAACGATTTCACAGGCATTGTAGTGGACAACCGGCACTACTCAGCCGACACGATGGAGGGGCCTCTTGATACAGCAAGCACCAGCGGGAAAAACACAACGCTCGTCAGGTCGCTCGCAGGCTCGGCGCTCCTCTCCCTCCCAGAGCTCGTCATCCCCATCCCCGCCAATCACGAAAGGCAGACTCTCAACAGCAGGGATTGTCTGATTGCTTGCCTGTCTGCCTGCCTGTAACATCCTACGCCCCTTTCCCCCCTTTCCCCTCCCTCACTCCTTGCCTACCAACACCAAATATGCCTCCTCCCTTCCTTCGACCCCCTTGCCTCCAAATACTGCCCCAGCGATGAGCCTATCCATGACGTCTTCCTCTCCTCTCGCTCTCCCTGCCCCTCAAAACTTCCCGTGATGTACCTCTCCAACCCCTACCCTCCGCCATTACCCTCCCCTCACCCAACCCCTCCTGGCGCGAATGAGAGACACTACCCCCCGTCCCCTCAAATGACCCTCCAGAGCCCCCCCCCCCCCCCTCCCCCTCCCCTCCCCTCGCCTTCAACCAATCTAGTCACCCCCACCGTCCTGACCCTCCAGAACTCCATTTCCGTTACTCTCCCCCTCCCTCGATGCCGCCTCCCCCCTCTCCACCACCACAGCCACAGATGCTACCTTTACAGCAGACCCGTTTCCCACGCCTGGATTTTTGGTTCCCCAGTAGCTCTCCATGGCCGAGTCTAGCTTCTCGGCCGTTGCGGGGGGACCCTTGCCCCTGCGCCCCCTACCGCCTCCGCCTGATTTTTTGCTGGATTTTTCCTCATCCGCTGCCCCTGACTCGCCTTCTTCGGTCGCCTGTTTTGAGGCGTTTTTTTTTGGGTGGGGAGGGGGGGGGGGGGGGGGACGGAGGGAAGGAGGGAGGGAGGGAGGGAGGGAGGGAGGGAGGGAGAAAAAAAAAATGAAACATATAGAAAATAAAGTGGTTGAAAATATAAAAGGATCCCCGTTAGACCAGGCTTTACGGAAAAACGCTCCCCCCCCCCCCCCCCTCCTCCAGATCTTCCCTTTCCTACCTACCGGTATTTCACTCAATTTTTATCGCGGAGAGCCCAAAACCGGCCATTCTTTTCAAACTAACTCTCCGAGCTCTCTTCCGCGGTTTTTCGGCGAACCTACCCACTGTTAAAGGGGGACAAAATCAAATCTTTAGGGCTAGGTAAGATTCGTCCAAGACGTCGAAAATCCAGTTATTTTCCACATATCATACCAAGACACGGAAGATGAGTGTTTTTTCGAACATATCGATTATTTTTTGGAAATAACTCATATAGTTTTAACCTCTGTAGCAACGGATAGGTTCGCTGGGAAGTTCTCGAATAGAGCTTGGAACAGTTATTTTCAAGAAAAAGACCGGTTTTGAGCTCTCCGCAAGGGAAATCGACATAAATAGGTAGGAAAGGAAAGATGTGCAGAAAAAAACAAGATCGGTACCTTGTAATCGTTTTTCCGTAAACAGTGGCCTTAGCTGTGAATGGCCAAAGTCCAGAGGCGTGCGTTGCAGGGGACATACTTTCAGGTACCCCGACCACCCACTACCAACCGTTACGTATGTATCCGGTTATCGCCTCCCAGTACTGTATCCACCGAAGACAGTACAGTTATCGTCGGTGGCTCGAGCAGCAGGGTGTATGTAACCGTCGTCAATTCGTATGCGTTGATTGTTGGTTGGTTTGGAGAATTCGGCAACAATGTTAAAAGTTTGACTCGGGTCAGTGGTCGAGAATCGGCTTCAGCCAACTCGAAAGGGCCCCCCTCACTTACGACGAGGTTTAAACAAGCAACCTCGCTGCCTCGTAAAGAAAACACAGCTGTCGCTAGGAACCCATGCAGCAGAATAGATGGCATAGCTCGGACAGATCACGATCTAGATCATCTACAGCAGATCCTGTATCTGGCGTTACAAGATGCTGCGGGCTATACAGTTCCCGTGTGCAGAACAAGGCTGAACGTATTAGTCCTGTTGACCCTGGCATTAGCAGCGGAGTCACCGGCCTGTATCCTTCACGAGGGTATACACACCCCGTAACACGCGCGATCGAAGTATCACACGCAGCTTGCAAAACCCAGTTTTGGTCAAGTTCCTTTTTGGTCGATCCCACAGCTGCAGTGTGTTTTTTCATTTTCTCAAAGATGTTGTGCAGGATCTGTAAGATTACGGAGCTAACCTAGGACCCATGTTCTAGATCACGCAGACAGTGCGGCTCCCACTCGTTAACATGAGCTATTAGACCACACAGATCTTCACTGAAAGATCTAGATCATCAAGTGGGGATAGATATATCATCTGCCTCACGTGTGGAATATTTATTGCTCTCAACTGGTGTGCGTTCGAGATCGAAGGTCGCTTCAACCAACTCGAAAGGGGTCCCTCCCTCTGTTTGGGCGCCGTCAAAATTATAAACACACACCCGCTCGTGATAATACAGTCTTGACTGCATTTTTTCGGGGCTTCTTAGCACCTGATGTTTGTCGTTCCCAACTTTTACGTCGGAAAAATCCCACAAATCCATGCCCCTCGATCCAACGTTACTTAGCACCACGTGAAACCTAGGCAACAACACAGCAGCGCATATCGTTGACGCTTCATTGCAGTAACATGTAGTCTCCACTTACATCGCGGTTGAAGTAGTTGTCCATCTGCTCGTCGAGCTCCTCCACCGAGAATTTCTTGTCCTGCCTCCTCCCCCCCCCGCTCCCACCCCCTCGTCCCCCATGGCGCCTTCCACCTTTCCTCCTGCCCCGCCCCCCGCCCCCCCCCCCTCCCCCCACCCCCCCCCTCCCTCACCCCTGCGCTCCCCACGGCTTCCAGCTCCGCCTCCGCCGCCTCCGCCACCGCCGCCGCCGCCGCCACCACCACCACCACCACCACCACCACCACTACGGTCGCCACCATCACCATTTCTGCCACGCCTACCGCCTCCATCCGTACCGCGCGAGTTACGCCGACCACCACCACCACCACTACCGCCACCACCACCGCCACCACCGCCACCACCACCACCACGGCGATCGTCGTCACGACCTCCTTTCCGGATAAGCGGTTTGGGGGCGATGATGGTCCTGCCGCCGCCGCCACTGCGGCGCCCGCCGCCGCCGCCACCGTTCCGCCTACGCCGCTCGCCGCCGCCACCACCGCCATCGCCCCATCCAAAATCTGCGCAAGGCAAGGTTAAATCTCAAAGGCTAAGTGTAACAGTTAACACTTTTAACGCCTTTACAACTGGAAACCCGTTTTCGGGTACAAAATTACTTGGATTTAGTATAGGGAGGGGTTTTGGGGCTCTAAAGGAGTTAAGAAACAGGAATGCTGGCTTTGGCTGGGCTTCTTATTTTGGAGGGGGCAGGTTCTACGCTCTACACTAACATCAGTACAACGGCCCCCAAATACCTTGTTTTCCTGTAAATCTCAGCTTGGCTTTCTTATTCTGTTTCTTGATAAAAATACTCGTAGGTGTCCTGTGCTGCTTGCTGTAGGTAGGCATGGACGAGGCAGTCGAAACCTGCGCAGTACCGACACCAGCAGGTCATACCGCTGGTTTTGCTCGGAGCAGCAGGAGAGCAGGAGGAAGCCCCGCCGGCGTACCAGCACGGCAGCGGTACTGCCAGCGATGCCATTACCAGCGATGCTAACAGCATCAGTGCAGCAGAGTACGTATTACCTCGTGCGGCAACGTCCCGGCGTAGTGACCTTCCTGGTGTTGTCGTACAGTACTCTCAACTCCCGGCGTCGTAATATTGCTCGTGTTGTCGTACAGCAATAGTAGTACTCAGCGACAACAACACCAGGAACATTGCTACGCCAATACGTTGCCGCACATAGTAATACGTACTCTGCTGCAGCCATACCAACATATTAGTACCGCTGGTGCTGGTAATACCGCCGTCCTACTGACGCCGGCGGGGCGGTACGCCAGCAGTTCGCTGGTGGAAATGTTACAGGGCTTTACAAGGGCCACAACTCGGCCCATGGGTATGGTCAGAAGGTTTCAAAAAGTCGCGGGTCGAGTCCGATTGGGCCAGGCGGTGCTCGAAATGTCATGGGTCGGGTCGGGCGTCGGGTCAGAAGTGTTTCATACCAGGTATGTATATCATGGGTCGGGCCGGGTCACCATGTCACCATTTCCCGAACGACCGTGAAAAGTCAAAAGTCCTGACATGTTGATTGTGCAGCAATCCAATACATACAGCAGTAGTACCCAGCCGACCAAACTGGCCATTGCTCAGGCTCAGGCTTGCATGGCCGGGATCGGTGACCGTATCATCCCCGATGGTAAAAAAAAATCTCCGACGATCGATGCTCGAATATTAAGATTTCCTCAGAGAGTAACCATGCTGTGCTACTGCTGAATAAACGCGCGCTGCGTTTGTGTGTCGTTTTGAATCGCTTGTGTGTACCAGGTACACCGGTTTGATTGGATTGGATAACAATTTTTCGTCAAACAAAAACACGAAGTGGGGTGCAAAGTGGGCGCGTGACGCCTGGGGATGATGAAGTCATCGCGTAGATACACGTGTAAAATTCTCTAGCTTTGAAGGCCTTCGCCAACAGGCTCGCTAACACGACGGATACCGTACACAGCATGCCAAGAGCGCACAGCGGTTGATGCGCGTGCCGATCCCCCAAGTCGGCAGGTGTTGCCAATGCATGGTAAGCCTTTCTTGCGCCGATCCGGGCAATGTTTCGTCAGTTGAAAATATCAGCTGGAAACACTATGGGCTTAAATGTAAGGAATTTTTTATATTTATATTAAATGTATAACGGTTTTTATATTTACGTCTATTGTGGAATAACCATGTACGCAATTTTAATGACCGTATACATGATAATATGAATACAAATCAGTCTTTATATTGATGTACATATTGGTACCAGTTAAAAAATATCTGCCAGCAGCAGGCGTCGGCAGCAGCAGCAGCAGCAGCAGCAGCGGCGCAAGCTCACGGAGCCGCGCAGTCAACCCTCACCTGACGACATCGTAGCTTGGAGCGTGGGTCGATTTCGTCAACGAAGCAGGAAAATAATTGAGCTCGAGCCCTCGTCAGTTGTGGGAGAAATGATCTCAAACCTGCCAGCTGCTTAGTGACCCACCCAGAGAGGCGACACCAAGCTGCAAGACCAGGCCCGGCTGAGAGGGGCTGAGCGCGCCACATGAGAATACAAAAAACGCCTTCGCAAAAGTAGAAGCCCTTTATCTCTACCGCCTGCGGCCCGCCTGCTGCCTGCTTCTTCAGTCTTGGGCCCGCGGGCACAAGCACCGAACGCAAAACACATAGCGAGCGCTCGCTGCGGTGTTTGGCTCGCATCGCCTAGCAGCGTTCAGCATTACACTCTGTTCTACTGCTACTACATACGTTCTAGTTGCAGCAGAAGAGATTTGCGAGAGACGGAAAACAGAGACAGAGCAGAGAGAGGGTCGGAGGGAGGAAAAAGGGAGTGCCACTTGGCATTTGCATCTCGACACACGCGGAGAGTTACCGGTCAAGCGTCGCCACAGCACGGCGAAACTATCTGCTGCAACAACAGCAACATCGTAGTAGAGAAGGATCATAATCGGCACTACAACAACAGCATTTTATCGGCAGACGACTGCTGCTACTGCTGTACACGGAAGAGACGACTGCTACAACTGCTGTACAAGGATATACAGCCGGTGCGAGCGAGCGGCGCCAACATGAGGATCGGGGCCTACGCGAGCGTGAGCTTCGTTCTTGCCGTGGCGACGGTGCTCCATGCGTGGCAAACCAGGTGCGGTCAGGACGAAGGTATCATGCTATGCCACAGATCTAGAGGTCTTTACCGTGCTTTCGAAATACTGAACATGCCAGATCAAGTATGGGTTGTGGGTAGGGGTAGGGCAAGCCTGGGGTTGATGGCAAAGCGGGGGGGATGTGCGGGTACACGTTGTCAACGAAGTGTCGACATAGCAAGAACAAAATTACAAAACCCTTTCACGCTTTTTCCGGACACGTTTACTTTCCAGCTCTTCTCGTTGGAGGCTTTGTTTCTCCCTCCCGCATATTCACAGGACTCTGCATTCCAACTGCATTGCTATTCGTCGACTTTCATGGAGTTTCAAATCCAAAACCAAACCAAAACCTGAACAGAAATCAAAACAAATACCAGCATATTTTGACTCTTTTGATTGGCTCGCTGAGACAAACAACCATTATTGAACACGTGGCCGGCCTTCCTTCCAGAGCTTGCACACAGAGGACGACAAGCAATATGCCAGGAGTCCGGTCTTTGTGTTCGCGTGAAGGCTTACTTTGTATCTACAGCAGTACTAAACTGGTCTTAATAGACGTATTTAAGCCTGACGATATGCCTATATTTTTGGCTCTAAACCAAATTAAGCCCTATCGTGTTTTAAATGTCTAAAAAATAGGTCTATTTTATCGACCTAACGACCACGGCAGACCACGGTGAGATGTGGATTTTCCCAAAATATGCACTTGGGCACATTTTGGCCCAAGTGCATATTTGAAGCAATTTTCCGAGTATTTTCCAGCAAACAACAGCATTTCAGACGACAAAAGCTCGAGGCAACAACAGACACTCTGCAGCAGCAGCACAGCACAACACCCACGCAGTAATTGCAACGCTCAACCTAGCAAGCCGCTTGGTGTATCCCCAACCCGGGTTAATCAACCTGCGTGTACAACACCATCAGGAACGTTGGCGATGGTCAGAGGCGTCCCACTCTCGTGGAGCGGCATGCCTCTACGAACTATTACTTGAAAAGGAGCCCTTGTTCATTCACGAGAACCGAGCGCACACACACACAACACAACACACCACAAAACAAAAACAACACAGCACAACACACAGACAACCAGCACCCCAACAGCCAACCCAACTACAGCACAACTAGCCGGTGGAAAACGCCCGCGAGACTCCTCCTACCCTGGCGTTCTCTGCGGTCAGAGAGCTGGGACTCTGACATAGTTCGTCGCGCGCTCGCGCTCCTGCTCTCTCGTCCTGAGGCTTTAATTTTTCGATGACACATTTTTTTTTGTTTGGTTTTTGTGCCCGACGTAGCGCATGGCCGGAGCTGCTGCAGTTTACAACCCTTGCCTCTTTCCCGCGAATGCCTACATTTCGAGGGTGGAAATTTGATCCGGGTTGAGGGCCAGTCCTGCTGTGCTGCTGTACTGACTGCCACACTGAGGCACACCGAAGGCGGCAGACGCCTGCGAGGTATCCTACATATGAAACGGGTATGGAGTACGAAGCACTCAATGTTTTTGCCAGGCACCAGTTATTTGTTTTGGCCGTTTGTTCAAGCTCGCACAACTGTAGTAGCATGGGCAGGGGAGGGTCTTTCTCGAAGTTTCCACCCACTCATGTGCTGACTGATGACATAAATCCTCGTCTTGCCATCTGCGTCTGGAGTAGTGCAGAAATATCATAGTCTATTTTCAAGTAGTTTGATCTTTCCTCGGCTTTTCTTTTTATGCGTACTGAAAGAGACCACTATTTCGAGTTTTAGACATGTGGTGTTTTTTTTATGCGTTAGACCTACTATTATGGAAAATTTTGAGCGATTATTTCTGACGATTATTTTTGTAGTTTTGAGGCTCCAGAAATAACTGCATCAGAAATAAGGAGCGTCCATTATGGCTTGTGATTTTTGGAAAGTGGTTTTATTTTGAATTGGTAGGTCTTGTTTTGCCGTTTGCCTTTATTTTTGAAATCTGGCACGTACACTGTCGCCGGCGACGTTAGGTCACCACCGCCTCTGCTGCGGTCTCTTCTGCTGCGCTGCTGCTGTGGTGCTGGTGTGGTGTGCCTGTGGTGGTTTCGATGGTGGTGGTGCTGCTGCTGTCGCGTTTGTGTGAGGATGAAGCTCTGTCTCGCACTCAACAAGCGCAGTATGCTGTCGTAGGTGTGTTTGTGATTCTTTGTTGTGGGTGATGCGTGACGTGTACAGCAGACAAGTATCATACCAGGTACAGTATGAGCAGTGATGACATGTGATACTTGGTACGAGGTAGTATCCAAAAGTCAAATAATCCCAGTTCTGAGAGGTTGGAAGAGCTGTTATTTCTGGGCTCAGAAATCACCAGATCCGCTGATTTCTGGCCTCGATTATTTCTGAACCCAGAAATAACGATGATTTCTGGTCCCATAGTGGAAGGTTTTTATTTTTGTCGTCGGAGATCCCGGTTAAAGAGAGAAATAATCGATGAAAATATTCGCCATAATAGTAGGTCTTAGGTCGAAATATCGAATGGCCTAGCTCTTCCAGTTGGAAGTACTTAAGACCTAACCTCGAGGCTTAAATACGTCTAATGGAAGCTATTAATAGTTATGAAGGGGTATAATCGCGGTCTCCATATTTGATATTTGGATGAAAGAACGTCCTGGCGGAAGCACCCGGGTTCTCCCGTAAATGCCGCTGTCCCGTAATCGTCGCTGTCTGTAACGGCTGTGCGCAGCTTCCACTATGTGCAAAGCGGCTGTTGCCTGTCGCCGCCGTTGTCTTGAAACCACCGCTGTCCGTAAACGCCTCTGTTTCGAAACCACCGCCGTCTCGTATCCGCCGCTATCCGTAACTGCTGCCCGTAACCGCAACTGAACCGCAGCTGCCCGGTAACCGCCACTGTCCCGTAACTGCCGCTGTCACGTAACCGCCGCTGTCCCGTAGCCGCCGCTGTCCCGCAACCCCTGCTGACCCGTAGTCCCCGCTATCTGTAACCGCTGCTGTCCGCAACGGCCGCTATCCGTACTCGATATCCGCAAATTTCACTACGCGAGCGCCGCCACTGTCTATACCTTGTGCTGTCCCGTATCCGGCGCTGTCCCGACCCCTCCACTGCCGCGTAATCGCCATCGATGCACCGTAACCGCAACTCTTCCGAAACGGCCGCTGTCTGTTACCGCTATCCGCAACTGTAACTGCGCACATCGCCGCTGTCTGTAACCGCCGCTGTCCCTTAGCCCTTTTACTGCTGCAGGTTTCATGTCATACTACTTTCAGGTAACTTTCCCCTTAAAAGGTGGGTGCTTTTCTAGAGAGGCTGACCGACGCTGTCCCGTGACCGCCGCTATCCCGCTAAACCGTCTCCTCCGCTGCAGAGTGGACTACTACCCTACGGTGGTATTTCTGACGACGAACAAGCTTGCGCAGGTGGCTCTGGGCAACTGGGCCGTTGTGGTGGCGCTCCTTCTGGGGAAGCTTCTCAGCAGACTCTTTCTGGGCCGTCTCAGAGACATCGAAGTCGAGGTAGGATGAGATGAGATGGGATGGGATAGCATTAGGATAGGATGGGATGGGGTGAGCTGGGGTGGGGTGGGATGGGATGGATGGGGTGGGATAGGGTAGGATGGGATGGGATGTGGTGTTACGGGATGGGATGTGGTGTTGTGGGATAGGACGGGGTGAGGTGGAGTGTGGTGGGATGGTATGGGGTAGGATGGGATGGGATGGAATTTAATGGGGGATTGAATGGGATGGGAAGGTGTGGGATGGAAGAGTATGGGCCGAGATGGGACTGGGTGGAGTGGGATGAGGTTGGATGGGGTGGAGTGGAATGTGATGGGGTATGGTATTGTGGGGTAAGATGGGATGTGATGGGATGGGATGGGATGGGATCGGTTGCGATGCCGGGATGGGATGTAGGTGTGTGGTGTGGGAGGGGTTGGGGTGGGGTGGTGGGTGGGCTGAGATGGAATAACATTGGGTGGGATTGGGTGTTGTGGCGTGGAGTACGTTGGGATAGAGTTTCTTTTGGCGTTAATATACCAATTTTATTGTAGTACAGGGCGGCGGTCGGTCAAGGAGTCAAAAAGCGGTCTCCCGATAATAGCATGTTTTCTCGCCACTCTAACCACACGGTTAGAAAAGCGTGGCTCTCTTAACATAAACACATCCTGCTTATTTTTTCCTCGGGGCCGGGGGGGGGGAGCAGGTCATGTACGAGAAGGCGCGCTACGCGATCACGGAGACCTGCCTGGCTCTCACCCTCTTCAGGGGCGACCTCACCGCTGTCACCATCGCGCTGTTCACGCAGCTTCTATTCGTCAAGGCCTTCCATTGGTTATCGCGGGTAAAAAGCCGCGGAATCAGTAAGCGGTATAATTAGGAAGGTATAACTAGGATGTGGCTGCATGCTGAATTGATAGGTGGCGAGATTAAGAAGCGGCAGAATTATGATGAGTTAGCGTTAAAGATCGACCGAATTTTGAACCAGGGGAGGTCTCACCGCCTTCAGGAGCGTCCTTAACGCCATCATCATCGCGCAGATATTTCATTGGCTAAAGTGGGTATGATACAGTGGTATTCAGAAGCGGTATAGTTATGAAGCGGTGGAATTAAGGAGCGCATGAAATAAGATGCGGCGGAATTTAGAACCGGTACAAGTATCGACGTCTTCAAGGGCGACCTCACCGCTGTCATCATCGCGGTGTTGACCCACCTGCTCTTTTGCCAAGGCCTTCCATTGGCTATCTCGGGTAGGAAGCGACGGAACTAGTAAGCGGTGGAATTAAGAAGCGACTGAATTACTTAGTGGTGGAATTAAAAAGCGGCGGAATCTAGTACAAGTTACCACCTCCGGTTAACCGCCCCCCGCGCGCAAACAGGACGGGGATAGGATAAGCAAACCGTTTCTATGGAGTATATGGAAGAAGCGTAATGAGCGCCCAAACGTTGGAGGTGTCTTTATCAGGAGTAGGAACGGTGCTCCGTCTCGAAAGAGATGCGTGGTCAATGGTCAAATGACTAAGGCAAGCGCACTAATAAGTACGCCCCCGCCCCCTCCGCACGCGCGCCGTGAACGCCTGCTCAGGCACGAGTGGAACACCTGGAGCAAGCGGGGGGGCAGAGCGTGACCTCAATGGCCAGGCTGTCGAGCTTAATGTTTCTGAACTTGGTGGTGGATGGGTACATGGTTCTCTACTGCCTGGATGGATTTTCGGCCGACCAGCCTAACGTGCTCATTCTCTTCGCCTTCGGTGGGTTCCTCTTGCGACTCTCTTTTTTTTCCGTTGACCTCATTATTTTATTTGCCTTCCGATAATGATGGCGATCCGATAATTTTCGATTTTCTGACAGCGTGCGCTACTCTGTAGGTGGCTGCCTTCGCGATCGCGGTTTATCAGATCCTGCACTGCATGTTTTGGAGTAGTTATTTTTATTTTCTGTATGTTCGCTTATCCTACAGAGTAGTATTTGATATCCCTTGTGTATGCATACAGACTGGTTCACGTTGAAAGTGCCAAATTTTCGAGCCCGGCGAATCCTGCGTGCAGTATCAGTCTGACCCCCGCTTGGTTGGTTTCGTACTCACCTATGAACAGGATCTTGGCATGGTCAGAGTTCAACAGTATTCATTGCGCAAAAGATGTGCCTAAAAAGTTTGACAATATTGGAAAACAAGCGAAATGACCAAATACCTTGGAATGAAGTACTCGTACGTATGGTTGCTTCCATTGTAATAATGATATTTTGTAGGAGCCATATATATGTATTCACCGAACAACGCATTTGTAAAAACGAGCGGCCGGTGTATCACGCAGCTTGCAAATATGAGTATTGACCCTACGTTTATCGAACTCACAGCTGACGTCTTTGGACAATTTTTATGAAACATGTGGCGAAAACTAAAACGTTGAAAAAAAACGTTCTTCAAAAGTTCGCCAAGAGTCCATAAAACACGTGCCAAACAGCGTGGAGTGTGGCCGGACTCGACATTTGGAATTTGGAACGCTCAACTTGAACCAGCCTGTAGCTTGATTGTTTGTTTGTTTTCGCTTTTCCGTCGCAGTGTAGGCGATTTTGTAGGTAGCCGCCTTCGCGACGGCGGTTCTGATCCTGCACGTGATCGATAGCTGCATGTCGGGCGGTGTAACGATCCTTCACGAACCAGTTGGTGTATTTATCATTAACTGTTTATTATTTCTGTCTTTTTATTTATTGCGTTTTCTTGTTTCTCATTTCTGTACTTATCATTCGTTGTATCTTGTTTCTCGCTTCTTATTCGTTTTCCTTATTTTTTTGTTTTTTACTTTGTGTTTGATACTGGTGCTTCTTTTCGCTTTTTCATGGCAGAGTACGCGATTTTGTCAGTAGCTGCCTTCGCAACGGCTGTTCATCTGATCCTGCACGTGATCGACAGCCAAATGACCGGCGCGTGGCACGGAAAGGCGACCGTCATCATGCTGCTGGAGTTCTTCTCGGAGGTAGGCTTTTTTGGGCATTTTTTCATGCGTTGATTTTGGTGTGTGTTTCTTTATCTTTCTTGTTTGTGTCTTGTTTGTCTTGGCTTTTGCTGTGATTTTCGTTTTCTGTTGTATCACTCTGCCTATGTCTCTTTTCGAAGAACCATCTCCGTATATGATACATGGTACAGTAGGGATCCCCCAATAAGACGGTCTGAGTAAGGCGGTATCCCTATAGAAGGCGGTCGAAATCGCTGGAATACCACTCATAACCTGGAATGAATATGGCGGCTTCCTCCAATAAGGCGATATCCCTATGTAAGGCGGTCGAAATCGCTTGGCGCGACTGGGGAGTTGCCCTCACACACTGAAATGAATATGGCGGCTTCCCCCCAATCAGGCGATATCCCTATACAAGGCGGTTGCCCTCACACACTGAAATGAATATGGCGGCTTCCCCCCAATCAGGCGATATCCCTATACAAGGCGGTTAAAATCGCTTGGCGCGACTGGGGAATTGCGCTCATTACCTGTAATAAATAAGGCGGCTTCCCCCTATAAGGCGGTCATTTTGCCTTGTCACACCACCGTCTTACAGTGGGGGAGAGGGGCTGCTGTAGTAGTTATGTAGTTATTGTCTCTCTTCTTTTTATTCTCTGCGTCTCTCCGCCCGGCTCTCTCTCTCATACTTTCTAGGCGTGCAAGTGTTTGTTCTCTTATAATACCTATCTATTTATTCCTTGATGTCATGTCTATTGCAACCTTTTAGTCTTATCTAATACTGCCTGTGTCTGTCTCTTGCGATAGATCTCTCTAGTTGCACGTTTCGCCCGCTTACTTGCGCTTTCGCTCTTGTACCGGTAGCATATCTCTTTTATGCTTGACAGATGTTGAAGTTTCTCGTTCTACATGCGTTTCTTCCTGGACGTATTTGCCCTGTACCAACCGGTCCTTACACTTCCGTCTATTTTTCTGACAACGACAGTATATAGACATACGTACAGTATATCACATATCTTATCCCTCTGACGTTGTATCTCTCTTATGAGCCCCCCCTTCGGATTGTGGTCGGCTGGAAATCCTGGGATGTCGCACGTGTAGAACGGGGTACACGGGCGTTCCTATAAGTTACACCAGATACAAGAAAGAGCTCTGGGAAACTATACGGGCTGGGCTGGCCAAGATCGGCCTTTTAGTTGGTCACGCACATTAGCGGCCCGTTAGTTTCGGTTTTTGAGCTGAAAGCTTGACATGTGCTTCATTGTAGTCAGCCCAAGGGATTCGCTACTGCACCACCTATTTTTTTTATCCGTCAGCTAAGGCGTATGTTGAGAACAGCCGAAGTTTGGTTTAGGCCACATCTGACTGAAAATATATGTAAATAGTAAGTGGTGCAGTAAATGAATCCCTTTGTCCTGCCCGTAAAAAAGACGCACGGCATTTCCGCGTAAATGTAAAAAAGGTAATCACAGATTTTCTATATCTCATCGTAGTATCCTAACATTGTACTTCGTACACGAGATCATACACACGCCATAGGGTTGATTTAGATATCTAATTAGGCGATATTAAGGATATCGATCGTTGAACCGTTCTTCAAGGCATGCCCACACCGAGTACCAGCGGCATCGGTAATCGGACTTTGGCTTAGAGTTTAGTATTGACCTTTGACGGCAAATGGGTTTGCTCAACATTCTCGACGAAATCAATTCGGATTCCAAAGCTTCAAACGCCGGCAAATGCGCTGCCGGCCCAGTGACACTGCTGCCAAATTTTGATTAATACCAGTTCCAGGTGGTTGTGAAAACGCCGGGCAAGTATGAAAACTCTTCTTGGCCCGTCCAGCTCGTGGAAAAACAAACATCCACCCCTCAACTCAAGTAAGCGGTCAAGCGACACCAATCGGCCCAAACGATTTCATAGTTTAGTGTATGATGATATCTCTCTTGCCAAATTTCTCTCTCTGTTTACGGTTCTCCCTTTCTCTCTTTTATTGCTGCTTGGTGTTCAAGTTCTCGTTATCTACGTGATTTTTTTCCTGCAAGGGTTTGCTCCCCTCCACCTCATCCGAGACGTATATATGATCATCTTCCCGAATCCCGAACAAATTAACAGATCGTGCACATAGTATAATGCATTGATTAAATTCATTAATAAATGATCATTCGCCCCATGTGTCGCTCTCTGTTAACGTAAGCCTTCCTCTGTCCTGTCCCTTTTTCTAGGCGTTGAAGTTTTCGTTCTAAGCAATCACCATTCGCCCCATGTATCGCTCTCTCTAAACCTTTTTGGGCCCCACAATAAAATCAAGCATAAACACGTTATTATCATGGTGCGACCATGAAGCACACGGCAGTGCAAGATGTGCGCGTGTCTTACAGGTACTTGTGTCGGAGTTGGGCTGGAAAATCATCGCCACCGAATCTGGCTGCCTGAGTTGGAGAGCTTCGTGTGAAGGATGTTGCAATGGTCACTTATGCTCATCAATGTTTCCCTCTCAAGTCTAAAAGGGGTTGATGTAAGTCTCGCTCTGTCTGTTCGTTTTTCTAGGTGTTCAAGTTTTCGTTCTACATGATTTTCTTCCTGGTCATGTTTGCCCTGTACGGGGTTCCTCCTCTCCACCTCATCAGAGACGTGTACATGTCTTTCGACCTACTTCAGCGACGGCTTCAGGCGTTCTACAGGTAAGAAGGCAGGAGTAGAGGGGGGGGACGTTGTCGACATGTTTAGGGTGACGCGGGGGAGGGTACATGTCCTTCGAAAACTTCGACGACCGAGGCGTTCTACAGGTAACAAGGCGGAATCAGGGGGGGGGGGGGGGGGGGGGGGTGTACTCAATTTGTGCATGGCCGTAGTCATATGACCATAGGCCCTCGCATCCCTACTATGCCGGGACGGAGCATGTCGAATTTTCACCAACCAGGCAGACATTGCTTGCACCAAGCGCGAAGCGCCGTGAGGTGTTCGGCGCGTCGCATAAAGGGTGAACTGCATCCTTCCAAGAACCACTCGTAAGACGGACTTCGGCACCTTGTGCCTACTTTCTTGCTCATGGATGACTGCGCCAATGTGTTTCTTAGTTTTCTAGTGTGGCCATTCCAGAGACAGCAATGGGTATTACTATGTAACTGCCTCGTGGGTGCCTTACCATATTCACACAACGTGATGCGATCATTCTCCTTGGGCGGAGTTGGGTGGCGCGGCGGGGATATCAATGCGATGCATCATCGCTATCTTGGCTATTAACAGTGTGTAGGAGGGGCAAGGGGGGAGTGCTCATATCGAGGGGGGGGGGACAATAGTGCGATGAATTATCGCTTTCTCGGTGGTGTTCGGGAGAAGTGGGGGGGGGGGCGAGTGATGAAGCAGTGGAATTATTTTAGCCAGCATCCGGGGAGGAGAGGGTGGAAGGGGGGATGAAAAGGTGTTATGTGTGACGCAGTTTCGTGAGCTTGGCGGGTTGGGTGGGTGAGGGGAAGGTGGGTAGGTGGGAAGGTGGGTGAGGGGAAGGTATATCTGTGTATGTCGTGCCTTTGTGGGCCTGTTTGTCTGCACGTTCTGTTTGCTAGTATTAATAATTGTGTTCAGGATATTCTGACGTTGTTAGAAATGTTTCGAAATCTCGAAATGTTTTTAGTTGTTGGCCGCTCGGAAAGGCAGTCTTTTTTTTATCACTATGAGTAGACAGGATCACAGCCCATCAGTAGTCTCACGTGAACGTTATTTGGGGGTATACAAGTTTTGTGTGCGAGTACGCCTGCGTTTCTTAACTGTCTACCCCCCCCCCCCCCTATATGCCCTCTCACGAGTCTTGCCGTTTTTGTATGTCTGCGTGTTTTGTGTGCCAGCGAGAATTCTTTTGAGTTACCCTGTGCGAGTTTCTAATTCTGACCGCAACAAAACCAGAAACCCCGCTGGAGTTTCCTGAAGCGCTTGCCAACCACCATCGCACACAAGTTGACGACAGTTACGAATAGCCTAGCGCGCTAGCTCTTATCGACAGCTATACTACACCTGGTATTTGTTTCTAAACGCCCCCCCAGCAAATAAACACGACCCCCACCCCCCTCCGTCCCCACCAGGTACCGTCTGCTGGCAGCAACAATGGATGAGCGTTTCCCAGCAGCGACGGAATCGGAGCTGGCTGAGTGCGAACACACGTGCATCATCTGCCGGGACGCCATGACTGCTGGAAAGAAACTGCCATGCGGGCACATCTTTCATTTCCAGTGAGAAGGCAATGGGGATTTCGTGTGGGGAGGGGGGGAGTGGGGGGACGTACTCATTTGGTGCTTGACCTAATTCGTTTGGCAATTGATCACGCATCCATTTTCGAGACGGAGCACCGTTCCTACTTCTCATAGAGACACCTCGATCAGCTGGAAGGTCATCACGTTTCTTGCATGTATTATTACATGGAATACATGCAAACGTCTTGCTTAACTTTTCCTCCTTCTTGTTTGGCCGTTTTGTGGCCATCATGTATCTCCTAAGATAGGGATCGTTTTCTCGTTACTATATCATGTACCAAAGTCCTCCATGTCGCATTCTTGTGTTTTTCTCATTTCTTAACATACCCCATTCCTCTTTGTGCAGTTCACATACTGGGAGAAAGGGGGGGGGGGGGGGGAAGGGACGTTTTCTGTGGACGGGGGGAGGGGAGGAGGGTTAACACTGAGAAAACGAGGAGGGATGTTTATGGAAGGGAAGGTGAAAAGGTTAAAAACACCGCCTTTTCGTACTCACTTCAAAGTTTTTTCGTTGCATTCCGAGGCTCCATGACCGCCCACCAAAATTGTTTTGCTGGCATATTTTTCCTTTTCAGTGAGGAAACAGGGAGGGATGTATGTTGGGGGGAGGAGGCTTAACAGTGAGAAAAGCAAGAGGGGCGTTCATGGGGGGAGGGGGGTCATCGTATCATGGATGGTCGTAGTGCGCAGGGCCATGGACTCTCGCACCCCCACAAATGCCGGGACGGAGGGCAGAGGGTTAAAACCTTTTTGTGCGCACCCTCTACACTTTCATCATCCACTGAGATTCGAGACTCCACGAACGCCTGAACTAAGCTGTCATGCAGGCACCTTTCCATTTCCAGTGAGGAGAGGGGAAGGGATGTTTCAACGGATGGGGGAGGAGGGGGAGTTAACAATACCTTTTCGTACTGGCCCCACGCTCTCCGATATAGTATCAATCCAAACCCGCTCCCATCCGACCCATTCCGATCCGATTCGATTCAATCCGATCCAATCCGATCCGACCCAATCCGCTCCGTTTCGATCGGATCCGCTTTTATCCAGATATGTGTTGCGTTTTTTTTCCCAGATTATCTCCCGATTTATTTTCGTTTATACGAACAAGAAAAACACAGGTGCCGAGGGCGTTTGGTTCCAGCAGCAACAGCAAGATTGCTTGTCTCACATACCGAACCGATTCTTCCTCTCTTGGTCCTCTGCGGCACCTGGGCGTTTTTTTCTCGTTTCTTTTGTTTTCGCCTCGTTTGCTTTACCCATTTTGTTCCCCCCCGTTTTTTTCCCCGATTTGTTTTCCGGATACGATTCCCCCCGTTTTGGTTCATTTTTAAATGGGTGTCTTAGGCTTATGTCTCCAGCAGCAGGCTTTTCCGACGTGCCTTGCCCCCTCAAGCCACCTTCGCGGCATCTGACCGATTTTTTTTTTTTTTTTTCTTCTCAAAAACACATTTTTTTCTGAAACAAAAATTCAAAACAGGTGTCTCAGGCTGTGGCTCCAGCAGCAGCAAGCGTGTCCGACATGCCGAGCCGATATTCCGTCTCAGGCTTCCGCCGCTGCGGCAGTTGCTGCCGGAAGACACGCCGCCGCTGCAGTAGCGGGACCGGCTGTCGAGCCCGCAGCTGATGCTGTCGCGGTACCTCACGGTGGGGCGCCACCATTGGCGGGAGGAGAAGCAGCAGCAGGAGGAGGAGGGGTGGGGGTAGCAGGAGGAGCAGGAGCAGGAGGGGGAGGAGGAGGGGTGGGGTTGGGGTTGGGGTTGGGGCTGGGGGTAGGACCAGTAGCAGGAGCAGGGGGGGGGGTAGGACAAGAAGCAGGAGGAGGGGGAGCTGGAGCAGGAGAAGCAGGACGAGCGGTAGGAGGAGGAGCAGCAGCAGGAGGAGCAGGAGCACAAGTAGTAGGCGGAGGAGCAGTGACACGGACAGCCGCGGCGGCGGCGGCAGCGACGGCATCCGCGAGGCGAGCCGTCCCGATCGGCGTTGCGCCGGTAGCTGTGGGCGGTGATGGTGGTGGTGGCAGTGGCGGTGGTGTTGGCGGCGGTGGTGATGTCGACGGAGGTGGCTTGCCGGCGCCGGGGTTTGCGGGGTTGCTTGGGGCCTGGGGTGGAAGTGGGGGTGGGAGCAGCGGGGCGGGCGTGCTTCCTGCGGGGGTGGTGCTGCATGCCGTCGTTGTGGTGAGCTTATAGTTTTACTTTTCTTTGTTATGGAGAAAATTAAAGCACGAACACACCGAAACGCACACGTCAACACACACTCCATCATATCACAATCCAGTAGTTCTTGTGACAGTTTTAGTAGCAGGTTTTTAAGAAAGTTTTTATAACCTAAAACACGCACCACACGAGCATACGCCCTATTAAACCCAAGCACACACCCAAACGCAAACACGAACGCACACCCTGTAAAACCCCAAGCCCAAACACACACCCAAACCCAAACACACACCCAAACCCAAACACACACCCAAACACAATAGTGTGCGGAGGGGAAGGCTTGGCCCTTCTGGTGGAGGAGGTAGGGCCAGAACAGGGAGGTACATCTTAAGAGGAAGTTTTTGTTTTTTGGATACACATTGTACAGCTTTTGGTCTTCGTTGTCTGAATTCTCTGCTTTCACGACGTTTTTGGTTATTGAGAACTCCCGCTGCATGCCGTCGGATGAACAATCAAATAATAAACTACAGTGGAGTACCCTGTTTCAGAACCCTTTGGAACAGGCCAATATTACCGTTCTTATCTCCGTGCCAAACTTATGTAAGATTGAGTGTTATGTAGGTGTCAATGTAGGTGTCACAAGGGATGACAAGCCGATTTGATTTGATCACTTGTAACTCCTTTGGAGCCCCCAAACCCCTCCCCATACTACTTCCAAGTAATTTACTCCAAAAACGGGTTTCCAGTTGTAAAGGCGCTAAGTCCGTTTTATCTTGTCATGGACGCTCTTAAATCGGGTACCCCACTTTATTACAAATCAGGATGCCCCCAACGGAGCCACCGTGCGCAAGAATGCCGACCCGAAGTCTCCAGTGGTGCGCACCGAGCCGCCCGGGGCAGTACTGCTGCTCATGGGCCCGCCCGCCGCCTGCGGAAGCTTTTGCGTTTACGGAGGTTGGGTCGGGGGCCCTGGGAAGGAGAAGGACGCGCGGCTGGTGAGCGAGGAGTGTTTGCGGGTCATTGCGGGGTATTGTGTCGGATTACGGGTTTTTGAAGGGTGTATCGGGGTATTGCGGGGTATTGCGAGCTGTTGCGATACTTGTTATGGGTTCGCCCTACGCGTTTGGAAGCTTTTGCGTTTACGGACGTTGGGTCCGGGGAGCTAGGAGGGAGGGCGACGCGTAGCTGGTGAGGGGAAAATCTTGCGGAATATTAAGGGGTATGTCACAATATAGCCGGGTGTAGCGGGATATTTCGGGTGATGCGGGTGGTTAGGTGACTGCTCATTAGTTTGTGCTTCGTCTGCGGAAGCTTCCCCACCCCACCCCTCCCCACTCCACCCCAAGCCACCTCACCCGTCCCACCCCACCCCCCGTCGCACCCGCCGCCGTCCATCAATTCGCAACCGCAGGTGGACATCGCGCAGCCTTCTCTCAAAGGATCTAGTACGCCCGCTCCCAGTGTCAGTGCTAGCGTAGGCGGGGTGGCAGAAAGGAAGACTGAAGAGAAAGAGGGAGCTGTAGAGATGTTGGATGGCCCTGATGCGGCAGGATCCGGGGCGGGGGCAGGGGATGCGACTGGCCGGGAAGGCCTGAGACAGAGGGTGGTCGCTGGTGGTGACGGTGGTGGTGGTGGTGGGCAGGATTGAGCAGCTTGGGGGGGGGGGGGGGGGTGGCTGGTTTATGTTGGGGACGAATTGGGGAGGCCAGGAGGAGGGAATTGTAGAGATGTTGCATGGCCCTGAGGCGGTAGGAACGGGACGGGGGGGGGAGCAGGGACAGGGAAGGCCTGAGAGTGGTCGCTGTGGTGGTCGTTGTGGTGTTCGTGGTAGTCGTGATGGTGGACAGGGTTCAGGAGCTTGGGGAACGGGGGGAAAGCGAGGGTCTCTGGTTTCTGTTGTGGAGGGGTTCGGAAGGCCAGCAGGAGTTTTAGAGATGTCGGGTGGCCCTGATGCGGACGGAGCCAGGGCTGGGGCAGAGGATGCAGCTGGTCGGGAGGACCTGAGACAGAGGATGGTCACTGATGGTGGCGGGAGGGGTGGTTGGGGTGGTGGTAGTGATAGGCAGGGTTGAGGAGGTGGGGGGTGGTAGGGGAGGCGGGCTTGGCGGCAAGTTTCTGTTGTGTCGGTAGGGGTTAGGGTGGCCTAGAGCAAGGGTAGATGGCGGGGAGGGGGGGAAGTTAGCCTCTGATATGGATTTTGATTCCGTTGTCTCGATTGTTGGGAACGTTTCTGGGAGGGAGGCGGGATGAATGTTGCCTCGGTTGTTCGTGAAGGTTCTGGAAAGGCGGAGAGGGGGGGTGGCCGGGGCGGGAGGGAGGGAAGCGAGGGAGGGAGAAAAGGGGGGGGAAAGAGCAACGGTGGTGGTGACGATGTGGCGGGGGAGGTCCCTAGCTGAGGCCCTCCTGCTAACTGCTGCTCCTCTTCCCTACTTACAGCCGTGGCGATTGCCTCTCCTTTGCGAATGTGTTCCACCCCGAATACCAAAACGCTGTCCGCGAGGACGGAACCCCCCCCGAGGGCTGCGCTGCATATTTTTTGTTTCAGGCAAGTGCAATGCCTTCATTCAGTCTCTCGAGGGGAGAACACGTGTTCCAAGTGTTTTGTACTCGTGATAGGTTGGACAAGCCTTCGATATCTCCAGGAAATCCCCCAAGCTCTGTGCTGTGTGCTGTATGTACTGCTGTAGTTCCCGAAACGAACTACGTCCTGTCCGAAGTTTTTGTGTACTGGTGATAGGCTTGCCAAACGCCCACGATCTCTCCAGGAGCTCCCTCCCGAGCGTTGCATGGATTGCTGTAGGTTTGGCAAGTGCTTTCATTCCAGCACAGCAGTGGTTGTCCCTTTATGGCGTCGGTATGTGCCAGCCGAAAATACTACAGCTGCAATCGGCACTACTCAGCATACTGCTACTTCTGGATGCTCACATCTGTGCCAAGCAATATCACAGGCACTATAGCCGCAACCGGCACCACTAAGCCGGCACTATAGGGGAACCCCCGTTATAGTGCTGACAAGTATCCGGGCACAAAATCTTCCATATGTTTCAATTATTAACCAGAAAGGAAAATCGTGGTCCGCACTTCGGATTTATGGTTCGCGCTTGGAGGTAGGTATGGTCCGCACTTGGGAAAGCAGCTCAGCAGCGTTTCTGGCCAGTCTTGGCTGCGGGTTGGGGTTAGGATTTGGGTTGGGTGTACGCCCGTAGCTTATCCCACTAGGCAGTGCCTCCTAGCTCGCAAAATAGTACAAAATTGAACAGGCCAAGACGCCTGCCACGGCAGGGATGTTCGGCATTTTTTTTTGGCTGACAGGGCTGCTAAACAGAGGAACTGTCAAACATCGTTTCGATATTATTTGCGTTCTACAATATTATTCGCTGTGTACACCTAGACCGTGAGATTGTTGATCGGGTTGCACTTTGCGTTTTGTCTCGGAATCAGTTTTTGGGGGTTGGGGAACAGAGCTGCTAAAGTGCGGAAGGGTGAGGAGGCTAAGCAAAACGGGTTCACCCCGACCGTAGCATGTCCCCCAACGGGTCGCCATTCGTCCCGACACGTTGGTAGAGGGACTCTTTTTTTTGGTTTCTCGGCGGAGAGAAAGTGTCCCACGTGCTCTGTATCTCCTCTCTGTACTCGTGATAGATTTGTCGGGCGCCTTTAATCCCTCCAGGACCCCCCCCCCCCCCCCCCCCCCCCCCCCCCCCCCCCGCCGTTGTTGCTGCTGTACCATATATACAGAAGATTTCACAACTTTGTTCGGGACCATGCCCAAATTTTTCAATGTTGTTGCGGCTAGATATCGCGAATGATTTTGGCCCACGTAGCGCCACGAGTATCGATAGCCAGAACACAGACGATCGGCGTAGTGCCGTTGTTTCCAGTGCAACCTCGTGTCGGGGAAGACTCTGCCCATTTTTTCATTTTTGTTGCGTCAAGCTGTCACGAGAGGTTTTGACCGCCGTACGGCCATGAATATCGATAGCCAGAGCACAGACGGTCGGCGTGAGCCCGATTTTCTCTGTGTAACCTCGTGTTAGTTAGGCATGACTCTGCCCATTTTTTCGTTTTTGTTGCGCCAGGCTCTGACGAACGATTTTTTACCTCCGTACGGCCACGGATATCGGTGGCCGTAACACAGACGGTCGGCGTAGCGCCGTTTTCTCTGTGCACCCTCGTGTCAGGCATGACTCGGAGAGTCGTTCTACGATAGCCCCCCCCAACGTTTCTTTAACGAAATCGCGGGTTTCAAAACCAACTCCCGGCCGTATCTCCTGAAATACGGTGTCCCTCGACACCCTGACGTCGTCGACCGTTAGACCATTGCACAAAAGAAAATATATGGATACTTTTCTGTCATTAGTATCCTTCCTTGTGTCGAGCAGCCATGAAACATTCGTGAAAGAAAACCGCTGGTTTTTGGGGGGGGGGGGCTATCGTAAAATCAGTCCGGACTATGTTTTCAATTGTGTTGCGTCGAGCAGTCACGAACGATTTTGACCTCCGTACGGCCACGAGTATCGATATCCAGGGAAAAGACGGTCGGCGTGAGACCGTTTTTCTCTGTGCAACCTCGTGTCAGGTTTGATTGTGCCCAACTTTTCAGTTTTGTTGCGTCAAACCATCACGAACCATGAGACCGTTTTTCTCACTGGTGCCACCTCGTGTCAGGCATGACTCTGCCCAACGTTTTCAATTTTGCTGCGTTAATTGAGCTATCACGAACGATTTTTCTGCCCCCTGCACGGTCACGAGAATCGATAGCCGGAGCACAAACGTTCGGCGTGAGGCCGTTTTTCTCAGTGAAATTTCGTGTCAGGCTTGACTCTGCTCTTTCGTTCAATGATATTTCGTCATGTTATACGACCCTGAACGATTTTGACCCCCGTAGAGCCACTGGTGTCGATATTTGGAGCACAGACGGTAGGCGTGCGCCAATTCCCACCATTTGGGTTGTACGTGCGTGATAGCGAGCGCCACGGCTTGGTTGAAAGTAGGCAGCAGATTGCGACCAAGGCCAGGTATGGTAGCGGTCCCTCTATTATAACACTGGTTGAATGGTGCCGGTTGCCCGCTGTAGCGCGCCTGTGAAATCGCTTGGCATACATGGGAACAACCAGTGGTGAAAGTATGCGAAACAGCGCTGGTTGTCGCTACAGAGTGTCGGCATGTCGGTTGTCACACGTCAGCGCTATTGGGGGACAACAGCTGTACCGTCGAAACGGGCATATTTACCTCTCGTTAAATATACGCTGACAGGGTTCTCGACACCTATCGTGAGCACCGCCCTTCCGGTTGCTAACAGTTCATCTTGCGATTCGGTTCCGCAACCCGCCTCCCAACCATTTTTGTGCAGTTTCGTTCCTTTCAAAATAATCTGCTACAGCGTTATCGTCTAAGGGTCGTTCCTAACGAACGCAAAATATTTCAGGAATCGGGACAAAACATGTGACTGTTTTGCGAATCGTGGTGTTTTGTCACGACTCCTAACTTTCAAAAGTGAAGGAGAAAAAATAAAACAAAATCAAGTGTAAACATGTCGAGTCAAGATTCGTGACAAAAAAAGAAGACGCGTGCCACGGTAGAGGAGGTGCAAGCACTTTTTTCTGGGGCGTGTTCCGCAATTTGGGAGCTCAAGACCTCTCCCAAAAGATTGTTTTGAAGAAAAATAAAACTGCTGCTACCGGATGAAAAACCCTATAGACTCAGGTACACAACGATAGTCAATCATGAAAAAAAAGTGGCCTTTTTTTTTCCGACGATTTCGGGTTAAGAGCCCCGTCATTCAGAAAACATTTCGGACGAAAAGTGCCACAGTAGGTGGGCCTATATAGTGCGGGTTATATAGTGCGCCCCTGCCGGTATAGTTCGGGTGAAATCGCTTGGCACAAAATTCGGGCCTATATAGTGCGCATGCCGCACAATAGGGGCACAGGTCTATATAATAATGCGGATTTGGACCACCTCACACCCGATATAGTGCGGGTCTGACGTCACCCCGCCTTAGATCATGGGGTCAAACTGACCACAAACCCGCAGTGCTGCGGTACAGCAGTACAGTACTACAGCTGTACAGTACCCCTACCACCCGGCGGACCCTACTGGCAACACGAACAGCAGTGTAGAGGCTCACGATGCCGTGTGCAGCAGGCGAACTCTGCCATCTTCCCCATCTGGAGAGTGAGGACGACGCCGACGTCGAAGGCGTTCGCACCGAGCCACCGTCGTATGCGGAAGTTCTCCAGCACTTCGCCGCCCTGGAAAACTACGCAGAAGCGTCCGGCATCAATGAGGCCGGCCATTTGCTCCAGAGGGCACGGATGTTGATGATTGCAGAACATGCATCGCGGCCATCTCGCCAGACTGATGTCCGGGGGTATTTTGACACGTGAAACGATTGGCGTTGTTCGTTTTTTTGGGGGGGGGGGTGGGTGGGGCGCGGGTCTACGGAGTGCCTGACTTTCATGTGTGGTGAAGTGACTCGTACGAAGTACAGTAAGTCAAAGGTTGGCGCGTTTTACTTGTTCGTGCATTAAAACCAAGCCCAAGGGTATGCGTGGTGTTGCATTGTTGCGGATTTTCTCGTAGCCACAAAGTTAGAGCGTACGAGAAGTACGAGTAGAGACGTATGTTTGTTGTTGTTCCAGTTTCCCGCTTTTTTTTCCTGAGAGGATGTCACCGTTTGGCACGTTTATGTTTCGTTTGCAGAGCTTGCATTTAGTAGTCAATCCATTCCTCTACGAACTTGATAAATTTCATCTCAACCAACGATGGGACTTCGCACACACAGACGGGTGGTGCACTCAGACGTGCGAGCGCGTCGTCATGAGCAACTACGCTGTACCCGGGTGCAGCAGGCCTATTCAACGCTGCAACAGGCTGTCCTCTTCTCACCACGTACAGATGCATGTATCGACAGCTTGTTCACCTTCGTACACCTTGCCGTTGGCTTTGTTCTGTGCTTTAAACAAGTGAAATCGCGAATAGAGCGCTAACCCGCACTATTGAGTTGATTCTAGTCGCGAATTGTGCGGGTACCCGCACTATAAAGGCCAGAAATCATATAGTGCGCGAGGTCGATATAGTGCGGGTACGGAGCCGTGTCACATACCCGCACTATATAGGCCCACCTACTGTAGCTATAGTTTATCATCGTAGCATGTGTCAAAAACGTTAACTTTCATGCTAGATATTTCAGAATTTCAAAATGTCGGGAATCAATCGTGATTCTTAGCTTTGATTAGGACCGGCCCTAAAAAACTCTGAGAGTATCAACTACTACCACCTGGTGTTCGTATGTAGTGGTGCACACAAGCAGCTTGCCTGTGGGCGAGCGAACGCCTCTAGACGAGCATACTCTCCGATTAAGGCTACGGTGTACGGGCGTCACTTTTTGGGGGGGCCTCGCATTTCAGCGGCTTTAGAGCAACTCACGCGAGTGTCTACGATGTTGCCTTGCACGTCTTAAAACGTACCAGGATGCTATGATGGTGTGCCAGCACATAGAGGCAAGTTTGGGTGAGACCACGCAGCGCCCCGATAACCGACATCCGAAAGAGATGCATGCTACGTACGATAGAAGTATCATTTTTCGTCTGAAATGTTTTCTGAATGAATGACGGGATTCCTTAGACCAAAATCGTCGGAAATCGGCCATTTTTTTGCATGATTCTTGTTGTGTACCTAATAATAGAGGCCATGGGGTTTTTCATCCGGCAGCAGTTACGTTTTTCTCCAAATCAGTGTTTGGGAGAGGTCTTAAGCTCCCAAATTGAGGAGTAGTATTAGAAAAAAAGTGGTGCACCTATATCATCGTAGCATACGTCAAGAACACAGGGAGGTTTGGGGGAAGAACCACAGACCGATCGGGGCAGGAGGCCTCATCCAACCCAATGCTTACATTCAATGATCTGTGGCGGCGTAATAGACTACTGTACCCCTAGGTCAAGGCTACGGTAGGGGAGAAACCCCCGATTTTCACTACCGGGTCAAAGCCAAAAAAATGTATACCTATGATCAAGGCTACGGTAAGGGGGGGTACACCCAATTTTCACTCCCGGGTCAAAGCCAAAAAAGGGTATACCTCTAGATCAAGGCTACGGTAGAGGGGGGTACCCCCAATTTTCACTACCGGGTCAAAGCCCAAAAAGGGTATACCTCTGATCAAGGCTACGGTCGGGGGGATAACCCCAATTTTTCACTACCGGGTCTCTAAGCCAGTCGCACGAGTGACTCTGTACCGCACTGACGAAGCGAGTTTTACACGATATGCTTGGCGCAGCATGGCTGACTATTGCATTGCGGATTCATGTCGCGAAATTCTACTAGTAACCAAACATTAAAACTACCCAAACGTTAATAATACCCCAAAGGAACAGGGGGTCACTCGCGCGAGTGACTCAGGGCCACTGCAAAAAAGTCCAGAAACAACATAACCCCCCTATCGCAGCATTGGTCGTGGATGGGAGCAATAGTACTTTTTGTTGTTTCGCGGAGCACGCCGTTGTTGAATTGTTTGTGACGCTTCTCGGAAAGAAAATGAGGGTAGGATACCCCTTCCTACCGTAGTCATCCAAACGCAAGAAAGCATGCAAAACATGCCGACGTCCGTCTCACAAGCAGCTCCTAGTAGGGTGCGGCTCACCCTTCGTGCGCGACTCGCCGAAAACCTCATCATGCCGTTTCGCGCTTGGTGCACGCGATGTCTGCCTCGTCGGGTGAAAACCCGAGACGCGCTCCGTCCCGGCATTGTATCGATCAATGCGAGAGTCTATGGCCATACGACTACGACTATGCACGAGGTGAGTACACTCGACCGTGTGGTTTCCGTCCTCCGCAACCCTCAAGGAGGCATGCTCCGATAGGGGTAAGGACACATGCTACGATAGGGGTAAGGCCGCATGCTACGATAGGGGTAAGTAGGCATGCTACGATAGGGGTAAGTAGGCATGCTACGATAGGGGTAAGGAGGCATGCTACATTAGGGGTAAGGAGGCATGCTAGGATAGGGGTAAGGCCGCATGCTACGGAAAAGGTGCGCCGTTCTTTTCCGAGGCTCCTAACCTGATCAGGAGCTCCATCCTATGCTCCTCGCAGCAACTTATTAGGGGAAAAAATAAAAAGTACCAGAAACCCGGAGATGAACATTCAAATGACCTAGGTATACAATGAATGTTTTATTGCAAAAATTAAAAGAGTGAAACTCCGGAGACGATTTGGGGTTATTACCAACACTTCGTTCGTTTATGTGTACAACAGACAACTACCGTTTTGGAACAGACGTGCAACTAGTCACGCCCTGTACAACAAACTACACCTAACAACTACAACTAATAGTTGGGCGCGGCCGCAACTACTCAGTAGTTGTCCCTAGACAACTAGTTGCATAGGTTTTTCACCTAGAACTTGTCTGCAGACAACTAGCTGCACAACTTTTCCATACAGTAGTTGTCTACAGACAACTAGTTGCACAGCTTTTTCGAACAGCAGTTGTCTGTAGACAACTAGTTGCACAACTTTTTCGAACAGTAGTTGTCTAAAAGACAACTAGTTGCACAACTTTTTCGAACACATGTCAGCTACCCATAGCGAACCACCAAATGAGCCGGGGGCTGGCGGAGGAGCCGGCTTGTCGGCAGCAGCAGCAGTGACGGCACACTCGCGAAAACAGTAGAATATATGCGCAGCAGTGACGGCACGCTCGCGAAAACAATAGAATATATGCAATCACGTGGAAGACAAATAGTAACGGTTTTCGTTTGGTGCCGCGACCAGGAGTAGCACATATCGAACAATGTACACGTTCAGATTGTCCGCAGACAACTAATCAGACAACTAATAGTTGTGCGCGGCCGCAACTACTCAGTAGTTGTCCCTAAACAACTTGTTGCACAACTTTTCCAAACAGTAGCTGTCTACAAACAACTAGTTGCACGTCTTTTCCAAATAGTAGTTGTCTACAGACAACTAGTTGCACAACTTTTTTAAACATTAGTTGTCTACAAACAACTAGTTGCACAACTCTTTCGAACAGTAATTGTCTGCAAACAACTGGTTGCACAACTTTTTCAAACAGTAGTTGTCTGCAAACAACTAGTTGCACAACTTTTTCAAACAGTAGCTGTCTGCAGACAACTAGTTGCACAACTTTTTCAAACAGTAGTTGTCTGCAGACAACTAGTTGCACACTGTTGCAAACAGTAGTTGTCTGTAGACGACGAGTTGAACATCTTTTTAAAACAGTAGTTATCTGTAGACAACTACAGTAGTTACACAACTTTTTCAAACAGTAGTTGTCTACAGACAACTAGTTGCACAACTTTATCAAACAATTGTTCTCTGGCAGACAACTACGAGTAGTTGTACTTGAACAGGGTGTGATTTGTCAACCATACGTCCGCCATGACCCCTCCCCCCCCCCCGCTCTTCCCCATCTCCTCCCCTCCCCCCCTCGTCCCCCTGGTACACGATTAAACATGCTGTTGTACATTAGCAGAAAGTAGTACCATATATCTGCCACAACCCTCCCTCGCCCCTCCCCGCACAATACGTTCCACCTCCCTTCCCGCTACACAACGCTTTCCATCTCCCCTACCCTACTACATAACGCCGCCCCCCCTCCGCTTTACCGCGATCGAAGCGTTTTTGGAGAGGCGGGTGTGTGTGGGGGGGGCGGGGGGCGGTGGTCGAAGAAGCACGGGAGAGCAATGCTGCTCTGCCCTCAAGATCGGCCCCCCACCCAGGCAAATTCCGTCCCTGTACAAGGCCACCACTTGACCAGGGGTGACCGCCTTGGCTGGTTCGTCGAAGTGCAACTTCACGAGCAACGGCGACAGCGACGGTGGTGGTGGATGTTGTGCTGGATTGGGGACGGTACGATCATCCTTGCCTGGAGACGGCCTAGGTCGAAGGTATTCTACTGCACCTTCGGAGGCGTTTTTTGCCGCAGGAAACGCCCCCCCCCCCTCCGGCCCTACCGCGTTTTTTACGCTGTCGCCACCCCCACCACCACCGCCACCACCACCTGAGCCACCCCCACTATCGCCAGTAACACCACCACCACCACCAACACCACCACCCCAAACCTCGCCAAGTTTAACACCGAACGGGGATCCCCCCGCCCCATCCCCTTCCTCTGCTCGAGCTCCATCCTCGTCGTCAACCCCCCCCAACCGCGAGGGGGACTCACCCCCCTCAAAAACAATCTCCACCGAGCACGGCAGCAGCTCCTGCCTGTGTCGGCACCGATACAAGCACCTCAACAACCTTCGTTTCGGCCAAGAAATCGACTGAGATGGTGGTTCTATCGCCTGCTGTGAAACTGTGGCGTCCCCCTGTCCCGTCCCGCCCCACCTCTCTCCGCCCCGTACCCACCGTCCATCACCACCAACACCACCACCACCACTACCACTACCACTACCACTCCCACTACCGCCATCACCACCACCGAAATCACCGCCACCACCGCTACTACTACTACTACTACTACTACTACTACTACCACCACCAACACCAACACCAACACCAACACCACTCCCTTCGACGCCCATCTCAGTCGACCCCCCAATATCCGGCCCCACAAAACGAGACCCCATCACTTTAGACTCGAGCACAGAGGATCGCGGGATAAGGGGCGCTGGTAACATGGACGCTGGAGGCCAAAGCTCCATTGGAGGAAAGCCTTCTACCCAGTTGAACTCCGAGGCCAGGGCGGACAGGCCTTCGGCGAAGAGGGTGGGATGGGATGACCCCCTCGCGACGATAACGGTGCTGGTTTTGAGGTCGAGTCCCGCGACATAGTACTTTTCGGGCATGCCGTCTAGGTGGGACCCTTGACCTAGGGGACGGGGGGCGGAGGGGGGCGGGGAGAGGATGTGGGGGGAAGGGGTGGGTGTAGTCATGAGGAGGAAGGGGGGGGGCACTCATTTGTTACATGCTAGTCATTTGACCATCGACCACGCATTCCATCCGAGATGGGGGGGGGGCGTACTCATTTGTTGCTTGCCTTAAGTCATTTTACCATTGACCACGCATCCCTTTCGAGACGAAGCACCGTTCCTAATCCTAATATAGACACCTCCAACATATGGGCGCCCATTACGCTTCTTCCATATATTACATAGAAACTGCTTGCTTATCCTATCCCCGTCCTGTTTCGCCGTCTGCGACCACCATCTATCTCCTAGGATAGCGATCGTTTTTCGCTACTCTCTAGTCTACCAAACTCTTCCATATCACATACGTCTAATTTCCTCATATCTAACGCATCCTGTTCCTCCTTGTATCTTTCATATTCTCCCACTGTGTAAGTCCTACTCCCTAGTGTTGTGCCACACGAGCACATATTTGTAGCCACGTCCTCCTACTGGTATATCTCTTTCTTCTTTCTGGTAGGTCCAGGTCCCCTACACGAAATCGCAGTTTCAGTTTTTTCGCGTAGTCCATTTGGCCGCGCAGATACGTTTTCATTCCAATATCTTCCCTCAACCCCCCGAATATCTCTAAGTACTTCTCCTCTTTCACCTTGTTTCGTAGCGCTTGCCTTTCCCATTCTCCTATTCTTTATTTTACTTCTGTCTTGTACCCACCAAACTTCTCCATAGATAGTACCTCTTCTTGGTCTCCCCCTAGCTCCTTTCATATTTTCTCGACTGCGTTATCCCATCGTATTCCAGCTGGCTCTTGTGCTATTTTCTCCCATACAATCAACTATGGCTGGCAACCTCTTTTCTGGCATATTATTTACTTTATATTGCCATTTCAACTTTCTCACATCTATATTTGTGCTAAGTGGGTACCTTCCTAGTTCTGTCCTTAATACGGTATTACTCGTCGTTCTTGAGCATCCTATTAATAGTATCTTTTTAGCTGCTGTCATCCGCACTGTTTCCAGTTGCTTTACGAACTTCGCGTTCCCTTCCCGTGCTTCTCTTGCATACACTCTAGCTTTGGTACAATCATGTTCATCAGAATACATGTTTTAATCCTAGTGTCGAGGTGCGGGTCTGTTGGGATAGCACCCATCTTGCCTACTTGTGATTTATCCTTTCCTATTACTTTCGCTATGTGTGCATCCCAAGAGCAGTCCTTTGCGATCTCTACGCCAAGGTACGTACACTGGTCTACGATCGGTAGTTCATCTTCCCCCCACTTCCATTTTAAATTTACCGGATTCACCTTACATTCGTTACATGCAACTACTGCGCATATATTCACGTTCGTTGTGACTCTCCATTTCCTAGTGTACTCTAGTGCTTTCTCTACCTGTTTCTGCAATCCTTCGGGTGTTTCTGATATCCCCACGAAATCATCCGAAAACATCAACCCCGACACCGTATCTTCCCCCATCGTGATTCCTTGCTTCGCTGCTTCGACTGCTACTATCATGTCGTGAACATATACCTTGAATAGATAGGGGTGATTTACAAGGAGTTTAGTGCACATCCCCGTGCAACTAACTCCTTGTAAAATATCAACATCTTTTGATATTTCCCTGTTCAGCATCACAGCACTTCTCGCACATTCCGTCACATTTTTCATCATTCTCCACACATATTTCCTCTGATCTCCCAATTTCCCATATATATTTTCCACAACCCCATCCCCCGTACTGTGTGATACGCCTTCTGTACATCTAGGAAGAAACGTCGTTAGCCCGGCGTCTGTTCTACCTTGAACTATCTTACCTAATGTGTACACACGGTCTACGCAACTACATTGTGGTCAAAATCCTGCCTGCTCTTCGCTGATTTTTTCGTCCTGCTCCAACATTGTTCCCATTTTATCGTTCAAAATCTTATAGAACGTTTTGCGTACGGTGCTTAATAGCGTTATCCCTCCGTAGTTCCTGCGTCAGCCTTATCTCCTTTCTTGAAAAAAAATTCTACTGCTCCTTCTCTCCGCCTCTTAGGCGCGTAGATGGGGGGGGGGCGATAATCATATCATGCATGACCGCAATCCTTCGAACCATAGACGGGTAGAGGGGAGAAGAAGTGGGAGAGAGGTGGTTGCGGGTGGAGAAGGAGGTGGAGAAGGAGGGGGGGGGGGGGCGGAGACAGGCAGAGAACAAGGCGCGCAAGGGATCCTGAGGGGGAGGAGGGGAGTTGCACGTTTCCGCAAGTTACTACTGCTGTGAGATAGCGCAAGCTAAATGCAAGAAACGTCGCGCCACTAAAAGCTACTTACCCCAAGAATGACGTGGGAGCTGGTTCAAGCTAAACTTTCAAACTTTCATCCCTTACACATGCCTCTTGAAATATCTACTCGAATGTAATATATTTAGTATCATGCTGATCCCCATGAACAGCGGAGGAGGATGACATGGCCAGATTTGTAATTAAGGTTCTAGGGCTGGGGCTAGCGGCGAATATGCGTATCCACCAACCATAGGCCTTGACAAACGCCAGAACGGTCAGGCGTTTTCAATGGAAAACAAAACGTGTATGTTTCGCTTTTTTTCTGAACGAGCCGACGTGACGTACTCCAAGGCATGCCCGTAGAATGTTTCGCGCAAAATATCGAAAAACATACCTGGTATGACAATGAGTAGGATCAGTATGACGCACCAGGGTAAGAATTTAGCACCCACAGTCGATCCTACACCAAAACTAAGTGACTACGACGCGACGCCCTTCATTTTACATTTTTTTCACACGAAATTCCAAAAGTTTACGCCGCTTTAGGGGGTTAAGCTCTGAAACTATGCATAAGTTGTTTGTGCGCCCCTACCGAAACGATAACGAACGAGGTGATTTTTTTTAATGCCATTTTATCCGCCGAAAAATTCAGGTCCAAGGAGGTCCCAATGTATCCCCCCAAAAGGATAATTACAAGCATCTGCCAAAAAAACAAGAACGAAAAAACGCAACGGTTTGGAAGGGGTGCATGAAACACGTGGCGCAAAAAAAAAACAGCGTCTAAATCCCCCTGAAAAACGGCGTGAGCTTTGGACGCTGCGGTAATTTTGGACGTTTAATGCGAACCAGCCTGTATCTGTCGCACATGACGTGTGTCTCTTGTTTGTGATTGTATATACAACAGGTCGGGGAACTGCATAATTATCCTGGGACTCCGACTGAGTACATGTTTGTTTGTTATTCCACGTACCTGACGCACAAAAGGTTTCCCAACCAACATGGGTGGCTTTCTCCTTGAGAAGCCCAGTGAGCTATTAATAAAAACCGTTTCAGCCAACACGCGACAGTTTCATCCCACGACAGGGGTGCAAGCAGATTCTAAGAATTTTCTGAGCTCCTAACATGAGGAGCTAGCTCAACATCTCACCTTCACCCGAATCCTGACTTCCGAAGACATTCGCTCGCGCAACCCGCACAACCCGAGCAATATTTCTATTCGCTAGCCCTAAAAAAACGCTTCGCATACTCGTAAAATGATCGTACTAACCGACAGTCCCACGCTTGAGGAGCTTAACCGCCCACAAACCTTTAGTCTAACAACTGCAACCCTCACCGCACTATAGAGGAATTACTCAAAGCCCCCACTGAAGCACACGTCACCATGCGGACTCATTTTGTCGTTTGGTGTCCGCGGGCTTGATTATGGCAACGAGCTAATGGGGTAGAAAATTGCTGCGAGCTACGTTAATGCGAGACGAACAACAACTGTAAGCAACTGGAAGCTACTGCCAGAGCCTGTAAGCTACTGTAAGCTACTGCCAGAGCCTGCAAGCTACTGTAACTGCCAGAACATGTAAGCTACTGTAAGTTACTGTAAATCACTGCAAGCTGTAAGCTCTACAACCTACCGAAACATCCTGCGTGCTGTCTTAAGCTACTACAAGCTATTGCAAGCTACTGTCAAGCTACAGTCACGCTACAGCCAAGCTACTCCAAGTATCCTGCATGCTATCGTACGCTACTGTGAGAAAATGTAAGCTACTGTATGCTGCCTCAAGCTATCGCAATAACCTGTACGCTGCTGTTAGCTACTGCGAGTTACTCCAACCCACTTGCAACCTACTCTGCAACCAACTGCAAGCGACTGAAAAAGACCCATAATGTACACAAACCACCGTGAGACACATGCTACGGAATAGGTGCACGCTTTTTTTGTTTTCCCCCGCAAACTCCTTGACTTGGGGAGCTTTACACCCTACTCAACGCACCATTTTTTTTCGAGCAAAACCAAAACGCAACTCGATAACAATCCCATGGGCTAGGTGCAAGTAAGATATATATATATATATTAAAAAACAAGAATTACGTTTTTCCGGCGATTTTGGGTTAAGGAGCCCCGCCGTTCAGAAAATAGTTCAGCTAAAACGTGGTATACCCCGATTGTAGCACGCGTCGTGAGCTACTGAAAGCTACTGAAAGCTTCTGCTAGGTCCTAAAAGCTACTGCCTGCAGCTACTGCTTGGTCCTGATATCTACTGCGAGCTACTTTTAGGTCCTAAAAGCTACTGCGAGCTACTGCTAGGTCCTAAAACCTACTGCGAGATATTTCTAGGTTCTAAAAGCTACTGCGAGATACTGCTAGGTTCTAAAAGCTACTGCGAGCCACTACAAATACTGCAAAGCTACTTCTTCAACCTATTGCAACCTACAGCAACCTAGTCGATACCCACTGTTGCAACAAGCTAAGCTCACCCACGGTGTACAGCTGGACGCCGTCGTGTCTGCCCAGGATCCGCCCAGTATCGACACACGCGAAGTTTCCTGCGTGGGTTTGTCAGGAGACAGATACGTTGGGTTGCGCTGGGTTGGGTTAGGGTAAGGTCGAGTTGGGTCGGATTTGATCGAGGCACGGTTGAGTTGGGGCGCGGCAGAATCGGTGGGTGAGCGGGTATTGTGGGCATCTGCTTGGGTGTGTGTGCGTGTGTGCGAGTGTATCGGTGTGTGTATGGGTGGGTAGGTGGGTGAATGTGTGGGTGGGTGGGGGGGGGGATTGGCGGTTGGGTTTGGGTACAGCAGTGTGTTTGAGGTGGCCCGGCTTTGAAAAAATGGTTGATAGCCCGCGCTGACTCTTCATAACATCTTCATTCCGAGATTTTTCCCAGGCGGTCAAGTGGACTATTACCTTTGTTTCCGATACAAGCTGTATATGCATACTATACGTAAAACGTTGCGTTGATTTGAGGATATTTTATCACCTGGGGAGGGGGCGAGGTACTGGGAGATGAAACCCGCCCAGCTCCTCCGCTTCCCCACGAAGCAGACCCCCATGGACTCCCGCTTCCGAGCTGTAGGCAGCCCCGCCTTCAGGGCAAGCTCGCGCACCTCCGGTTTCGTCAGGCCTCCCAAGGGAAACAAAACCTTTGTTTTACGACGATAAAATGTGGTAACGTAAGGAAATTAATTAAATACCGAAGCAAGGGATACTTATTGTGTTTTTTTTTTTTTTTTCGGGGTTCGGGGAGACGAAGTGAAACGTACAAGGAACACCTCGGTATCCATTCATATTAACAAAGCAACTGACGGTCCTTATGGTTTCAAACATACAGCAGGGAAACGCCAAGAGGCCGAGATCGCTCTATACACTTCTCTTTAGGCTTGTATCCATTCCTCTAGCAACTACGTAAGCCAGACATTGGGCATTTTTAAGAGCATACAGGTAAAGCATAATCAAGGAACTTGATGCAATGTAATGAAATAGATGTCACAAAAACAAATTAACTACACCACAGCTGTGAGATCGACGACTTCGTCGACATCTCATATTTGCAAGCTGTGTGTGGTGTGTGATACTCCGATCGCGTGTGTTACTGTGTGCGTCCTCATTGAGGAAACAGGTCGACGAGTCCCCTCACTAGCTAGCTTGTACCAGGGCCAACAGGGTGGTGCTAATCAATCTGTGCACGGAAGCCACAAAAACCGTTTGCGAGGGGGACACAATCTGACGGCCGTGGAACGCCCCAGTTTATTTTTTACCTGGTATAGATAAGATGATGTTTATGGGTAAAAAAAATATTGTCGGGATTTGGGGAAACGAAACCGTAAGCGGAAGCACCTCTGGTAGAGGTGGACGTTTTTTTACCCAAAGCACCCTCAACGTAGGAACCTCCATTCCTCGCCCAAAACTCGACTTTTGACATCCATTTGTTCAGTCAATATCAACGGACAATCCCATGGTGGCAAGGTGTCCAGCTATTAAACATAGAAAACACCACAAACGGGGTTCCCACCATGTTTGGGAGTTCCTCCTTGAGAAGACCCGCTTTACATAAATCAAGTGGCCCAAACCCTGCTAACTCCACCGTAGCACGTATCGGCCGGAGGATGAGGGTTGGATACGTGAGGGGGACGCCGGAGCAGTGGAACCAGGATATAAAGGTTGACTACGTGAAGGGGGGGGGGCACAGGCAACCCCGCCTTCAAGGCAAGGCCGCGTACCTCCGGGTTCGTTAGGCTTTTCCCATGGGAAACAAAAGCTTTGTGTGGTGCGTGATGGAATCGGGCGGAATCGGGCTTTAGAAAGAGGAACAAAGAGGAACAAAACCTCCGTGTTATGACGACGCCGCAGGCGGATAAAGCGGGTCCAGAGGGTTATGACTGACGACATGGGGGGCGGGAGGAGTTGGGGGGGGGGGGGGGGGAGAAGGGGGGATGGAGGGGGGGGCGGGGGGGGGGAGAGAGAGAGAAAGGAGGGGTTGGGGGGGGGGAAAGGGGGGAAGGGAAGGAGGAAGGAAGGGGGGGACGGGGACGGGGGGGGGGAATCACCTTCACGGCAAGCTCGCGCACCTGCGGATCCAATTAGGCGTCCCAAGGGAAGCATTGGTGCGTGGTGGAATCGTGTGGGATCGGGTTTTGGAAAGGGAAACAAACCCTTAGTGTTACAGCGATATCGCAGGCGGAAGCAGCGGGGCCGAAGGGATATGGTGCACTACATGAGGAGGGAGGGGGAGGCAGGGAAGGAGGGGGCACAGGCAGCCCCTCCGTCAAAGCAAGCTCGCCTACCTCCGACTTTGTAGGCCTCCCAGAAAAAAACAACTTTGCATTGTGCGCGCGGTGGGGGGTTGGAGGGGGGTGGGGGTTGCGGGGGGGCTCTGCGACTAAAGAAAGACGGTGCGAATGAAGTGGACGGGATCTACGAAGGTCTTGTTCTGTCGCGGACGGGAGTCCAAACGCCACCGCGGAGCCTGGCGGAGGCGACGGCGGCAATCGTGTCGTTGCTTCGCCGATATCGTTACCGGTACCGTTTCGGTTACCGGTTACGTTACAGTTACCGTTGCCGTTACTTTTACTGCTATCGATACCGTTATACTATTGCTGTTACTACTACCGTTACCGTAATATTTACTATCCGTTACCGTTGTTATTACCGTTGCTGTTATTGTTACCGCTACCGCTACCGTCACCGTTACTGTTAGCGATGCAATTGCCTTTACGGTTACCGTTACTGCTACCAGTAACGTTTCCGACACCGTTCCCGTAACATTTACCACTTCCGTTACCGTTACCGGTACCATTACGGCTACCAGTCCAGTACCCCTTTCCACTACCACTCTAAAACCCATTGCCATCAAACGTTGAAAAAAATACCGATACCATTAGCGCTACCTGCACCATTGCCGATATCATTACCGCTGCCATCACCATTCCCTTCACCTTCACCATTACTATGATCATTTCTATTCCCATCATACCCCTACCTTCTACCATTACCATTACCATGACCATTCCAATCCCGTTCTTACTACCTCTAGTATTCCCACTGTCAGTACCGATACCATCGCCGATACCGTTGCCACTACCACTACCATTTCCATTTCAATTGCCATTACCATAACCAACACCATCCACTACCAATACCGTTACCGTCATCACTAACATCACCATTACCGTTTTCGGTTACCTTCGCGAGCGCCGAGCTCGGAACGCCGCACAAGAAGTACGTCTGATCCTTGTTCTCGTCCACGGCTTGTAGCAGAACCGGCCTGTCTCCATCCCCATGCGAGCCTGTTCCACATCCCGTTCGAGCGTAGTGTCCTGAGCACCGGCCGCAATCATACAGCAGCGTTAAACAACTACACGGTTGGTACGCGATGCCTGGGGTATCGAAAGTTCGATACGGCATACAAGACTTCATAGATATTAACCCCTTCAGAGCCCCCGAACCCCTCCCTATACTAAATCCAAGTAATTTTGTCCTCAAAAACGGGTTTCCAGTTGTAAAGGGGTCAAGACACGTCCCCTTGCCTGTGGCGACAAGATCGGCACTCATCTTCCCCAGCGCTTGCTCTTGGACGACATCGATTTCGATCAAGAAAATACTATATTATCGAAAAATCTAGATATTTCGATACCAGTATATCGAAAATTCGATGTTATAAAAAAAAATCTCAAACGATATCACTATTGCGATATATCGAAAATTCCGATACGATACATTGTTGATATATCGATGGATAGAAGAAAATTATGTATCGAAACATTCGGTGCGATAGGGTATCATGCTGTTATTTCGAAATGTTGAACCTTTCGATAATACATCCAACACTATAATAGCGGAGACATGCCTCCTTATCAGTGGCGACGAGGTCGGTACCCATCTTGCGCGTGCTCGCAAGGCGTCAAATTTGATTAAGTCAATACAATATGTATACTGTCGAAGGTACGATGGTTCGATACCAGGTCGGTACGGCGGTATTGACATTTCGATATATTTAAATTCTCGATACGACATTAAAATTTCGATATATCGACTATATCGATACGATATGCAACACCATTTACGGCATGCCTTCTTATTGCATACCTGTAGCGACAAGGTCCGCGCCCATTTTCTCCAGCGCGTGCTTTCTGAAGGCGTCGAACTTGATGAACCGGTTGCAGGCCACGTCCATGTTGGGAGTGCGACACTGTACGGTGGGGGTGTGGAAAGGGGGAGGGGGAGGGGGGTCGTCAAGGCATTTTAGCATGCGCGGCGTGGAGGCGGGAGGGGGAGGGGGGGGGGCGGGGTTGTCAAGGTACGGTAGCATGCGAGGATGACGCGGTTGCAGGCCTCGTCCATGTTGGGAGTGCGACAATGTACGGAGGGGGGAGGTATTTCGCATAATCAGTGATGAAATATTCTGGGGTGAAGTACCATGAACGATTACCGAAAAGCACTGCATTCAAAAACACGAATTCCGCCCCCCTCCATCCTCGTTCTCACCCCCCCTTCGTCTTCCTCCTCCCTCCCGAATCTGAGCAATCCGGCCCCCGCCCCTCTCCTTCTCCCCTCTCCCCTCCTCCTATTCCCCTTCGTCCCTTCTCTCCCCTCCCCTAATTTAAGCAAGCGCCCCCCCCGCTCCTTTCCTCTCCGCCCCGTGCCCCTCCCCCCCCCCCCCCTCCTTCCCATAATCCGATGATTACCTCCCATTTTTCCCCCCTCCCCCGTTTGTTGGCCTGGTCGGTGAAAAGTTGACGTGCTCCGTCCCGACACTATCGGGATGCGAAGGTCTATAGTTCTAAGGACTACAACCATGCAAGGTAAGATTAAACCCCCCGCCCCGTTAGCACCCCCTGGCCTATGCTATAAATAGGTTGGGTTGTTAGCACCCCCTGGCCTACGCTATAAATAGGTTGGGTTGGCGTCGGTTGGCAACGACACTGTAAAACATGCCGCTCACTACATGAGCAAGACCACCAGGGTGCCGTTTTTTTTTTTCCTATTTTTTGTTGGCGGTCGATTACAGTTGGCGGTCGAGTTAGATCATCTGCGGGGAGTGGAGAATTTTCTACTCCGCACAAGGGGAATTATCGTATCACCTATTGTCTACGGTAAGACACCCACGAGGCAGTTACATAGTGCTCCCATTGCTGTCGCTGGAGTGGCCATACCGGAAACTAAATTAACTCATTGAAGCTGTCGTCCTATGCGAGTCCGCCTTACAAGCGGTCCTTAGCAGGAGGCAGCTCACCCTTCATGCGACTCGCCGAACACCTCACGGCGCTTCGCGCTTGGCGCAAGCAATGTTTGCCTGGTCGGGGAACACCCGACATGCTCCGTCCTGGCATATTAGGGATGCGAGGGTCTATGGTCATACGACTACGGCCATGCATGAATATCGAGTATGCCTCCCTCCCCCGTTTACCCTTACTCGCACCGCCTACCTGTGCGAACTCCTCTAGCGACGGAGCGAAAACCTGGTGCCAATATTCTCGAGAAAAGTCCACCTGGGGCACAGTAGCCAACACAATAAGGAGCAGATGCGCGTGAATCAAGCACCAAAATACGCGAGTAGACAAATGAGCAATAAGTAAACACGAGGGTAGATCAATGAACAATCAGAAACCAATGAGAAGACCAATGGGCGAAAAGAAGAGTACAACTTCGAGTAATCAGCAAACACGACAGACGACCAGTGGGCAAATAACCAGCAGTACAGATTAGCCAATAAACAACAAGCACGAGAGTATACCAACCACCAGTCAGCAAACACGAAAGCAGCCAAATCAGCAACTACGAGAGTACATCAATCAGCAGGCAGACCAATCAGCAATCAGCAAACACAGGAGTAGACCGATCAGCAATCGTGAGAGAAGGTTAACAAGAAAACACAAGAGCAGCCTGACCAGCGAACACGAGAGTAGGACTAGTCAGCAGACACGAGAGTAGACCAATCAGCACACACAAAAAGTTAACCCATCAGCACACGAAAGTAGGTTCAAAAGCAAACTCAAGAAAATACCAACCAATGAACAAGAGACTAGGCTCAGTCGCAACCACGAGACTAAGACACCCAGTAAGCATCCGACTTTTACTGCACGGAGATCTCGACACTTTCGCAGCATGATCATAGCCGTACTGCTGCGCGCTCCCACTAGGCGATTTGTACCACCGTACTTGGCGTGTTTTTCGGTTGATATACCTGGGTTCCAAAAGGTTTCGAGTACGCCAAATAGCAAACACTGTTTTGAGACCACCGTTTGCGCGCAATATACGCACTGCCGCGGTTATTTCCGTGCATGTTTTATGGTTGCATAGACCGGCAACCCTCACCGTCTCGACCGGGATGCCCAAATGAGCGCCCACCATACGGGCGTCCTCTAGATCGGCGTCGGCGGTACAAGCGCCACCTCCCTCCTCGTCCTGCGCGTCCCAGTTGCGCATAAAAACGCCCACAACCTCGTATCCCTAGAAAATAATGCATCATTACGAAGGTGTGGGACAAGGGAAGGAGGCCGGGGGTGAGGTGGGGAGGAGAGGAGGGGGGGGCGGGGGGACGGGGAGTACTAATTTGTTGTTCACCTTACTTAGGCATTTGACCATTGGCCCCACACGAGACCGGGGGGGAGTGTTTGTTCCAGAAAGATTTAAGGTCAGACAAAATCTACTGGTTGGGTGTCAGACGGACGGACGGACATATTCAGATTTTCCGTTATACAGCACTTCAGTAAACTGGGGTACTTCGTACACGAGTAACATGGTTTTGGTGTGGTTGGTTCAGGTGGGTTTTACGTTTGACTTTGAACGCGAGTGTCAAAATGAAACATTAGTGCTGAATACCAGCAGGCATGAAAAATCCGCGTGCAAAATAAAAACTCACCCATTTAGTATACGAGTATTACAAGTACCAACAGCGCAGCTTGCAAAGATGAGTATTAACCTGAAATTCGGCGAACTCACGGCTGACATCCTCGAAATAAAACTATATACCTAGACCTCGCCCCCCTCGGACGTCTCGCTCGGCATATCCTCCCCCCTCTCAGCCCTTCTCAGCTCGTAATTGCCGAAAAGAAAATTAGTTGCTGGGGAAAAGAACCGTCCCGAAGTTCCTTGCCTTCCTTGCTTTCTCTAGTCTCATTCTTACTTACTTTTTAGCTCTCATTCTCTGATCTTTACTGCTTGCTCTCTGATATTTTTATTTTGCTTTTTCAGCAACTTCTTTTTGTACTTTTATTTGAAGTTGGCCAATTGCTGGCTGTTGAGAGGGAATTGCCGTTGACGGCTGCAAACAATTTGAATTTGAAATTTGCCGGATCGGCAATAACAATTTGAAGTTGAAATTTGCGAAGCGGACCAAGGCTAGTGCGGGAGGAGGCTCCGCCAACAGTTAGTGGGGGTGGTGGAGGTTCAGGATCAGGCGTGTGGAAGCTGGTCGGGCAAGAACGGGACTCAGCTTCTTCTGGCAATCCTGATTGGCCGTGCCCGAGCAAGGGTTGTGACGGCTTCCTCATCGCACGAAATAGGAGAAACAGGAGTTCCCAGTACGCTGTCTGCGACACCTGCAGGAGTGACGAGCCTTCCACGTGCCAAGCTTTTCATAACCTTAACAAGAAGCACTGGGGAAGCGGCGACAACCCTCGTGTGTGTGACTGGTGTGACGCGGACACCTGTGATTCACCTTCGATCGGCGTCCCTAACGAAGGAGCTGAGAGCTTGACGAAACGTGAGTTACATTTCTGTTGTTGTGCTGTGATTTCTTTTTCATGCGTACAAACACACTTTTGCATGTACGAGTATGATACGTGTACGGGGCAGTCCCGTCATCGCGGTGTAAGCGGGAATTGTACAAGTACTCAGGTCTACGAGTAGACCTATGCAGTGACGCTGTGTGATGCGATTTCTTTTTCATACGTACAGCCAAACACACCTACTTCATGTATGTACGACTACGAGTACGGGGCAGTCCCGTCATCGGGGTAAGCGGGGGTTGGACAAGTGGTCCATGCAGTGACGCTTTGTGCTGTGATATAAACACACGTTTTGGATGTACGACTACGACTACGTGGTATCTATACATGTAAGACGCAATGAAAACGGGCAAGTCTCATCACGGGGGTCAGCCAGGGTTGTAAAAATGGTCCATGCAGTGATAAATAACACAGCAGCATGATACCTCAGCACCAGTCGCAGTACACACTGGAGGTTGATATATAGCAGTAAACAGAAGCTGAAGTTAACCTGGGTGATGCTGGAGAGCAGTCCCGTGATTGGGGTTAGCGAGTTGTTCATGTAGTGACGCGGTGTACTACTACTGTTACTCATTTTCCATACAACCACATGAACTCTTTGTATTAACGAGTACAAGTAGGGTGCGCAACCTCTTCAGGAATCGCAGTACACGTCGGTCGTAATAGTGTTGATAGCAGCAGTAATAGAGTAGTACCGAACAATATATTCAGCAGGTACTGTCTCTTACCCTTCGTTGTCAGTATTCCGCCGGTAGGCCTTATATAGCAGTATACCGGGGCTTACGCTTACCAGTTGCGACTGTGAATCCCGTTCGTTCCTGTCCCAGTGGTGGTTTCATAGGTGTTAGCAACGTTGTGGTACCAGGCAGGGCTTTGCCCATAAACGACCGCTTTCATTACAACAATGTTAAATTGTACGACTTCCTTTCCAACTTTGGAAATCGACGACAGCTACGTGGCCTTACTATTTTGAACATTCACTGAACGCAAGGTATTCCCATCCGTTGTTGTCGTTTGCAGAAGCCCTGCGAAGCAGCCGCCGAGGGCCGCCAAGTCGGCGAGGACGTAAACACGAAGTGCACCGGCGACATCAAGGTCGGTGACCTCCTGAAGAAGGCAGGCGACCACTTGCTCGATATACATCCCGCATTCCATTCCCACGGTGCCACGAGGGCGTTCGACATCGAGGTACGTTCTACTCTTATCTTGCGTCCTGTGTGTCACGAGTCGAGACATCCATGTCTCTTGCTCAAGACTAGGGGATGGCGTGCGGATATAGTCTATGAAGTGCGGCTCTTTTTCCAAGTACCAAGAGCAAGTACAACAATACCACAACAATTACTAACAGCGAAAGGAGCTCCAATAATTTGGATGGTTACGACGTCTGCTGGAGAGAAGTACGAATACTTTTTTACACATACTTATGTTATAAGGCTTAGTTTGGGTAAGCTATTGGTTAACCTGTGCAAGTGGTCAAACGGACTAATACCCCACTAAAAATAATACCTTAACAAATGGCGTCGTCGACAGACCATGGGTTTTTGGGTCGTGGGTTCGATCCCCACATCCACCATGATAAACTTTTTCAGATTTTCCCATGGCGAACTTGAAAAATACTCTCCCCGGTTTACCCAGGAAATGAAACGGCTTGGATAAATGACAGGTCCGCCCGTATATCCGGCCGACCTTCTATCCCGCCGTTTAAGGGGGGGAGAGTGTTATAAGGCTTAGTTTGGGTAAGCTATTGGTTAACCTGCGCAAGTGGTCAAACGGACTAATACCCCACTAATTCCTTGACACTTATCGACGTTCTCCCGCCCTGCTTCAACGTTTGTGGACAGATCCACAAGACCATCGACAAAAAACAAGAGTGCAAGGTGCTGGGTACCTCCGCTGAGGAGGAAGAGTCCAAGCAAGCCTGCATGCTCCTTCGGAAGCAATGTTGACAGCACGTTCTTTATAGAACGTTAAGTTGTGGTTTATTATACCAGCATCTATGCCTAAATGCGTGCTCTTCGTCTTTCAGGAATACAAATAAATGTACTTCACATGTTTGCGGTGTGTGCGTTCAAGTTCCTGCTTCCAGCATGTTTTTTTTGGCACTGCGCTCCTTTACATCTTATTAAGTTGTAGTTTTTCTGTCTCTATCCTTGACAAGCGCGTGCCTGGTGTTTATGCACTGCGATAATTATTGATGATCGACTTAGAGAGAGAGCTATTAATAAGTGTACAGGACCTAGGTGCTACCTGAGAGGTGGAAGGATATGCCAAGCAAGTCCTCCGACGTGCCCATCATGGATTGGGCGAATGGATGATAATAACAAACTCATAATCATAATCGTCTCTATCCTGTACCGTTGTACTATATATGGACCTCTTGGCATTTTCAAGTCGCCAGTTGCGCCATTTGTGCTTCTTTTCCGCCTTTCTACTGAATGTCTATTCCTCCTTCCGCAAGCGTAGCGGGCGGCGCCCAGCCGCCCGCGAGCGAAGCCCTTGTAGTCTTTATGAAATAAGTATAATACCGGTATTCAACCTTTAATGCAGACTACTTGTACAAGTACTGCTTGTGCAGGGCGACACCTCGACATGGTACGAAAATTACTCAAAATCAAAAAGAAAAAGGATGGCTCCAGAATCACACACAAGCCCACTGCTGAGCGTGATGACGGCCACCGACACGACAACCACTCGCCTGCTGCTGGAGGAGCATAGCAACCACAGAAGAGTCAACGCCCCCCGACATGCCAACTACAACTCGCTTTCCAGTGCCTTCTCCTGGCGCAATAGCGGCCGAAGTCGGTCCCAGCACATCCTCCTCCCCCCCCTCCTTCCCCCGAGCATTCTCCGGACTTGACGTCGGCTCCATCCTGTTATTGCCGCCTGAAAGGCACCTGTTGGTGCCCGAGACGCGCCAAACATCACACCCTGTAAAACATCGGTAGTCTGGCACCATTGTTGTGCATTGGAAAGGTAAGGAATGGACCAACCCGTTCTGAGTTGACCATGCTGCTGCTGTGGGGTGGGGAGAGGGTAGATATCGACATCGCTTGCTTTGGCCTCGTGAAAGCAAAACAGACACGCGAGAAGAGCAAGCTGCGGCGATGCGTTCTCTGTGTGGTAGAAGAGTGCGCTGGCGGCCGCCGCGCAAGCGAGCCGCCATGCCATCGAAGCACCTCTTAAGGGTCAAGTGCATGCTCCCTTGGGTGTGCGATAGCCCCTCGCACGGTGGCGAGAGTCAGCAGCCTTCTGTGCTTGGTTGCTGCAAAAACTCAAAATCTCTCGCGGGACTGTCAAGGAAAAAAAGGTACGCCTCTGCATATCTCTACAAACTCCATTTTTTGTAACGGCAATATTTCGAAATTCCGACGAAAGGACGAGAGAAACGAGAAGATGACGTGCGTCGGGGACTCCTGCTGCTGTGCAGACTACGTACGTAAAGAACGCTCATCAGAAGAGAGAGCACGAGGTTAAGTTTGTACCGATCACCTCCACCCATCAATCTCCCCATCGATCACCTACCATCTACCCTTCTTGAAGACGCAAGCGAGGAAGGCGAGGGCATCTCTAGCTCGCGTCGGAGAGACGAACTTCGAAGACGAGCACTGTCTGTTGCATCTTGCCTCCGTACCGCGTTTGTACGAACCTACTACAGCACGTTAGACTGGTTCGACGTCGTCGTGCGCGTACGATATCACGGCTGGACGCATTTTCCCGTTCACTATACACAGAGTGGCACACGAGCATCAATCTGGGGCACACGCCTGGATTCCAGGGAAGCTCCTGAATCGCGCAGTAAAAGCTAGCTTTCGTGGCGCCCTTGGTATATAGACGTGGGACAAACAACCAGACGCGGGACGCCCGTAATTCTGGCGGCGAAGGTCGCGCAGAGTAGTTGCGTTCAAGAATTGCACATACAAAACGCACGCCGGTGGTATATGAGCAGACGCGGGGGGAATCGGTGATTTCGGAAGCCAAGATCGGCCATAGCTCCGTCCAAAGATTAAGGTTGCGCATACAACTGCACACGCCGGGTGTAGACTAGACTATATATTCAGACTTGGAACGCGGGCGATTTTTGGGGCCAAGACTGCGCACAGCAGCTGAGTTCAAGGACTCGGCGCACAGTTCCATCATGGCATCAAACGACAGCGGGCTCAAGACGCCACAATCGCCGGCAGGTGCTGCCGCTGCTGTTGCTTTCCCGGGAGGGGCAGCGCTGGTAGAGGTAGTAGACAGTGGTCGTGCCGGCAAGGCGTTGTCGTCGAGCCAGAAGAAGAAAAAGAAGAACAAGTCTAAAAAGAAGAAGGGCAAGGGTGGTGGTAGTACGGTGGGAACAGCAACAACCGCACCTCCTTCCCCCCAGCTGCAGACGAAGCCAAATGAGTTTCCCCAGTCCCGCACGCAAGGTGTACCGCCTCCGCCGCCGGAGCAGCAACATCAACCCCAGCAACTTCAACAACAACCACAGCAGCAGCCACAGCAGCAGCCACAGCAGCAACCACAACAAAAACCACAGCAGCAACTACAGCAGCAGCAGCAGAAGCAGAAGCAGAAGCAACAACAACAACCACAGCAGCAGCGGAACCGAGCTATTGATCAGCACCATCAGACAGAGATTCCTCCGTTGCTACCCGAAGTCCTACCCATCACTCGTGACGGAGCCGAAACTGAAATCAATGAGACCGTCAACAAATCGCAGCAGCAGGATGTCCTCTGTCCTCCGGAGATCATCAGCCACGACCCTAACCGTGTATCCACTTCGGTCAAGGACACCAACACTCGGGTTATTTATATCAACGCTCAGGACAAGGTTAATACCACGCAAGTTAACGACACCAATACTCCGGATAAGGATGTCAACATCCAGGTTAAGGATATTGACGCCGGCGAGACAATCGTCGCGCCGTTCGAGTGTTCCTGGGCGACTGCGGGCGGCTCGAGGGATCTCAGCTCGACGGTAACAGCCGCCGGTGAGCTTATATTTGTCCAGCCGAGTACATGGTACAGCGGTGGTCCCGATAGTGCCGGTTGAATACTGCTGTAGTAGCGCAACCGCTCTCTATGTTGCCGGTGGAACGCTTTGGTACGACTAGAACTTTACAGCAAATACATTCCCAATAGTGCCGATGCCCTAAATAGTGCTGGTATGTTGGGCTGGCACACATCTGTACTATTGGGAGCCCCCCGCTCTACCCACTTCTCCTTTCCCCATGCACAACAACAGTAGTATTTTGATCGCGTCGTTCACAAAACGGCCGTCGATCGCCATTGCTCTGTGTGTGTTCAGCTGTAGATATTAAACCGTTCTTTCTACTGCTGAACATCCAGCACATTTAGTGTTCGTGCCAATATTATATCTTAAGAGACATTTGTCATCGACCCATTTTAACAATGTACCACGCAGCTTGCAAAGTTGAGTTTCGACCATTCAATCGTTCGTACTCACAGCTGACGTTTTTCAATTTTTGATGAAAAATTAGAAAATAAGTTAATGCCAGTCCGAGAACCCATACCTGTATGAGCTCGATAAGGATAAGCTCGATATGGAATTGAGGCCATGCGGCACTGCCATCATAAACCCCAAGACTCGTTGATAATTGTTCTCGCCTACAGGGAGATCAAACGACTCAAACACCCATTGGTTGACCCAGGGACGCTCATTTATCATCTCTTCCCTAAGATCCCGGAGTTCCGCACATTTTATTGTCGGGCTGGTAGTTATTGTTACCCATCGACATCCATTACATCCAACGTCCGTGCCGGTTCTTCATCCTAGAGAAACAGATACTTGTATCGAGCAATTGCATGAACCTGCCCTTCCCCCACCTCTGTTTATGACGTGAATGCTAACCGTTTTGAAACCCAGCTGCATCGAGATGGGCGTTACAACCTAAAAAAACGATACAGTAGGTTTTGTTTAATTGCGAATTGGACTGAAGTTTAATCGTTCCAGATTATGAAATACGGCTCTCAAAATTTTAGTCCGAAACTCCCTGTTGACGCCCGCGTAGGAAGAGCGTGCGGCAGTACACCTAACATTATACTGCGCGCGTGACGTGCAGCTCCTTGCGTTACAGTCAGCTCAGCCTGGGTTGCGTCGTGTGACCAACTCTGTGTTCGTCACTTTTTTCGACATATTTTTTCCGTCTGAGAACTTCTATTTTGTTCAATATTTTTATTGTACGATGTTAACCCTGCTCCACGTTTTACGTCGCCAATTAGTCGTATATATGATGACGCCACACTCACACACTGCATACCCAGACAACCCGGAAAAGGAAACCGAATGCGACTAATTCCAAAATTTCCGAGACGAAGAGCTATCGCTCCCCTATGAAGTCCCCGAAGATTTTTTTTCACGAAATTCACTCCGCTGCCTCGTATCGCACTCACGTTTACGGTGCGTACGATGAACATGTGCATGCACACCAAACTACAAGCTTCAACACAAAATGCACGGAGTACACTGCGCGTACAAACACAAGGCACATTTTTTCGTGCAGCCGTGTCCCACTGGGACGTTACAGTGGTGTAACCCAATTTACCGTTTATCTCGCCATCCAGGTAACGCGGAAGTGGAAAGCGAATGCGACGAATTCCAAAACTTCCAAGACGAAGAGCTTGCGCTCCCCGAAGGAAGCTCCCACCCCCTCCTCGCCGTGCGGCAGAGCGATTCGGCGCCGGTTAAGGCCCAAGGACAAAACACGGGGGAGGCGAGGGAGGGTGGGGTTGGGGAAGGAGTTGGCCCGGCAACGCTTCCGGAAGATGACATTGACGACGAAGAGAGCAGTTTGTTAGGATGTGACGCCTCCAGTGAAAGCCCTGCTGCCGAAAAAACCGCAACAGCCGCAGAGGCAGCGGCAGAAGCGGCGGCAGCAGCAGCGGCAGAAGAAGCAGCAGTAGCCGCAGCCAAAGCAAAAGCAGAAGCAGAAGCCGTAGCAGCAGCAGAAGCACAAGCGCAAGCAGAAGCAGAAGAAGCAGCAGAAGCAGAACAAGAAGCAGCAGAAGCAGCGGCAGAGGCGGAAGCAGCTGTAGCGAAAGCGGCAGAGGCGGAGGCTGCCGCATTTAAAGCGAAGGTGAAGGCAAAGCTGGCTGCTAAAGCTAAAGCGGCAGCAGCGGCGAAGGCGAAAGCAGTCGCAAAAGCAAAAGCGAAGACAGCCGCGAAAACAAAGGTAAAAGCAGCAGCAAAGGGAAAGGTGACAGAAGCAGCAGCAGCAGTAGTGGCAGCAATATCAGCAGCGGCAGGAACAGCATCAGCAGTAACACCAGCGGGAACAGCACCAACAGCAACAGTAGCAGGAACAGCTGCAGCAGCAGCAGCAGCACCAGCAACAACCGCAGTAGTAACAGAATCATCACCGTCATCACCAGTAGCAGCAGCAACAACAGCACCAGCACCTGCACCAGCACCAGCCCCAACAACGGAAGCAGCACCAGCAGCAGCATCAGCAGCAGGAGCACCAGCAACAGTACCAGCACCACCAGCTCCAGAACCAGCACCGACAACAGCAACAAAAACAGCTGTGACGACACTAGCACCAGCAACAACATCAACGCCAGCAAAAGCATCAACAACAACATCAGCAGCGGCAACGGCAGAGATTGCGACAGAAATTGATCGCTTACTCTCCGCAACCCCCTGCGATACAAAAGAAGCGGAAGACGACGAGCAGAAAAGCCTAGCAGACCCAGGCCAATCCCTACCAGCCGAAACAGGAGCTTCTAATCCAACGCTCCAAAACCTTCCTGCTCCCACCAAGGCTGAAACTGCCGAAACGGAGGTGAGGACGTACCTACTGCAGTGTGTGTGTGGGGGGGTGACTATCTTAGGCGAATGCTGCCGGGTAGTAGGAGTATATACCTGGATACTCTTAAGGCTTTTCACATCAGTAGAGCTCTATACCTCACCAAACACGGGTTTGAGCAAAAACGAAAACGCTTTCGTACCAGGTATGAAACCCTTCGTACCCTGGGTCATGCGATGAACCCTTTCGGAAGCTGATAATATCTTGATTATAGTATACAGATCAAGAAGAGACGAGCGCGATCTAGATCAAACGCCTAGGAAAAGACTCGAGAGGCAAATCCGAGGGTCGTCGTTGCCTCACGCTTTTCCTCGCAGCTTCCTGTGTTGCGGTTCGAATACATCTCCTACACCAGCAGCTCGATTTTCTTCATGTGGCCGATGCTGTCACCGGCAGTTTTTTTCCCTCAGTTTTTTCGTCTGAACTCCCAGAGAGGTCGAAAAATCCCATGGCCTCTGCTACGGTAGAGACATGACGATTATTGTTGTACATTCATTAATGGTACTGCAACAACGTTGGATAATTCCGGAATTCCTCAGGTAACGAAGCCGGTCAATTAAAAACATATGCTGTCCCAAAAGTGCTCCGCCCATTGTAGCACCTGCCGACGACGCCATGTGTGAAGGGGTCCCCGAGAGAACGCAGCGTAGCCGGTGCTAGATGGGCACTTTCCCTCCTGGTAACTGACGGTATCTCATCAATCTCTCCGTTGACTGATAGCTCAAACACAAAGCATAAGAGCGGATAAAAAAAGCTTCGCGGGGTGATGGCATGCTCTAAAGGGATGCCTACATTTCCGACCAACTCTGGGAGCCTTGACCTCACATATTCTACACCCCATCGTACAACTATGACTTAGTTTCACGTGAAGTCTACAGCTTGGTTATCTACGCATAATAATCACTCTCCACAACATGAACGGACGAAGAAAGGCCATACTGTACGGCAGTCCTTTCAGTCACTGTTAGGGGCTTCTTTTTTCATTGACTCGGAGTCACTCGCGCCTATTTATTGTTTGGGGGTCGCGACATATACCCCCGCCGTGGCATCGGTTGTTACGATTCTCCGACCAAATCAACATGTTAAAGTCTGTTTTTGACTGGCCTACAGTCGATAGTAGAAACGGGGGTACGACGCGCGCTACGACAGAGGTGCACCACTTTTTCTCTGAGGTTCCTCAAGTTGGGCGCTTAAGACCTCTCCCAAAAACTGATTTCGAGGAAAAAACTAAAACTGCTACGTGCGACCGGATCAAAGTTCCAATGGCCTAGGTACACAACGAGAATCATGCCAAAAATGGCCTATTATTTATTTTTTTTCCGACGATTTTGGGTTAAGGAGCCCCGTCATTCAGAAACCGTTGTCGCCAGAAAAAGGTATACCTCTATCGTATCACGCGTCGTACCCGTCCCCCATGCCGTTGCTTCGATCTTGTGCTGTACGCGAACAAACACGCCTCCGAACGTCGTGTGTGGTATAAAGCTCAACATGGGTGGGCAATTGGTAAACCTTTTACTAGGAGTCAAAATCAAGGGTTATTACCCTCTAACACTTTAACAACTGATGTCGTCCGCAGATCATGGGTTTTTTGGGTCGTGGGCTCGAAACTCACCTTCCACCAGCAATGTACTGACTTTCCCCATTGTCGAACCTGAAAAATGGTTCTCCCCGGTATCCCCAGGAAACGGAACCGCGTGGATATTGATGCGTCTTCCCGTATGTCCGGCCGACCTGCTATCCCGCCTGCCCAGGCGGGCAGAGTGCCACAAGGCTTGACTTGTGGGTAGACAAAAAGTTAACAACGTGTTTTACCAGTGGTCAAACGGGCCAATACCCTCTAACACCTTAACACGTGTGTGTAATGTAAAGGGATCGACGCCTGAAGATGCTCCGGCAGATGCTGTGGTTCCAGGAATTTGGGATGCGGTGAGGAAGGGGGACACGGTCGAAGTCCTGGCGCAGCTTGCATTGGGGGCGAGCATTGACGAAGCGGACTCTGAAGGTGAGAATAATGTTGTCGATGTTGTTGTTGTTGATGGTGGAGTGGCGGTAGTGGTGGTGTGGTGGTGGAGGTAGTGGTGGTGGTGGTGGCGGTGGCGGTGATGGCGGTTGTGGTGATGGCGGTGGTGGTGGTGGTGGTGGCGGTGATGGCGGTGGTGGTGGTGGTGGTGGTGGTGGTGGTGGTGGTTGTGGTGTTTGGTCGTGGTGGCGGTGGTGGCGGTGTTGGTTGTATTTCTATAAAAATATAGCGTGGAGTATGAATCGTGCATACGTTTCCTGGGTTGGTATCCCCTGGTTGTGTTTCACCTCCCTGGGGGTATTTTATGAGCATTCGCTGTTGAATCTTACCATGCCGCACATTGCTGGGTTGCAAAAACTGCGATCAATAAGACCAACAAAAAAGGTTTGGTTTGCCTTCGTTTTCTACTTGCTTGCGGGAGTGTTCATGGATCATCGCTCCTGAAGCTACTGCTGCACATTTTCGGATGGCAAGAATACGAACAATACTAATACTACTAATAGTAGTAACAACGACCAATGCTGTGGTGGCTAGGGGGATACCCCCACTTTTCGACCAATGCTACCGTTAGGGGGGTGGATTACCCCCTTTTGCGCACTTTTTTTTTCAGTGGACCTCGGCGTCACTCTGCGAGTGGCCCCTGTGTTCCTTGCGGTCACATGCTCTCGTGCCGTTCAGCATTCTCGATATTGATTCGAAAAGAGATGGTTGGCTGCGCTGCACCACAAAAATCCGCCAAAGGCGTTTTCGTCAAAAATCCGCCGAAGGCGTTTTTGTCAAAAATACGCCGAAGGCGTTTTTGTCAATGAGGTACAGACTCACTCGAGTCTTACTACGGTAGCCCCCCCAAACGTTTCTTTAACGAAATCGCCGGTTTAAAAACCAGCCCCCGGGTCGTATCTCCTGAAATGCGGTGTCCCTCGACACCCCGACGTCATCGATCGATAGACCCTTTGCACACAGGAAAACACATGGATACTTTTTTTTTCTCAAGAGTATCCTTCCTTGTGTCGAGCAGCCGTGATACGTTCGCTAAAGAAAATCACTGGTTTTGGGGGGAGCTATCGTGGAATCACTCACTCGCGCGACTGCCTCAGACTCTAGTAGTGAAAACTGGGGGTGAGTGATTCTACGATAGCCTGCCCCCCCCAAACCGGCGATTTTCTTTAAAGAACGTTTTATGGCTGCTAGAAACGAGAAAGGATGCCATGAAAAAAGCATCCCTAAACGTTTTCTTGTCTGCAAAGGAAGGTCTATCGAACGATGACGCCAGGGTGGCAAGGGGCACCGTATTTCAGGAGGTACGGCCGAGAGCTAGCTGGTTTCAGAACCGACGATTTCGTTGAAGAAAAGCTGGGGGGGGGGTACCTACCGTAGAACGACTCGGGTATATCCTAAAATCCCTCCTACCGACTCCGTATTTTCAATGCTGGGTCTGAACTACCCGCACGACTGACTCTGTACCACACGAACCAAAATACTTTAGGTTAGTTTTTGTTTTGGTGAAGCGTAGCATGCCATCCCACTGCGGACTCATGTCGCAAAAAAAAATTAAAACGGTGCACGAAACGAAAGCTTAAGACCGCAAAGCAACAGGGGGATCACTCGTGGGAGTGACCCCGAGCCATTGCAAAAAGGAGCCCCTAAAATAACATAACCCCCCCCCCCCACCCCCCTACCGCACCCTTGGTACAAGGCAACATGTATACATAACTATACAGATACATATATATATATATTCCTACAGTACCCTTGGTACAAGGCAAGACATACACATAACTATATATATATCCTGTTGACCTTGATAGCTACACTGTAGTTGCAAGGGGAGTCGCCGACCTATATCCTTAATGAGGACACGCGACCCGTAATACGCGCGATCGAAGTATCACACACAGCTCGCAAAATATGAGTTTCGACACAATAATCGGATCTCACAGCTGGAGTGCATTTTTATTTCTATAATTTATTCGATCTCACAGTTTGAGTGTATTTTTATTTTTATAATATATATATTCCTACCGTACCCTTGATACAAGGCAAGATATATACATATATATATATTTATATTTGGGATTTTTATCGGTTGTTCTTTCTCGGCATCATGCTCATGAGTGACCGACGTTCAAAGTTCATGCTTCATGCTGCACGTTGTCGCGTGGCAGCTACAGTACGAACAACAAGCATCCGGATTCATCCCACGCTAGGTAGGGGGTGCAGAAGATTCGATTTTTTTTTCTGGGCTCTCCTACCACGAGGAGCCAGCCCAACGTATCAACATCGTCCATCATCACCCGAACCATCATGCCTTCGAAGGCATTCATTCGTTCGCGCAACCCGGCCAAAATTCCAATGCGCTGGTCCTAAAACAAGTACTTCGAAGTATGCTCGTAAAATTGTGATACCAACCGATGGTTCCACGCTTGAGGAGCTCAACCGCTCAGAAGGTATACCTTTTTTTGGCTATATGAAGTGCAAAAGCCCTACCGTGGGATGACTCTCCGTAATTGCCGCTCCACCGCTCTCTTCCAGGTCGTACTCCCGTAATGGTGGCTTGTGCTTCAGGGGACGTCGAAATGACCTCCCTCCTCGCAAGAGGCGTATGCCCCCCTTGCAACGTAGCGGCAGCGACAGTGGAAGGCTGGACACCCCTGATGATAGCCAGCGGGGGAGGGCGTCTGGGAGTGGTCAGGGTTTTGCTAGAGGTTGGAGCGGCGTTGCGAGACATGGACTCGGTATTCGGGTCTAACTCGCTCATGTGGGCGTGTGGGGGGGGGCACGCGGATGTTGTGAGGTGAGAGGGGGAGTGGAGGTTGGAGGGGAAGGGGAGGAGGGGGAGGGGCGGGGGCGGAAGGTGGAGGGGAAGAAAAGGGGTGGGAAAGCGCTGGCTGGGCGTGGTCAAGGTGTTACTAGAGATTGGGGCGGCGTTGCAACACAGGGACTCAGTGTTCGGGTCTAACTCGCTCGTGTGGGGGTGGGGGTGGGGGTACGTCGATGGTGTCAGGTAAGTGGAGGGCGGGGGGGGGGGGGGGGCGAGGAGGGGAGGCGGGGGGGGAGGGGAGGTTTGCGAGGAGGGGACTCTGATTTCGGGTCGAACTCCCTCACATAGTCGTGGTGGGGTGGCGCTCGGATGTTGTTAGATAAGAGGAGGGCGGAGGAGAAGGAGGAGGGAGGGGGGGAGTGGAGGGGGGGGGGTGAGGAGGGGGAGGGGACAGAGGGGGGCGAAGTGGCGAGACGAGGTGGGTGGTTGAAATTGTGGTACGATCCCCTGCTCTACCTTTTACGGCGGCGTTACTTTTTCTATGATGTGTCCCCTCTTATACCTTGTAGGCGTTATTTTTTTATCGCGTTATGGTTTTATCGGGGGGGGGGGGGGTACTCGCCCCTGTGCCCAAGTTTGTTTCTCCTCAGCTTCCTTTTATATTTGTCTTATCTGCGTTTTCTTCCATTTGTTGCTTTTGTATCGTGTTTTCTCTCCATGTATTTTCCCTTTTCTGTCTCCCTCCCCTCTTTAAGGGTGATGCTGGAGCACGGAGCGCGGGAGCTTCTGCAGTCAGTAAACTTGGACATGTGGACGCCGCTCATGGTTGCCTGCGATGCCGGGAGCCTAGAGACCGCCCGGGTGTTGGTGAGCTTCTACTTCACGCCGAGCCAAAAAAAATGATTGTCGGTTGTCGCAGCGGCTACCACAGCGGCCCCTACTGCAGTAGAGGTCCCTATATAGTGCCGGTTGGGTAGTGCCCGTTGCCTGCCATAGTGCCTATGAAATTGCCTGGCACAGATGGGAACAACCAGTAGTGGCAGTATGCGCAGTAGTGCCGGTTGCCTCTATAGTGCCGGTTGCCGCTATGGTGCACATACCGGCACTGTTCAGGGGCAACTACGATCTGTACGACTATACAGCGGCTGCTCACATGCGCGCATAGGGACTGGACATCAATTGGGTGTGCATGGACCTCAAAAGTCCGCATTCCAAGGTATTTCCTCTTTTGAGCTGGCTGAAGCCGATTCTACGACCGCCGACCGATATCTCCGAAACAGACAGAAAACCCATGGCCGGCGATCGTCTTGTTCGACCGACTATAACATACCAACATATTACACCTGCCGACGCGTGCAGCTTGATGACAGCAATACGTATCCTGCCGCGCGGCACCTCTTTAATAGGGAGCTGCTTGCGGGATGCAAATTCGGCTGGGTAGGAAAACATATAAAAGTATCTGCAATTTGGCCACGGGGTAGCTGCATCTAAATGATTTGGATATCGTGCTCTGTCTGATCTGCGTCCAGACAGTTCTCGCAAGGTGGAAGCCGGTGCAGAGCCGTATGATTTGCACTATCTTACACGTGCTTCCTGGTTTAGATCTGTGCTGTACAGATCCTGCACAACATGCCATAAACTGCACATAATATGGGATCTATTGGTAGATTAGCTAGATCATGACCTGTCCGACGTTTGAGTGTCAACGCAAGGTGGGATCTGAACCGTACAAATCCTGCACAGCTTACCACAACGGCAAATACAAGGTCTATAATTCTATATCGCGACCTGACCGATGCGCATCAACCACAGATAATCTAGACTGCGATACTGTGATCTGTGTGCTCCGCGCCCCAACAAATCACCATTGCAAGGTTGAAGCCGGCGCGGACTTAGGCGCGTTCAACAAGGACGGCTACACCGCTCTCGACGTGGCCTCCAGCCGTAACCACCTCGTGATCGAGTGCTATCTCAGGACCGAGGGGGCCTTTAGCTCGCTGGAGTTTTGGGGGGCGGCCGACTCAGGTTAGACTCAAACGGTCGTGGTTGGTCGGAAGCGCGTACTGCGTTAGGGGTGGCGTTTTTTTTTTGCTAAAATACGCACAATGTACAGTACCAGTGCCCGGTGTCGTTTGAATACTATGAACGTTCTGAGTAGTCACACCGTAGGAGCGCAGAAGATTCTACGAAGTTTCTGAGCTCTCCCATTCACGAGGAGCTGAATGGATATCTCACCATCACCGGAAAAGCATGACTCCGAAGGCATTCAATCACGCAGCCCGACCAACGCGTCTATGCGGTACTGCAGTAACCCGATAACAGTTAAAGGCGTAAACGGATCAGATTAACGTTAAGGTATTATTGCGGTATTAGTCAATTTGCCCACTTGCAAAAGGTTAACCCATAGCTTACCCAAACTAAGCCTTATAACACTCTCCCCCCCTGAAACGGCGGGATAGCAAGTCGGCCGGATACACGGGCGGACCTGTCGATATCCAAGCCGTTTCATTTCCTGGGGATATTAGGGAGAGTATTTTTCAAGTTCGACATGGGGAAAGTCTGAAAAAGTTTATTATGGTGGATGTGGGACTCGAACCCACGACCCAAAAAACCCATGGTCCTGCCGACGACGCCATATTGTTAGATTATTGCGCGGAGGCACAGAATGTCCCCTGAAGGTCTGCCAATTGAGCAGGCCTTCGGAGAGTACTCACTTTTTCAGTCCTAGCAGAGACGTAGCTTTTTATTAGGTTCCACCAGAGCCCCGGATGGCTTCCGAGATCCGAGGCACGTGCCTCCGATCTATTTCCTGACTATCCCGAATATAAAACGCCAATCTTATCATACGAAACCCATCCAAATTATCTCAATTCGGATAATTACAGGCTTTTCGAGGCCGTATCTCAACACTTACCAGGAGTCGTTCTACGGTAGCTCCCTATTTTTTTCTTTAAACAAAATCGCCGGTTTTGAAACCAGCTCCCGGCCGTGTCTCCTGAAATGCGGTGCCGCTTCTCACCCCGCGGTCATCGTTCGTTAGTCCTTTGCGAGCAATAAAAAAAAAATATGTGAAGACATTTGCATTTTTTCATAGCATCCTTCCTCGTGTCGAGCGGCCATGAACCGCTCGTTGAAGAAACTCGCTGTTTTTTTTTTTGGGGGGGGGGCATATCGTAGAATCACTCACGTGCAGTGACTCACTTGAGGAGCTCAACCGCACTATAGAGGTAAGAAACGTTAACGCCTTCCCCAACAACTGCAACCCCCTGCCGCGGGATGCCTCCTCTTCAAATATTTACGCGTGTTAGGATAGAGTTGGCATCACCACTTTTTTTTCTGAGGTTCCTCAATTTGGGAGCTTAAGATCTCTCGTATAAACTGATTTTTGGGAGAGAAAGAAAAACTGCTACACCGGATGAAAAAAAAAAACATGGCCTAGGTACACAACGAGAATCATGCCAAAAAAATGGGCCTATTATTTATTTTTTTTCCGAAGATTTTGGGTTTAACGAACTCCGTCATTAAGAAGCCCTTTTCGCCAAAAAAAGGTATGCCTCTATCGTAGCATGCGTCCTGCTGGTGGTACTTAGCAATTAGAATTATTGCTCGTTTTTACCCGTATGTTCTAAGGCTTAGTTCGGGTAAGCTATTGGTTAACCTTTTGCAAGTGGTGAAACGGACTAATACCCCACTAAGTCCTTAAAAAATGGCGTCGTCGACAGACCATGTTTTTTTTTGGGTCGTGGGTTCAAATCCCACCATCCACAATAATAAACTTTTTCAGACTTTCCCCATGTCGAAATAATCTCCTCGGTATCCCCAGGAAATGAAACCGCTTGGATACTGAAACGGTTTGGTCCGCCCGTATGTCCGGCCGACCTGCTATCCCGCCGTTTCAGGGGGGGAGAGTGTCCTAAGGCTTTGTTTGGGTAAGCTATTGGTTAACCTTTAGTAAGTGGTCAAACGGACTGGCACCCCACTAATTCCTAAACAAATGGCGTCGTCGACAGACCATGGGTTTTTTGGGTCGTGGGTTCAAATCCCACATCTAGCATAATAAAACTTTTTCAGGCTTTTTCCCATGTCGAACTTGAAAAATAATCTCCTCGCTATCCCCAGGAAATGAAACCGCTTGGATAATTGACAGGTCCGCCCGTTTATCCGGCCGACCTGCTATCCCGCCGTTTTAGGGGGGGAGAATGTTATAAGGATTAGTTTGGGTAAGCTATTGGTTAACTTTTTGCAAGTGGTCAAACGGACTAATACCCCACTGAGTCCTCAACACGTAGGCCATAGAGTCGTGTATCGGATCGATCGTCGTTTTTTTTTTTTCTCAAGGGTCAAGTGTGCGGATCAAGAGTAGAGTCCTTCTCGCGAAAGTGAGTGAAAAGCCGAAAAGATCGTTACGTGCACCCTCTTCTTTCTCTCTTTCCTAGATTTAACACCAAATTTATCCTCCAGCTCAACTGCTAATAGCAAGAGGTTTTTAGTCTCAGCGAACGTCTGAACAACAACCCGTGGTCACAGGCGTCTTCCCTTCTCTCCCACGGTACCGGAGTAGAAATCAACGGTGGGATGGGGTGGGGTGGAGTGAGGAGCACTCAGCGTGGCAAGCTGCGTGATACGGTCGGCTGCGCATGTTCCATACTCCTCTTTGGATTTTGGCTTGTTTGCTCAAGCAACTCAGCTTTGGTCTCGAAACTCCGAAAAGCCAATGGGCCAGCATGCCGGGAGCTACTTATTTTTGCAGTCGGCGCCGGGGCATGAATGGCCCGAGACTTGTGAGCTAGACGCTGGACATTGTCGGAGGAAAACACCACAACGAATGGAATGATTACGGTATTTGCGCGATACCAAATTTGGTTGGGAAGGGTTTCGGTTAAGGAAAACATATAAAAGCAGCGTTGGGATCGTCAAACGTCATATAACCCAAGCCCAACCCAACCCATGAAAATAGTTATGTTTTCCTGCCATTTTTTCAATTTCTGACCTAATTGTTTTTCTTGGGTGGTTTGGCCTTGGGTCAATATAACGCTTGGGTTCGGTTAGTCCGCGGAGTCACGCGACTCAGTGAATAGCGCTTACATAACTACCAGGCTCCAACACTCTTAGTAAATGTTTTCTAGCCCAACAGAAATAGGAAACTGCGAACCATCCCACCATTGGCAGTTCGTTCTCGTTGTATGCTTGTTTTCTCCGTTTGCCCAGGCGATTCGGAGGTGGTTGCCAGACTCCTGAAGTCCAATGGACATCTTGTCGGAGCCCTCGACCCAGATGGCCGCACCGCCCTCCTGAGGGCTTGCGTGGGGGGACACCTGAAGGTGGCTCAGATCCTGGTCGAAGGCGGCGCGGATGTGAGCATAAATCAAGACCCTACCTAGAGTACGGGAGGTGGGGGACACCCCCCCATTTTTCAGTACCGGAATTGAGTCACTCGCACGAATGACTCAAGTAACTCACGGACAAGAATGCTTTAGGCGTTTTTTTTTTTTTGGAGGGGGGGGGGCAGCGAAGATAACCATTCCATTGCGGACTGATTTCGTCCAAGTTACGTCATCAAGAAAAAACCTGACACCGCAGAGGAACAAAGGGGTTACTCGCGCGAGTGACCCCGAGAGCCAATGCAAGAAACGGACCCCCCAAAAAGGGATCCCCCCTACACCGTAGCCTGGGTCACTACTGGGTTATTTCAACTCTCCCGCGTGACTCTGTACCCCAACAAAAAAAAAGATCTAGGCGATAGAGGTATACCTTTTTTTTGGCGAAAATGGATTCTGAATGACGGGGTTCCTTAACCTACTAATACTATCGTTGGAAAATACGCCCCATTATTTATTTTTTTGGTCTAATCATTCTCGTTGTATGCCGAGGCCATGGGGGGATTTTCATCCGGTTTAATAGCATGTTGTATTTTTTGTCCAAATAATCTGTTTTTTCGGGTTAAGAGTGGATATGTCTCAAGCTCCGAAAAGCGAGGAACCAACCCGTAGAAAAAAACGTGGTGCCACTCTATCGAAGTCACAAGCACGCGTCTAAATTTGCAACGGCGCAGCCATCATTCCGTGTGGCGGTTGCATATTGGCAAGCAACGAAACGGCACGAAAGCTTCGGCCCGCAGAAAGGAATAGGGGGGGTTACCCGAACCACTGCCAGAAAAGGGCCCCCACAGATGACCCCCCTACACCGTAGCCGACGCGTGCTACCATAGAGGTGCACCAACCATTTGTTGTTTTTTCTGAGGTTCCTCAAGCTGGGCGCTTAAGACCTGTCCCAAAAACTGACTTCGAGGGAAAAAACGAACCTGCTACGACGGGATGAGAGTTCCAATGGCCTGGGTACACAACGAGAATCACCATGAAAAAAAATGGCCTCTTTTTTTCCCGACGATTTTGGGTTAAGGAGCCCCGCCGTTCAGAAAACGTTTTCGCCAAAAAACAGTATACCTCTATCGTAGCTCGCGTCAGCCACGGTCTTAGTTGTATGCGAAAGTACATGGCTGGACTGGAGCGCCAAACCCACTTGCCGCAATTTCGGCGTTTGGCTTGAAAAGCCCGGCAACATATCATGGGTTATTATGCCACCGTGCAACTCAGCAGCAGCGGTGGAAGCGGCGGCAGCAGCAGCAGTCGTAGACGGTGATAAACATGATGAGCTGCTGGTGTGGCGGCTTGTGTTGAATAGATTCTCTCGTAGACGCAGTTATAAGGGAGTTGCACCGATTCAACAATAGGAGTACTACGCCGATATTTTTCTCGAGGTTTGTCATGTCGAGAGGAGCTCAACCCCTCACCCCCCCCCTCCCCCCACTTAATTATTATTTTGATGAACAAAAACGAAAATTGCAACTCCATGAAAGGCTCCACAGCTTACGTACGTAACAAATGCTACTACTGTACTATTTTTTCAACACAATGTTTCTCACGGGTCATTACCCGGCCCGCGGGTCGGATCAGGACGGTATTTACAAAAAAAAACGCTGGAAGAGTCGGGTGGGATCAGGAGTGTGTCAATGTGTGTATCACGGGTCGGGCCGGGCGCGTGCTACGATAGGGGCCTCGCTCTTCAGGCTGATTTTTTTTTTGCTGAATGACGGGGCTCTTTAACCCAAAGTTGTAGGACAACCAACCGTTCTTGTAGTAAAAAAAATAAAAATTTTGGTATACCTAGGCCATGGTTTTGGTGATCGGTTTTTTACACTTTTCATTTGCTCAGAATTTTCCATTTGCTCAGAATCAGTTTTTTTTTTCAAACCTTAGAAGGACTCGTTCTACGGTAGCCCCCCCCCCCCCCCCAACGTTTTTTTAACGAAATCGCCGGTTTTGAAAACCAGCTCCCGGCTGTATATCTCCTGAAGTACAGTGTCCATCGACATCCCCACGTCATCGTTCGATAGACCTTTGCTCACAAGAAAACAGATAGGGAGGCTTTTTTCTAGTAGCATCCTTCCCTGTGGCGACCATCCATGGAACGCTCGTGAAAGAAAATCGCTGATTTTGGCGGGGGTTATCATAGAATCAGTCGAAGGCAAAAATTTCTCATCAGGTTATGAGCCCCAGAAAACACAAATGTGCGCCTCTATCGTAGCATGTGTCGCCGGGTCACCCTGCCCCGATCTGACCCGCGAGAAGTGATCTGACCCGACAAAAGCCATGGATATTTTAAAAACACAAACGGCATTCCAACCATGTCGGGTATTGGTAAGTTGAGGGACGTCGTCGATCATAAAACGTTCCTAGCCAAATAGTGCTGTCTCTATCGTATCGCGGGTCTATTTTGGCAAAAAATAGAATGATGTAGGATGCCTGTGTCGAGGATCAGGGTAACTGAAAAAAAAAAATGTATATTTTTGGTAAGTGTAATGTTGCATGCTTGTATTGGGGGGTCTGGGTCAAAGTAAAACGACTGCAATGAAGAAGCCCAGCCTTCGTGCGGAAGACGTCACGTGTAGGAGAGTAAATCCCAAGCCGGACCCGAGCGAGTCGGGGCTTCCTGCTGAGATTGAGCAGCAGATATCGAGTATTCGCTGGGTTGGTCGACCAAGCTAGAAGTTTGTGACTTTCTGTTCGTGTTGTTTCGCCAATCTGACAGTGTGCAGCATCAGCGTCGATCGCTCGTAAATATTCGCCGAAGTGAAAAGAAAGAGAAACAAAAAAAGATTCGCATCTACGCACAAATTACCACTCCCCTTCCGTGACTCCTTCCAACGTAGCGTGGATCTACGCCACCTGCCGCCTTTGCTTTCGCCTTCGTCCTTCATTGCACGCGCATCTACCCCCTGTACGTCTTTTCCAACGTATTTGTTTGTGTCGGCCAGGTTGACTTCCAAGACACGTCGGGACTGTGCCCTCTCTCGGTGTCCGTTATGCTCGGAGACGTGTCTCTTGCCAGGTGAACCATTATACCAGTATTAGTGTACACGACTTGACCCAACTTCGACAAAATGTTTTATGGTGGTACATAGGGTATCCGCATTACAAATTCAATCCGAAAACTCACGAGATATCCTGAACCGTACCCCCGTCCTCCCCCTCCCCACCCCCTACCCCTCCCCCAAACTCCCCACTCTCCCCCACCCCCCCAATACTCCGCTGCCCCCAACCCCCCCGACCTCATCAACCCCCCAACCCACCCTCCCTCCCAACCCCTCCCCATCCCCACCGCCCCCAACCATCAACCTCACAACTCCCCCTCCCCCCAAGCCTCCTCCGTAAACTTGCATCGCATGAAAATGCGCCAATTCCGACCGTGTTGGACGATGTATATGGTGCAACCAAAAACCGATATGACTACAACGTGATTGATAAACTTTCGCTGCCTCCCCTCCCTCCCCTCAACTCCACCCTCAGCCCCCCCCCCCCCCCCCCCCCCCGACCCCACTCCTCACCCCCAATCCCCCAAACCCCCCTCCCATTCCCATTCCCCCCAACGATGGCATTGTGAGGATGCGAGGGTTCATGGTCTTTAGACTACGGCTATGCATGAAAAGAAGTCACCCGCCACCGCTCTCTCTCTTCCCTCTTGGTTCGGCGTCGGTTGGCAATGACGCTGTAAAACACGCCTCTCACTATTGTGAGCTACATCACCAGGGGACAGTCTATTTTTTCTCTCTTGGTTTTACGTTTTTTGGCGGCAACCGAGAGGGTAGTGGAAAGAGCGATGGCCGAAATCGGGTACACCCGATTGACCTATGGCCGTTATCGGGTACCCCTTGAACACACTGTCCCACAACGACTCAGGACGACATCTCATTGGTCGAAACCACACCGCATCCGAACGCAGCCGCATGTCCATCGGGTGTACCCGATTATGGCTGAACAAGTCCTCGACATGTACCCGACTCGCATACAAGCTACCCGATTATGGCCGGACTACTCGACCACCAGCCCACACGCACACACGCACGCGCAGCGGGCGCGAACTCGCGCCACGTCAGGAGGCGGGGCATTGTTTGTTCCTCCGTCTCGGAGCTCTTTTTTTCCGGACATCTTTTTCCGGAGCTCTTTTTTGTGGACCTTGAAGTCGCAGTTAGGCCATTTCTTACGCAGTCGGATACCGCCGGTCGAAAACGGCCCTTTTCGACTGGATTCTTCTGGTACTTCTTCTTAACGTCAGTCGAGCCGATTTCTTATTCTCATCATCAGTCGAGCCGACTTTATAGTTTTGGTGCTCTTCCTAGAGGCGGTTGGTGTGAGGGAGTACTGCTGTACAGCAGTCGAAATCGGTTGGCAGCTCTGCGCTTCGCGCTTTCTTCGCGAGCAACGGCTCGACGAACCCTCGTCCCAGCGAGTTGGTGGCTTTGGGCTTAGCCGAAAGCCGCCAAGGAAAGCCACGTTCGTGGAGTTGCACTCAGCCGAGAGCCGCCAAAGCTACAGCAGCCGCAGCGGTTGTTGGCAGCATGGGATCGAGACGCGCGCTGCTGCCGTCGTGTGATACACGCTGCTGGCGAGCAAAACTAGGAATGCGCCACGCTGACTTGCTGCGAGAAGCAACAGCTGGGATAGCGAAGCCAGCGTCAACGCCTTGTATGGTACTGCAGTGTGGTACCTGGTATGGGTGTGTGGCCGTGTGGGTGTGTGTTTGGTGGTGGGATGAGCGATGCGATCGGTTCAAAAAGCACGTAAAAACTTTTTCGACTGAGACTTTTGACTGGAGTATCCAGTCGGAATTCTCAGTCGAAAACAGTTTAGTCAAAAAAGCCCTTTTTCGACTGCGTAAGAAAGCTCGATTTGGGCTTTAGTCGAAAACACATCCGACTGCATAAGAAATGGCCTTAGCACCCCTTGACCTCTCGACTGCTGTACAGCAGTACTCCCTCACACCAACCGCCTCTAGGAAGAGCACCAAAACTATAAAGTCGGCTCGACTGATGATAAGAATAAGAAATCGGCTCGACTGACGTTAAGAAGAAGTACCAGAAGAATCCAGTCGAAAAGGGCCGTTTTCGACTGGCGGTATCCGACTGCGTAAGAAATGGCCTAACTGCGACTTCAAGGTCCACAAAAAAGAGCTCCGGAAAAAGATGTCCGGAAAAAAAGAGCTCCGAGACGGAGGAACAAGCAATGCCCCGCCTCCTGACGTGGCGCGAGTTCGCGCCCGCTGCGCGTGCGTGTGTGCGTGTGGGCTGGTGGTCGAGTAGTCCGGCCATAATCGGGTAGCTTGTATGCGAGTCGGGTACATGTCGAGGACTTGTTCAGCCATAATCGGGTACACCCGATGGACATGCGGCTGCGTTCGGATGCGGTGTGGTTTCGACCAATGAGATGTCGTCCTGAGTCGTTGTGGGACAGTGTGTTCAAGGGGTACCCGATAACGGCCATAGGTCAATCGGGTGTACCCGATTTCGGCCATCGCTCTAGTGGAAATATGCCACATTGTGCCGAGTGGAGAACCTTGACTCCGCATAAGGGGGATTGTGTCGCGCGGTGTGGAAATAGTAAGGCACCCACGGGGCTGTTACATAGTAGTACCCAGTGCTGTCTCTTGAACATGGCCACACCTGAAAACAGATTTACTAACTCGAAGTTGTCATCCATATGCAAGAAAGCACGCACAAAGTGCCGAAGTCTGCCTCACAAGTGGTTCTTGGTATGCAGCTTACCCTTCGTGCAACTCGCCGAGCACCTCACGGCGCTTCGCGTTTGGTGCACGCGGTGTTAGCCTGGCCGGCGAAAACCCGACGTGCTCCGTCCCGGCATAGTAGGGATGCGAGGGTCTATGGCCTTAAGGCTACGGCTATGCTTCAAATGAGTACACCCTCTCCCTCGGAATTATCATCTCCCCCGCCCCCGCCCCCGCCTCCTCCCCGCCCCCCCCATGTAATCCCCTCTAACGCCCCACCCCCTCCCTCGCCCACCTCCATCCCAACCTGAACGCCCATCCCGACTCCAATTCCCTGACATTTACAACTCACAAATGGCCTACAAATGAATGCGTCGGATAACATGCCTGGCTCGGGCAGGCAGCGCTCGACTGTCGTTTAAAGCCCTCGCCCCACCCTCGACGCGTGCTACGAGACGGGGTAGAGCACGTTTTTGGCTAAAAGTTTTTCATTTTATTTTTATTAGCGGAGCCCCGTAAAATCCATTATCGTGGGGGAAAACCTTTTTATTTTGTTTTACCTTGCACACACTATTCGTTTCTACCACACTAATAGTACCTACATACATTAGGCCACGGGGTGGGTTGTTCGTCCAGTGTTGATTTTCTCTTTTTCCTCAATTTTTCTCTCTTTCCCCAATTTTGTTTTTTCAGGTCTCCTTAGGTGAGGAAAGAGCCCCAGAAAAAATAGCTCGTACCCCTATCGTGCCCCCCCCCCCCCCCCCCCAACTCTCCGCCTCCATCCCCCCTCCGCCCACCCCCAATCCACTGCCCCCCCCACCCCCGCTTCCACCTCCACCCCCACCCCCATCCCCACCCTTGACCCCACCTTTCCCCCCTACCCCCACCCTCCCCCCTCATCGCCACCCCCACCCCCTGATACGTACAACTTTAACGCGTCGGATAAGGTATCTGGTTCAGGCTGGCGGCGCTCGGCTGTCGTTGAAGAGCAAGACGGGGTGGACCCCTTTGATGCAGGCCGTGGCCAAAGGCGATCTCACGATGACAAGGTGGGCTTTCAGAGTGCAGAGGACGGGGGCACTACGCTGAGTGGTACGGTAACCTGAGAGTGGGTGTTCGGTATCGTACTATAGGCTCGATTCGTCGAATGCCGTTTTTTTTATCTGTTATATCGAACGCGTGTTGCCCTTCATCCCACCTCCCCCTCCCTCGCTTGCTTCAGCCTTCTTCCCCCCCCCCCCTCTACCTCCTCTGAAAAAATATATGCGCATAATAGGTGGCCTTGGTTGGCACCGACGCTGTAGAACATCGCATGTATGTTGGGATTGGCGTTGATTGGCAACGATGCCGTAACACATGCCAATCACTGTGTGAGCTAGACAACCAGGGACCCAGGCTACGGTAGGGGGGTCCCCCTTTGGGCCTTTTATTTCAGTGGCTAGGGGTTACTCGCGCGAGTAACCCCTTTGTTCCTATGCAATCTTACGTTTCTTTATGTTTTCATTGAAGAAACCAATCCGCAATGCAAAGGTGATCTAAGCTGCGGCAAACCAAGTTCCTAAACCATCTTTATCCGTAGGGTACAGAGCTACTCGTGCGAGTGGCTCAAGCACACCAGTGAAAATAGGGGTACCCCCCCTACCGTAGCCTTGGTCCAGGGTATCGTTTTTGTTTGTTTTCAGGGGCGGTTACCATGATGCTCCTTGGAGTTAGAGTGCGAGGTGGAGCACCCTAACTCCGCACAAGGGGAATGATGGCATCACCTAGTGTGAATATGTTGAGGCAAACACGAGGCGGTTACATGTAATAACCATTGCTGTCTGTGGAGTGAACACACCAGAAAACAAAGCAACTCATTGGCGCTGTCATCCATGAGCAAGACGGTACGCACGAGGTGCCAAAGTCCGTCTTACGAGAGGTTCTCGGAAAGGATGCAGTTCACCCTTCATGCGACTCGCCGAACACCTCACGGCGCTTCGCGCTTGGTGCAAGCAATGTCTGTCTGGTCGGTGAAAACCCGACGTGCTCCGTCCCGGCATGGTAGCGATGCGAGGGTCTCTGGTTATTCGACTACGGCCATGCACAAACTGAGTACACCCCTCTATCCTCCTAACTCCCCCCCTCTCTATGCCCACGCCAGAAAACAAAAAATCGAAGCTGTCGTCCATATGCAAGAAAAGTACGCACAAGGTGCAGAAGGCCGCGTCAAAAAAGGTTAATGGTTTGATGCAGCTCATCCTTAATGCGTCTCGCCGAAAACCTCATAGCGCTTCGTCGCGATTGGTGCACGCGATGTTTGCCTGGTCGGTGAAAACCCGACGTGCTCCGTCCCGATTTTGTAAGAATGCGAAGGTTTATGGTTATTCGACTGCGGCTATGCATGACATGAGTACACCCCCTCCCCCCTCCCTTGCCCCCCTCCCCCTCTCTGCTCCCCCCCCCCTCTCCCTCGGCGCCTTCCCCCCTCCCCCCCCCCTCCCCGTCCTTCTCCAGCCCCTCCCCCTCCCCCCCCCCTCCCGTCCTTCTTTCCCTTCCTCCCCCCCTCGCCCGTCCCCCCCCCCGGCGCCCTTCCACCTTTGCATATCACAGAAAAAAGTATTGAGATGCAAGGGGGTATTCTTTTGTATGACATGTAAAAAACGTAATGAGCACCTAAACCTTGGGAGTATTTCTATCTCCAGTACGAACGGTGCTTCACCTCAAAACGGAAGCACACGCAGTTGTCAATGGTCAAATTACCTGAGGCAAGAAACAAGCTAGCATAACCCCCCCCCTCTTCAAGCGACTTCCCTCCGTCATGCGACTCGCCGAGCACCCCATGGCGCTTCGTGCTTGGTGCACGCAATGTCTGCCTCTGTTGAATGAAAAGCTGACGAGTTCCGTCCGCGCATTGTAGGGATGCAAGGGTTTACGCTCTGACAGACTTCGGCCATGTATAATAATGACCCCACCCCCCGCCCCCCCCCTCCTCCCTCCTATCCTCCGCCTCCGCACAAAACAAAACTAGGTATTTGGTGGACAGGGGGGCGGTAGTGAACGACGGTACGCCGAACGGTGAATCTGTCCTGGACATGGCCAAGCGCTTCTCGGGGCCGGAGCTACAGCGATACATCGCCGCGAAGGTAAAGGTAGCCTCCGAAGCAGACCAAGGCTAGGCTAAAGGCGTCGCTCTTGGAGGCATTTTTTACAGTGGCTCGGGGTCATTCTCGGGGTTACCCCCCCTGTTCCTTGGCGGTCTTAGGCTTTCTTGTGTACCTTGTTTTGGCGACATGAACCCGCCATGGAAGGATTTGCTACGCTTCGCCAAAACCAATCACCACGAGTTTTTTTTTTTTCCGTGGGGTGCAACGTCAATCGGGAGAGTCGCTCAAACCGTGTAGTGAAGAAGGGAGCAAGTACCCAATCTACCGAAGCCTTGAACAGCCGTATTAGCACGTTCTCTTTGTTTCTTCGTTCGCTCCTTTTGCTTGTCTGTTCGGATGCGCTACGGCAGGAGGAGTAGCACGATATTTACTGCCGACTTTAGACCGATGTTGATAGCGCGAATCGGTCTGTATCTCAGTCGACAACGGACTTGAAAAACAATAATTTGCTGACGCACCGTAAATACAACAGTCCATGGCGGTGCATGTCTTGACCCACCAAAAACGTAAACCAATACATATAGAATATAGCCCTTTTTGCGAGTGCCCTGGGACGCTAATTTATCAGGCGTTCACAGACTCGAATACCTCAGCCTTGTACCTTTGTTCTTTCGTTCGTTCGTTCGTTTCTTCTCCCCTCCTTTAGTCAGATCAAGTCACCGTTTCTACTAACTCGCTCGCTCGCCCGTGTATCTTCGCAAACAATCTCCCGCCCCCGCGCTCCGTTTCCCCTCTCTGCGTGTCTCGTTGTTTTCTCCCTGTCTTACTTTGTGGGTTCCCGGCCTCAGGGGGGGTTTTCTTCGCATGATGTGAAGAAGCAGATCGACGTAGTCAACGACGGGGAGCGGGGTCTGTTCAGGTTCTGGTAATCATTACGGGATGCTATTTCGGTGGTGGTAGTCGTTGCAGCATGCCTTTTCGGTTAGGGTGGTCGCATACTGTTTCGGCGGACGCGTGCTACGATAGAGGTATACCCTTTTTTGGCAAGAACGATTTCTGAATGACGGGGCTCCTTAACCCAAAATCGTCGGAAACAGATCATTTTTTTTTGCATGATTCTCGTCGTGTATCCAGGCCATGGGATTTTTCATCCGGTCAGCAGTTTTTTTCTTTCTCCAAATCAGTTTTTTGGGGAGGGCCTTACGCTCCCAAATTGAGGAACCTCAGAAAAAAACTCGGATCACCTCTACCGTAGCACGCGTCGGCGGTATACGGTTTTTCCAGGTTAATTCATTTACTAACCCCTTTATGGGTATGTGGCAGCTGCACACTGCGGACAATCCACGATCTAGATAATCCAGATCTTATCTATCTAAGAGAAGATATAGCCCTGATCTATATGGCCTGCACGGCCCAGATCATGTTATTACCAGGTGGGAGATCGTCGCTACGGGAGGGTGGTCATTTGTGGGTCATTTTTTTTGCAGTAGCTCGGGGGCCACTCGCGCGAGTGACCCCGCCTGTTCCTTTGCGGCCTTGAGCTTTCGTGTTGTTCTAATGTTTCGGTGTGAATCCGCAACGGAATGGAAAGCGGCGCCGCGCCAACACAATCACCTATATTACTTTCGTCTGCGAGGTATATTAAGAGTCACTGGTGGCAGTGCTGAAAACCCGGTGGTGAATATGGGGGTGTATCTTAACATCCTCATAACATCAGCATAACATCGTCGTAGCATCATCATAACATCAGCATATCATCGTCGTAACATCGTCGTAACACCACCATAACATCATCATAACATCATCATAACATCAGCATAACATCGTCGTAACATCAGCATAACATCGTCGTAACATCATCATAACATCATCATAACATCACCATAACATCATCATAACATCATCATAACATCATCGTTACATCATCATAACACCATCATAACATCATCATAACACCATCATAACACCGTCGTAACATCCCCCCTACCTGCCGTAGCCTTGGTCGGGAACCGTACGATTTCATTATTTGGCACGTGTTTCCTGGATTGGATCTGAACTACACAGATCCTGTACAACATATAGACTATTATATTACAAGGACAGATGTAGGATCTAGATGATCTAGATGGCGATCTGCCCTCGACTTGTGAACAGCTGCACCAGGTACCCGCATGATGCGAGGACGAAACATACTCTTGGGATCAGAGAAATACTTGTTCTTGCTCTACCCTTTGATCACATCTACGTGTGTTTCGTTTTCCGATGGAGGAATCGGCCTGTAGCATACTACTCCGGACAGAAAGGGTAACCATCGTCGGGTGTTAATGACTACGATAAGAGGTACAGTACCTCTTTTAGGCTAACCTATGAGTCATTCCACGGTAGGAATTGCACTCTTTGGGCCAAACATTTCTGATAATGTTACGGTTGAGCTCCCGAACCGTGAAACTGTCGATTGGTATGATAATTTTACGAGGGCCTTTGTTTTAATACTAGTGCATAGAAATGATGGTCCGGTTGCGAGAGCGAATATCTGCATACTGCATGTTTTGGGGATGAGATTCTGAGCTTCCTCACGCTAGGAGTCCCAAAACTTCTGCTGCACCCGTACCTACCGTGAAGATAACTCGATAGAGGTACAGTACCTCTTTTAGGCTAACTTATTTCTGACCGACGGGGCTCCTCAATTATTGCCAACATACTTCACCATTCGTTGTGTATCTAGGCCATGGGAGCTTTCATCGGGTTTGCATTTCCGTGCGTTATCACAGCAGTTGGGATGACGTGTTCTACGATAGAGTTAGCACATCTTGCCTGGGACATTTTCTGAGCGACTGGGCTCTCCTTAAACCAAAAAATAGTCGGACTTTCTTTTTGTTTTTTTGCGAATGGTTTTCGTTTTATGCCTGTTACCGCCTCTACAACGGGAAACCCGTTTTTAGGGACAAGTTACTTGAAATGAGTATAGGCAGGGAATGTAGGGTTCTAAAAGGGGTTCATAGGCCATATGATTGTCCGTCAGGGTGTAATTGTATTTGCTCCTATTCAATTTCGGGGAGAAGGTGAGAAAAGCTCCTCATCAGGTTAACAGCGTTTGCAAAAAAACGGCGCACCTATACCGTAGCATGCTGCGGCCGGTTTTGGGTCGGAGTGGGCCTCCTGAAGTGAAGAGCCCCCCCCAAAAATAGGTTTGCACCTCGTTCATAGCACGAATCTACTGTAGTATCAACGCCAACACGGTCCCTACATTTCAAGACAGGTATAGTACTCGTTTGAAGTACATAGAAAAAATGAACACTCTTTTCGTGCTCAAGCCTGTTGTTTCGTCGTGAACTGGCTGAGGACTGTCACTACAGTACATGGAGTTTTCAGGTAGTAGTCTTGATACAGCCCGGTAGAGTATACCGGCATGCGCTTTCAGGGGGTACAGCGTCAGGAGGGGAAATGCTTGTAAATGCCGCAAGTTCTAGTGTGCTATGTCCCGGCAGCTCTGATGTCATGTACACATGAAAAAAAAATATGTGGAAAGAACATAGCCATTCTGCTTTTTATGAAAATAAATATGAACTTGGTCGACTCTGTTTGGTGGACTTTGCGTACGCTATGCTCAAAAGTTGTTTGGTGGCGGGGGGCTGAACTCATATCATGCATGGCCTTATCTTAAGATCATAGCCCCTCGCAGCTTGTTGGGGGGGGGGGGGGGGGGGGGGTCGCTCGAGGGTTGTGGGGCGGGGCCCAAGGGTAGGCGTGAGGGAGGTGGAGAGGGAGGTGGAGCCGCTCGGGAGTGTGCGTGGGAGAGGGGTTGAGAGGGGTACTGGTGGAGGTCAAGGATCGAGGGTCCAGAGGGGAGAAAGTGCTCGACGGTGGAAGGCAAGGAGGATTCTCGAAGGGGTGGGGGGGGTGCTCGAGGGTTGGGAGTTGGAGGGTGCTCGAGAGTGAGGGAGGGAGCGTGCTCGAGAGTGAAGGAGGGAGCGAGCTCGAGGTTGGGGGAAGCGGCTGCGCAAGGGTGCGCAGAGTGCGTACGTGCTGTTTCACGCTTGTTTTTTCTTCACCATCGGAGTGCTTTTTTTAACTGGTTTTTTATGTGATCACGGGCTATACTTTATTAAGATTTCCGGAAAATGAAAGTCTCTTCGTAATAATGTGAGAACATCGTCATCAACCCAAAACGTGTGTACATGATGACACTGGTTAACCCAGAGACAATCCAAGTTGTTGCGCAGAATTGCGATACGTCGTACATTTTTTTTATTTTGTAAAGGTATGTTTAAAAGACAACATCTCAGTCGTAAGATAAGTAGTAATCGAATATCATATTTGCATGCTCCGTGTTATAATTCGATCGTGCGTGCTACAGCCCTCTATGGTGCCTTCATAAACACCCATGGTGCTTCTCTGGTCCCTTCGTGGACTCATTCACCCTTCCTTGATGTTTTCATCAACTCCCACGACGCTATTGTGAACTTTCTATAGCGCTTGCATGTAGACTCCTATGGTGGATTTTCCGTTGACTTCTATGCTGTCTCCACGATGGTTTCATGGCCGTCCATGGTTCTTCCTCGGACTCCTATGTTGTTCTCGTGGATTCCCATGTTGTTCTCGAGGATTCCCATGTGGTGGTTTCATTGGCACCCATAGTCCCTCCATGGCGCTCTTTCACAAAATGGTGCCTCCATGTTGCTTTCGTAAACTCCCATGGTGTTGCTATGTTGATTTCATGGACTCGCCCACGGTGCTCTCATGGACTCGCCCATGGTGCTTTCACGAGTTTTCACGGTGCTGCGCCACGGGGCTTTAGTATTTTGGTGGTGCTTTTATGGACTCCCATCATCCCTCGATGGTGCTTCCATGGCGTTCCCTTGTCACTTTCATGGGCTCCCATCCGCCTTCATGGTGCTTTTATGAACGCCCATGGTTCTTCCCGTGACTCTTGTAGTGTTTTCATGGAGCCCCATGGTGCTCTTATAGACTCCAATGGCCCGCATGATAATTGCACTGGCTCCCACGGTGCCCCCGTATTGCTTTCATGCACCACATACGTGGTGCTTCCATGTGCATTGACGGGCTCCCATCGTGCTTCCATGGTGCTTTTGTGGACTCACATGATGCGTTCATGGACTCCCTTATGGCCCTTTAATGGGATGGCGCTTTTATGGAATGGTGCCTCCATGGTGCGTTCATTCACTCTCATCGTGCTTCCATCGTGCTTCCATGGACTCCCATCGCGCTGTCATGGGCACCCACGATGCTTTCATGGATTTCGACGGTGCTTTCATGAGGCTTTCATGTTTCTATCTGGTACTTTCATGGACTTCCATCGTGCCTCCATGGTACTATGGTGCTTCCACGTTGATATCACATGGTGATTTTATGTACCCCCGTGTTGCTTCTTCATGGTTATTTCATGGACTCCCATGGTGCTTCCATGGTTATTTCACGGAATCCCTTAGTGCTGTCAAGGACTTCCATGGCGCGTTCATGGACCCCAACATTTGGTGCTATCATGCGGACCTCTATGGTGCTGTCATTGAATCCCATGGTGCCTTCATTGTGGCTTCATGCACATCCATAATGATTCTATGGTGCTTTCATTGTTAGGACTCCCATGGTGCTTTCGTGGACTCCTATGGTCCTTTCATGGATTCCCTTATGGCCCTTTAATGTGATGGCCCTTTTATGGAATGAATGGTGCTTCCATGCTGCTCTCATAAACTCCCATGCATGGTGTCTCTACGTGCTTTCATGGACTCCCATCGTGCTGTCATGGGCACCCACGATGCTTTCAAGGATTTCGAGAGCGCTTTCATGATATTTTCAAGTTTCTATGGTGCTTTCATGAACTTCCATCGTGCCTCGATGGTACCATGCTGCTTTCACGTTGATATTGCACGGTGATTTTATGGACTTCCCCCGTGTGCTTCCATGGTTATCTTATGGACTCCCATGGTGCTTCCATGGTTATTTCATGGACGCCCATAGTGTTGTCAATGATTCCCATGGCGCTTTCATGGACCCCAATGGTGCTTTCATTTGGACCCCAATGTTGCTTTCGTTGACTCGCATGGTACCTCCATGGTGGTCTCATGCAGATCCATGATGCTTCTATGTATTATGGTGCTTTCATGTGGACTTCCATGGTTCTTTCGTGGACTCCCATGGCCCTTTCATGGACTCCCATATTGCCCTGTAAAGGAATAACTCTTTCATGGAATAGTGCTTCCGTATATGGAGACTTCAAAAACTCCGACGGGGCTTCTATAATGCTTCCATGCGGACTCCCATCGTGCTGTCATGAGCACCCACGGCGCTTTCATGGATTCCGACGGTGCTCCATGGGGCTTTCATCCTTTATGGTACTTTAACGGATTTCCATCGTGCCTTCATGGTTCGATGATGCTTCCACGTCGATATCACACGGTGCTACCATGGATTCCCGAGTTGATTCCATGGTTCTTCCACGTGGATATCACATGGTGCATCATGGACTCCCATGCTGCTTCCATGGTTCTTTCATGAACGCTCATGGTTCTTTCGTGGACTCCCGTAGTGTTTTCAAGGACTCCCGGGGCGCTTTAATGGACCCCAATCAATGGTGTTTTCATGTGGTCCCCCATGGTGCTATCATTGACTCCCATGGAACTTCCATAGTGCTTTCATGCACATCATCCATGGTGTTCCCGTAGTGCTTTCTTGGGCTCCCATAGTTCTTTCATGATGCTTTCGGGGACTCCCACGGTACTTTATGGACAGCATCCTCGATGCTTCCTGCCATGGCGATTTCTTTGGCTCCCATCCATGGTGCTTCTATCGTGGGTTCATCCACTCCGATGGTGCTTCCGTGGTGCTTTCATGGACTCCCATGATGCTTTCGTGGTGCTTCCATGGACTCCCATGGGTACCATGGCGTTTTCATGGACTCAATGGTGCTTTCATGTGTACTCGCATGGTTCTTCTGGCGCCTTCTTCGCCTCCCACGATGATTTCACAGACATCCATGATGCCTTCTTCGTGCTTTCATGGGCTGGTGGTGCTTCCCTGGTGCTTGCGTAGGCTCCCATGGGTGGTTATTCTCTATAATAGAAGTGCCTTCATGTGGACCCCCATACTCGTAGCGTGTGCGCGTGCTTTCACGGAGTCCCATGGCACTTCCATGGCGTTTTTGTGGACTCCCATGCGGTGCACGATGCACAACCATGGTGCTTTCATGGACTCCCACAAGGTGCCTTCTTTCATGGACGCCCATGCTTCCAAGGGGCTTTCACTGCTGTGCTTCGATCTTCCACGGCACTTTCCTTCCCATGGTGCTTCGTACGGGTCCCTCCTTCAGTATTCCCGCGTGTTCGTTGGGGCTTGCGTTGCATGACCAAATCACATTGCCGTATTTGCAATGTGTATCTGTCTCGTAGTTTGTGACCACAAAGAGGGCCTGTCTCTCTAGGAGGCATCGGCACGGATACCGCTGGTTGTGCTGGATGTAGATGGGCGAAAATATAAATTGAATGTGAAGAACACGCACACTGCTGGTGCCCGAGTAGAGTCTGAACTTGTCGGGGGAAAAAGCAGACGGCATCATCCAGCATACCGGCACCAAGCCTGCAATTCTTCCGGTGCCAGGGCTCGCGCCAACTACTTACCAGGTATATCTAGTCTAATAATATCGTTCGCACATGTTGTTCGTTGAGCGATACCCACCGGGACCCAACCACATAATAAACCCGTTTCAGCCGAGTAACAACCCCCCCCAAAACTCGTGAAATCTGACTTGTCACGGGTGGTGTCACTGTGTTGTTGCTGTGTCGATTTTGGCCATTTGCATCTTGCCGTTAGAAACGCCTCTGCAACTTGTACGGGTGTCCCGGGTGTATGTATCATGTTCTGTCTCTTTTCTTTTGTTCTTTTGTATCCTCAAGACTTTTGGACTGCTGTTGCGAGGGTTTCACAAAATCCCTATATGCGGGGACCCTACAGTACTGTCCCCATCATGCTCTACTCTCCATTCCATCCCCTATCGCAGACCTGACCGAGGGTTGAGAGGATCCGTATCACCGGTGTATACTACTCCACCAGTGGCGCCTATGTACCGGGTTGTTTGTTATGTCTCCTCTTCTGGACTGCTGTTGCGAGGGTTTCCACAATATTCCTATGCGGGGCCCCCACAGTACTGTCCCCATCATGCTCTACTCTCCACTCCATCCCCTATCGCAGACCCGCCCGAGGGTTGAGAGGATCCGCATCACCGGTTACTACTACAGTGGCGCCTGTGTACCTGGTTGTTTCTCTGTGAGTCCACACGGGTGAGTTCCCCAGAGGACTGCTGGTCCCAAAGATCGCGTTGATTATTGTGTGTCGTGTGGGTGCATGTCTATGTTTTCTTTCTACACAACGAGAGCGCGTGTGAGGGCATGCCCCTCGTTTGAATTGATGTCCAGGAAGGCGCTCCAACGTGGGTAGCTTTGGCTGCAGCTTACGAGATACCAGAGCAACTTGGATTTGCCGGAGTAGCAACAGCTTCATCGGCGTAGGTGAAGATTGGCGTGCTTGTTGTGCGAGTACCTATACACCAGGTACCTGGTACCAGCAAGTACGAGCGAAGCGAACTTCTAATTTGCGATGCATGATGACAAAGAACATGATTTGTCGTGTCTTGGGGGATTTTTCGACGTCCCGCCCGGCCACACCTGATGCCCCCCGAAGAAGAGCTACTAAGAAACGAATATTTTTGTGCCCACTGTAAGGTTCAAGTAGCAGCAGCACCGGTTCAGTAGCACAGCAGTACGTACCAGCAGGGTTTGATTGGGGCTGCAGTTGGGGTTGTGTTGGGTTGTGTTGGGTTGTGTTGGGTTGTGTTGGGTTGGGTTGGGTTGGGTTGGGTTGGGTTGGGTTGGGTTGGGTTGGGTTGGGTTGGGTTGGGTTGGGTTGGGTTGGGTTAGGGTGCGTTGGGACCATTACCCGACACTTCCGTAAGTTCGAAACGATCCCGATACAGGTACCTGGGGTTGTGAATTGGTTGGGTTGTTTTAGGTTGTGTTGGATTGTTTTGGGTTGGGTTGTGTTGGTTGTGTTGGGTTAGGTTGCGTTGGGTTGGGTTTTATATATTTTGCCTGGTAAATGCCCTACCGAAATCTTCGGTAAGGTTCGGTACTGTGCGGCCTAAATACCGGTACCCGACACTTCCGTAAGTTCGGTACATCTCGATACAGATGATGACACTTCTATAAATTCGGCACGCCCATGAAAAATACCCTCGGTACAGGTATACCTTATTGAACACACCCTCCGTAGCAAACACCCACCAGATCCAGTTCCTATCGTAGCGAGAGTTAACGTAGAGTGCACAATTTATTATTTGTATTTGCGGTGGTTGACGGTGGGTGGGCGACGGAATAGCGCACGGATGTGACGAAGATAACAGGATCATTACGTACGAGTATACTGTTCCGGCCGAAATGGCGTCCCCGCCGCTGCTTGCGCTTAGGACACACCTCTGGAAAGGTGTCTCAAACAACCTCCCTCGAGTACAGCGCTAGATATATGCGTACTTCTATTTGTCATGTTTCCCTCTGTTTTTGGGCATATCTCTTCTTACGTGCACTTCCAGCCAAAACGCCAATGAAGTGGGCACAGCTCGAACCTGCTGTCGACGTGTGAGCGCGATCCGCGCAGTGCTTCGCGCGTGGCAAGCCTTTAAAGTTTTTTTTGTCCGCGGGCCTGGATAAGACCAATCCTCAGGGTTTCCGCATCACTTATTCCCGTGAGAGGTACCGCGGCATACCGCCGGTATTTCCGGTACCGGACACTTCGGTAAGTTGGGTACGACATCAATACCGGTACCGGACACTTCGGGAAGTTCGGTACGATATGGATACCAGTACCGCCGGTACCGGTACAGACTTTCATACCGGTACCGGACAGTTCGGTAACTTCCGTACGACATCAATACCGGTACGAGACACTTGGATAACTTCGGTACAGCATCAATACCGGTACCCCCGGTACCGATACCCTCGGTACGGGTACAGACGTTTGTACCGGATTTGGTACCGGTATCGGTACGACATCGATGCCGGTACCGGACACTTTGGTAAGTTTGGCACATCAACCGCGTACCGCCACATTTTGACATTAAAATGAGGCTGCCTCGTATGCGCGATCCGGCTCCGCGTTTTAGGTTTTTACTTTTCGAACTGAAAAATAGATCGCTCATTTGTTTATGCAGTCCGATATTATTGCATAAAAAACGGACGGGATGTAATCTTACTTGAGACTCCAATGGCCCAAGTCGTCAGATCTTCTCTGACGATTCGGCATGTCGGATTCTCAAATCGAAAAATGGCATCAGTCTTTCACCAGGTGAATATGGAACTGAGCACAGCCTGGTACAGCAAGCAGTACGAGGTTCACGCAGATGTACGAGTAACGATCGCGATGCGTTGGACTAGGAATACAAGCACGATGCGCGAACGCGGTCGACGCGTCTCGCCGTAGCCACACTACGTATATAGCTAGCTGTCGGTGGACGCGGGCTCGGACCTCCAGAGACCAAGAAGAGCCGCGCACCCAGCGCGCGTCTTTTGTGGCTACGTATCATATATACGAGAGTACACCACAGCAGCAGCAAACACGGTACGTACCAAGGCCTACCGTCGGTACATAACACCGATATTACCGGTACCGGAAACTTCGGTAAGATCGGTACGGCATCAATACCGGTACCGGACACTTCGGGAACTTCGGTACGACATCAGTACCCGTACCGGACACTTCGTTAAGTTCGGCACGACATCAATACCGGTACCGAGCATATCGGTATCTTGGGTACGACGTCAATACCGGTACCGGACACTTTGGTAACTTCGGTACGACATCAATACAGCGGTACCCGTACAGACTTTCATACCGGTATCGGACACTTCGGTAACTTCGGTACGACATCCATACCGGTACGGTAATACCGAGAATACCGGTACCGTACCGAACACACCTTTGATTTGATGCAAACAACCAAAAAAAGTGCACATGCGACGCGTGCTACGATAGAGGTTCGTAGCACTTTTCGTCTGAAATATTTTCTGAATGACTCCGGTGTAGCAGTTTTGGTTTTATCGAAATCAGTTTCTGGGAGAGGTCATAAGCTCCCAAGTTGAGGAAAACCTCAGAAAAGACGTGGTGCACGCCTCTATCATAGCACGCATCATGCACACACAACACAACCGACCACCAAGCAAAGGCCCCGCCGCTCTATAACTTTGCTTCACGACGACACTGGCCAACACTCCCGCTCGCCCCATCAACAACAACGTTCCTTACATTTCAGCCCTTGTCAACGCTGTAGTTTCGTTCGCCGTTTTTTCGAGCCAACCATTCAGGCCGCGTGCTTTCGCTGTCCGTTTGTCCAGCGATTTTGTTCTGATCTTTTCGCTGCTTTTGTCGCCTTTTTTTGCCGTGTAAAGGCGCGTATTATTTGGAAAATTAAGGACCGTGTGGGTATCAATGTGACGATAGAAATGTTCATGACCTTTAAGCCGTTTTTTCACTGTGTTTTCATTCGCCGTTTTTGTCGAGACATTTGTTCCGAAGTTTTTGCTGCATCTCTTTGCTTTCCACCCTACCTACCTGTTGGCACAGATCGCGCCCAAACCTTGACCACAGCGACCGCACAACCTCCCTTTGTTAACCCCCTTTGTTCGCGCACGACGATATGATCACCATGATGTCCGGGTTTTTCGCCTCCGGTGTATGTAGCAACAGGCTGCCGTCGACACCACATTATCCGGAAATTTAAGGGTCGTTTAGGTATTAATGTGAGTATGTAAACGTCCCTTGTATCCAGGCCGCGCTTTCGATGTCCGTTTTTGCAGCCATTTGTTGTTATTTTTCTGTTTTTTTTTATGCTTTTGTCGTGTACAGGCAAGTTCACCACAACCAGACGCTCTGTGTACACAAAAATCCGTTTGACGGTAGAGGACTACATCCTCGAAGAGGAAGACAACACACCCGGGAACGCCAAGAATCCCTCGCCCTCCAATGTGAGTTGGTTTGTTTATATCGTGTATGGTAGCAAGCTGGGTGTGTTATGGATCCCGTCCAGTGCTTTTTGACGTTTCAGAGGTTTGTTTCGATATTTCCCCCCAACATTCGTTTATTAAAACAGCAACAACAACGACAACAACAAACAACAAACCTGGACGTTACTCCCCCATTCGTCTCTACAAGACCCTTACATTCGTTGTCAATGCCAATTTAACGCACGACGACAGGTTTCCCCGCCCCAGCCCATCAAGACGCGCAGCTGTGTTCGCCTTCCTCTCCTGGGCTGCTAGAGCTTCTTGCTGGGAACGATTCGGTGGAGGCGTTTCGGTGGAGGCGTTTGTCAGATAGTTCACTTCAACGTATTATCTGCCAGGTGTATGCGTTGAAGCTCGTTGACTCAAGTTGCACGGCATTTAACTCAGTACCGTGCTTATTTGGGTAACACATCTACCAGAGGAGCGTTTCGGGTAAGGCGTTTCGTTGGAGGCGTTTCGCCGAACTACATAGCCGGTGGCGAAAATGGAACCTCGCTGCCAGAAGAAGTGCAAAGGCAAAGCGACTTATAATTTCGAGGGCATCAAGACGCCGGCGTATTGCAAGAAACATGCTGCGAAGGGCATGGTGTACGCCGGCGATAAGCGTTGTTTGTATGCCACCTGCACGTTGGGGTCAGTTTTCAATTTCGATGGAGTCAAGCCGGCGATGTACTGCAAGAAACATGCTGAGGACGGCATGGTGGACGTCTGCAGCAAGCGGTGTTTGTACGAATCCTGCATGAAAAGACCAGCTTACAATTTCAGGGGAGTCGGTCCAGCGTTGTGGTGCAAGCAGCATGCTGAGGACGGCATGATGGACATCCGCGGCAGGCGGTGTTTGAATCACTCCTGCTCGACAGTGCCGTGCTTTAACTTCGCCGGGACCAAACCGGCGGCATATGGCAAGAAACACGCCGAGGACGGCATGGTCGACGTCTGCAGCAAGCGTTGCTTACATGAATCCTGTGTTTTGCAAGCTAGGTTTAGGTTCGAGGGAAGCACAGCGGCGGCGGTGTACTGCAAGAACCATGCTGAGGACGGCATGGTGGACTCCGTCGGTAGAAGAAGGCGTGTTTGTTTGTCTGGATCCTGCAGGACACCACCGGGCTTTAACTTCAAGGGGGTTGCACCGGCGGTGTATTGCAAGCAGCATGCCTTGGACGGCATGGTGGCTATCACACGTCGACTCTGCCGGTATGGCTCTTGCGTAAAGAAACCCAGTTATAACTGCGAAGGCAACAGGACGGCTATGTACTGCAAGTCACATGCGGAGGACGGCATGGTGAACGTGAGTGCACAGGGTCAGCGGTGCTTACATGACTCGTGCTCGACGCTACCGAGGTACAATTTCGAGGGTAGCGAGCCAGCGTACTGCAAACTGCATGCTGAGGAGGGAATGGTTTACCTCCGTGCCAGACGTTCGTTGAATGCCTCGTGCACGACTGTTGGGGATGCTCGGCGTCTACCAATCGATGGTGTGCCCACCATATGCGTCGAACTAAAGACGGAGGTATTGGACTGCCAGGCGCCGATTGTGGCAGTCGAAGCTTTGCGTGGTGCGGCAGATTGTTTGAAACAGCCGGAGCCGGGAATCAATGGGAAGCGGCCTACCCACTGCCTCGATCACAGCCCGCAGCCTCTCGAGGACGGGCTTGTCGCACAAACTGCTGCTGCTGTAGACATGGCTTGCAGTACAGGAAGCTCTCCTCTCGCATCTTCCCTTGACTTGGGGACGCATGTCGAGCCTTTGGAGATTGTTCGCAGTAAGCAACGCTCTCATTCGCCGTTTTCACTTGGCTTGCGGAGGCATCTCGATGACAATGGTGGTGGCGGTGAAACAACTGCTAAACGGACCCGTCACGGGCTATACCACAGATCGTTGTCCCCGCAGCGAAGGATCATTCCGCTGGGGAATGCGTCGAAAAGCTAAGGCGGGGCTCAGCAGAGACAGCAAGTGTATAGCAATGCCCTGGGTCAGGGTTTACTGTTCATTTATGCCGTTAATTTCCCAACTAAGGACCAGGTAATTAAGGACTTTGGCGATGCACTTGCTGTACAAGTCCAGTAATCCATAAACTTGCCAATCTGGAAAAACAACAAATGCAAATTATGTGTCGTTAGAGGCGGCCGTTAGTCGAGAATGCCCGGGTTCCAGTTTCGGGTCACGACCAGGCTCCTAAGCCTCAAGCTAGACCTCCAGGCACGCACTATCTCAGACTTAGCATCGGGAACTATCAACTCAGATGCAAGGCTGTCGTGAAGGAGCGGGACCGCCGGAGCAACGCGCGTCAATCGTTGCGACATGTGGCTCAACCGCTTCAATTGTTGCGGCATCGGCGTCAATCGCTTTTAGAGAAGCTTTGGCAAAATATTGCCGTTCAACACGCACGGCGGGGGCTAAGGTGTGGTGTGGTGCAGACGGCTTGTCCCTACGTCAGCTACCCGTGCTCGTGGCTGAAGTTAACTCCAATAGTGAGATACCATGCGGCAACCGTGTGCTGACTTGTGCTTGCATGCCAGATACGAGTAGTCAGGATGTAATTCCAGGTGCATACAGTGTTTTGATGTAGTCTGCAGCAAGTGACCGGTAGTCTTTGTCGACTGTGGTCTACTTACTGTAGTAATAGTATCTGGATATGGTTGCCTCGATAGGTAGTCTGGCTATGCTTGCCTCGTTAGACGGACTCATGTTTTGGAACTCAATATCCTACCTAGTGTATGTAGTGTTTTTTTTTTAGTCAAAAGGGAGACCCAAAGAGTAAACGCTTGGAAATACAATGCGTAGATCCGGAGCTACTGAATAGGAAGGGCGGGGGGGTCGTAAACATCGTGTGTATATGAATTTTGATTCAAGGTTCAGGATAGACAGTTAGTTAGTTGTCGTGTTTTATCCGAGATGGAGAACCAAACAGTAAACTATTACGAAATTTCAGGTTTTGGGTGAGAGTCCTCAAGGGAGGAGGACGATAAATAGTAGTTGCACCCCTGCCTTTCAAAGGGAGGCTAGGCGCTCTCAAGCAAGGGTGGGTCTGCTGCTTCGTTGTTGTTGGGGGTCAAAATGGCTTCAACACTTGCATCAACAACCCAAACGTTCGAGATTCGCGCTTGGTGCTAAGTGAACTGAAAAAGGGGGACATCGGGACTAGCACTCCCTGGACAATAATAGTGACCTAGACAATAGCAGTGGCAGACGTGTTACGAATGATGCGTGTGACAGTTACAAGTTTCACGGTTGCAGTATCAGGCGTTTCGTAGTAGCAGAGGACGCGTTTGATGCGGTCCCTTCTTGGTGTTTTTATGGTCCGTTTTGACACAACCGGAACACCAACCAAGCCTCACCTACCTTTTCCCGACGGCAGCCTTTGGTCTTGGAGATCAGCAATCACTTACCATCACTACCTATACTTTCCTCTCTGAGAGACACCACCCCTTGTGCCCCTGTGCACCCGAAGCCCACCTGGCTTCTCTGCGACACTGGCAAGCGCTCCTCCGTCCTCGGGCGGACCGCTAGAGGTCAGCCATCATGATTTATGGTACTTTCCCGTGTTCCACATAGTCCAACCCTGTATTGCCCGTAGACTATGCATGTTTTGCCTCACCACATGACTCTAGATCTCGCGGCTTATAGCCACGGTTCGTTAACATATGGCCACTGAACAATAGACAAGGACCTCTGCAATAGCAGTGGCATATGGTCATCGGACGGGTCTGTTGCCGTCGGTAATGTCTATCGATTGTTCCCCAATCTATTGTGGCCTGCAAAGGCCATCGATTGATGTGTTGCACAATATATTTCGGTGGATAGTGTCGTTCGATGGATAGTTTGCATAATCCGCTGTGGCGCCATAGTCGTCGACGGATGGGTTGCACAATCTGTTGAGGTGGATAATGGCTATCGATAGACACCTCTCGCACAATCGGCCGCTCGCTGTGGATGGCAATGGCTATCGATAGACACCTCGCGCAACAAACTGTGGCTGGCAATGGCCATCGATGGACACGCTTCACAATCTCTTGTGGCTGGCAATGGCCATCGGTGTACACGCTTCACAATCTCTTGTGGCTGGCAGCGGCCATTGATGGGCACGCTTCAAAATTACAGAGGCTGACAATGACCATCGATGGACACGCTTCATACTAGTGGTATCACCTCTTTACCTTTCGAGCCATCCATGCAGTAGCTTCAACCTATGTGTACAAGTATAGTCCTCAAGTTCAAATCAACCCCCCCCCCCCCGCCCCCTCTTTCCCCGCAGCCCCGATCATCGCCTAGACCTAGCATCATGCGTACAGTAAGCTCCTAGACTATACGTTTATGCTGCGACCTAAAAATGTCAGTGCCTATCCACTAGACTAGACCTAAAAATGTTGGTTGTATGGCACTACATACAGACATGCAGTAGACCACCGTCGTCGTCAACACCGACAGGCAGTAAGAGGAGGTCATTCAAATTCGGTTTCTTCGGGGTGCAACCATGGGAGGCTTCAAGAATATTAGTTCGTCTAGATTCCATGCCTTCAGGGGTGTCCCCTTGCCGTGCTGGGTTCTCCAGTATGTAGCGTTCAAACATTGGGGGGCGACATGGGTCGCAGGTACACTTTCTACCGTTACGGAGACAGATATTATCTTGAAGATTTGTATGAACGGTAGCCGTTCCAGAGGTGTCGTTGGATGTCGTGTCTTGTTGTACTAAACGTGGTCGTCGTGGAGTCTCCGCGTAGATTCTGGTGACAGAGAGGCGGGTAATCACGTTTCCCGCTCACAAGTAACCACTGTCGACACTCTGTTTTGCCTCTGAAGCACCTCTCGTTGCCTCGAGAGGCACTTCTATCGTTCGCCTCCGCTTGGTTCGCCGTCGAACCTTGCCCCAACCTGGCGTATCCTACACGCTACGAAAGACAAGAAGATAAGTTGTAGCAAGTCGCGAGACGCACCTGGGTTACACCAAACCCTCCACATTAGCATTACTGTGCAGGTTGCCGCCTCTTAGTTTTACTTGATCACTCACACGTGTTAACATTATCTATAGCTCCTGCGTCCTCAAATAAATTCAGACGTTCAGTTGCGAGGGCGGGCAACGAATTCCTCTTCAAACTCTTTCAGATAAATAGTAACTCCTCCTGAACAAAATATAGCGGTCAAGGGTACGGTAGGGGGGGTACCCCCAATTTTCACTACTACCGGGTCTAAGCCAAAAAAGGTATACCTCTAGATCACGGCTACGGTAGGGGGGGTACCACCCAATTTTCACTACCGGGTCTAAGCCAACAAAAGGTATACCTCTAGATCACGGCTACGGTAGGGGGGGTACCACCCAATTTTCACTACCGGGTCTAAGCCAACAAAAGGTATACCTCTAGATCACGGCTACGGTAGGGGGGGTACTACCCAATTTTCACTACCGGGTCTACGCCAAAAAAAGGTATACCTGCATCACGGAGCCCTTAAAGATGAGTACCAGCCCTGAATTTATCCAACTCACTGCTGACGTGTTTAGAAGTTTTTCAGTACTAAATAGAGGGAAACGGGGATACCCCAACACGTGTACCTTCGTTTTTGGAGATCAAGCTGCCTTGGAATTACAACAGTGAAAAACTCTAGTAGCAAAGAAAGGGTCAATTTCGACGGATTCGAAGCAAGCAGTGGTCACCTCAGGGCAAACAACCGACAACCGGGGCAACCACGAGCTACAGTAGATGCAAAGGAAACCAAAAGCATAGTTTGGTTGCACACTGCACAGCCTGCTGGATAAACAACTTTCACTTGCTGCAATGTCTCTTCACTAGTAGACTACACCATGTCAGGGAAGAATCCTGGAATTTTTTTTTTTTTATTTCATCATTTTGAAAACATTGGTCAATAAAGAGCAGGCACGATCATGTATCGTACTCACGACTACTGTTCGCGAACCAACGACGACAGCGACAGCAAATACCGTTGTTCAGAAGTAGCTTATTTCCTCTCTTAATATTGCTGTGCCGAGGCAACAAAAACACACGCCTGAAATATGTGCCCAAATGGTCCATGCAGCCAACACACAAGGGTAACGTCAAAACGTACTGTACCTCTTTGGTTTGGAGTAAAAGAAGGTGTGCATTTCTTTTGCGCATAGAAGCGTCAACCAAAAAAGACCAGTACTTCGTCCGTCAGGGTGACAACAACAAAAATGACGTAATGTGCGCTAACACCTCAGGGTGGATACCAGTAAGAGGGTGGATTGCCTCTTCGACGAGGAAATAACGAATGCACAACGTACTTAGGTCGGGATTAAAAATTCAAGAGATCTCTTTGAGATGACAACAGAAAATGTATATTTAGCGCTGCGAATCGTCACAACTTAAGTCACCAACTAGTTATTAGTTGCATCAATAGTTAGTCGTGTGCCGACTATCCGACTTATTGGGTTATTATACTTGTTGGAAGGATATTTGAATGCGGGATGCATGTTTTCATATTTGACCGGGGCGCCCTCGGGCGGGGGGGGCTGATATGGCTCGCTTCGCCCACAAGTCATCAAATCGGCTGGTCACCAGCCGGGTTCGCCAGCCGACTTGCCGACTATATTCAGATAGTTGGCTACCGGCACCTGCCGATTAGATAGTAGTCGTGAAATCCAGCCGATTCACAGCTCGAGTATATTTTCAATAGGTTGAAAACAAAAAAAAATGCAAATTACCTGATTCCTCGGGGTAGCGAAAGGCAATGTACCTCTATCCAGGGTGCAGGGTGCAACATAAAAGGTATCACAGTACACTACCTCTTACGGTTGCAACGTACCAAGGCCAAAAAAGTATCTTGAATAGAATGGCGATATAAGGTGAGGTAGCGCCTCCTCAGGCGGCTCCCAAAAAAGGGTACTACTACTGTGTACTTTCTCATCGACCAAGGCTAGGACTACTCTAAAGGCAATGTACCTCTATCCAGGGTGCAGGGTGCAACATAAAAGGTATCACAGTACACTACCTCTTACGGTGGCAATGTACCAAGGCCGAAGAAGTATCTTGAATAGAATGGCGATATAAGGTGAGGTAGCGCCTCCTCAAGTCTTCCAAAAAAAGGTACTACTGTGTACTTTCTCATAGACCAAGGCTAGGACTACCCGTAGGACGCATCAGCCCAACACACTGGCAGCACGAGACGCCTTCCGAGGAGTGCCAAAAAAGTACGCAATACGAGCGCGGCTCTTCATTGGCATGCGCTGGCCCAACTCCTGACAAGGCGTTCTACACAGCACGCGATGACTAGGCGCCTGAGGTATCCTAGAACGAGACAGAAAAGAGAAGAGACCTCCCTGCGCCACGCAACGCATCGAAACGGATGCATGGTCAATGGTCAAACGACCAAGGCAAGGAATCACCAAGTACCCCCCCCCCCCCCCCTCCGCGGCACGCAACATGGTACGTGTACGAGAAACATTATCAGCTTGATCCTTCCCCGCCCTGCCCCGAACCCTCCCCACCTCTCAGCGTGGTCCCTGCCCGCCTTATCCCCACCCTCTCTCCCCCAGCCGAACCTTGGGCCATTCTCAACCCAAACCCCGACCAATCACACGCCCATCAACCACACCTAGACCAACCAAAATGAGGAAAATCAAACCTCGGCCAGTGAAACCACGGCAAGTCAAACCTCGACCAACTAAATCGCGGCGTACGGTAGCGCACTTAGAGAGTGGGGTCGGACGCGTAGGAGACCTGCTACAAATCCCCAACCAAATATCGACCATCACACCGAGGCGACACGAACCTCGACCAATCAGATAGCGGCAACCCAAATCGGGACCAATCAACCCGCGGCGAGGGCGTAGCTCCACTTAGCGGGTGAGGTTGGACGCGTATGACACCTGCTGCTTGGTGTCTTGTGCCAACCGCTCTCCGTACCCGCTCGTGCGCATCCCGCTCAGTCCACCCTCGGTCGCCACGTCCCTCTGCAAAGACAGAAAAAATAAGGAAACGAAAGAAAAAGAAAACGCAACAATAATAAAAATAACAAAAATTAAAAAAGGTAACTGCAAAAACAAACGAGGTGCGCCAGTTTGGTAAATAAATCGGCGGAATTTGAAGCGGGAGAGAAGAGAAGGGACAAATTGAAAAATTAAATGAACGTGTAAACAAAATTGCAGGCGGTTTTGTAGTAAAACGCGGCGGAATCTGAAGGGGGGGGGGAGGGGTCCGTGAGCAAAGCTGCCGTACTGCCAGGTCCTGTGCAAAGTGAAAATATATAAAGATGGCGATACTGGGTTTCGGCACAGGGAGGCAGACCCCCACCACGCCCGGCTTGGTCCACTCAAGCTTAAGGATAAGGTGATCGCAACCGTAGCCCTGCAACGCCAGCGGCGCCGAATCTGCATCGCTCTACAGGCTGGCTGAAGGAAAAAATATGTATATATCTCCCCCACGAATGCCGCTCGCAACATCTAGCCAAAGAGTGAATATTTGGTATCATAGTGACCTCCCTGACCAGTGGAAGAGGGTGACATGGCAGAAAAAAAAAGACCGGCCCCCGGCTGCCTCTAAGATCGAAACTCGGATCAACCAATGTCAGACCTTCATTTTTTTTCAATAATATTCAGGCTTTTTTTCCAGCGGAGGCGAACAATAAAATTGCTCCACATTTTGCACGATCCGGTTAAACGTACTCCAAGGCATGTCTGTACAAATTTTCACGCAAAAAATAGAAGATCTGACCTGTCTGTGTTCAACACTAAGAAGAATCTAGCGAAAAAAATTGATCCTACCCTAGAACCAAGTCATTTGAAGGAAATGACGTATCTTACTCATTTATAAGCACAAAAGTCCAGGTGTCCACCTCGATTTTGAGAGATAGACCCTGAAATTTTGCACACGTGTTCTACATGCCCATCCCGAGGCCTGACCCGCGGGGGAGGGGGGTCTTTTTTTTTCGCCGACATTGGGCTATAAAGGTGGTCCACATTTTCCGAAAAATCTTGACTGACGAAAAATCAGGCCAAAAAAAAATAGTAATGAAACAAAACCCCATCGAGTGAGGTCTTCGCAAGGCCACATAGAAGACGTGTGCAAAATTTCACGGCCTGAATCGAAAAAGCGGCGTGGACTGGGAATAAATTTGGGTTTTTGAACGTCAACAAGCCTGTAGCGGTATCACGGCACGCTTCAGAAAAAAATATTTTTGCAGATCAGGAGAGGGCGTCGACCCAACCCTAACCCTAACCACCAAACCTTACCCACGCTAAGGTATGGCTACGGCGCACGTTTTGGATTTCACGCAGAAAATGTGCGGGCCGCCACAAATATCGTACCTGTTTCAGCTGGTAATATTTTCGGTGCTCAGTCTGTGCGCGTGTGTTTTTTAGGTTTTGGCAGGAATTAAAGTACGTCAGCTGTGAGTTTGACCCGTCAAGTGGTCGATACTCAGTTTTGCAAGCTGTTAAAAGTGTCGAGATTAGAAAACACAAAAGTCCCAGGGATATGTCCCGTCGGGTACGAACCAAAGTACACCGGGGGTCTGCTTCTCGGTAAACACGCTACCAAGGTCTTCGGCAAGGTTTAGTATGGCCTCAGTACCGGTGCCAGACACATTGGCAAGTTTGGTACGGTCTCAACACCGGTACCCAACACTTCGGTAAAGTTCGGTACGACCTCAATACCGGTACCCGACACTTCGGTAAGTTCGGTACGACCCCAACACCGGTATCCGACACTTCGGCAAGTTCGGTACGCCCACCAAAAACACCGCCGGTACCGGTATACCCTAACAAGCATACCCCTCAATACCGGTACCCGACACTTCAGTAAGTTCGGTACGACCCCAACACCGGCATCCGACACTTCGGCAACTTCGGTACGCCCACCGAGAACACCCCCGGTACCGGTACACCCTAACAGCCACACCCTTGCAAAAGTCTACCGCACGCACCAGGCTTGGCTTGGCCCATTCCAGCTTGAGGATGAGGTGATCGTAACCGTAGCCCTGCAACGCCTGCATGGCCGACTCGGCATCGCTCTTCTGGTAGTAAGACACGAACGCGAACCCCCGACTCTGCATCGTTTCCGGGTCCTTCGCGAGGTAAACGCTGGAATGGGGAGGGAACGGAGGGCGGGGGCAAGCGGAGGGGGCGGGGGGGCACGAGGAGAGTGGGAGGGGGGGTTAGGAAGGGCCGGGTCAGAGAAGAGGAGGAGGGGACGGGGGATTGTGGGGGTAGGAGGAGAAGCGAAAGAGGAGGAGGAGGGAGAGGAGGAGGAGGGGGGGGGGGGAGGAGGAGGAGAGAGGAGGGGGAGGGGGGAGGGAGGAGGAAGAGGTAGGAAGGCGAGGAGAAGGAAGAGAGGGGATACGAAGAGGAGGAGGGGAAGGGGGGGGAAGGGAGACGGGGCGAGGAGGGCGAACGAGGGGGGTAACGGGACATAATGAAGCCGTGCGCGCTCGACTTCACAGCATTGCGAAAGGGTGGGGGTAGGGGGTAGTGATAGGTTCAAAATCATATTCCAAGTACCACCAGCATATAGTCAGCCGTGAAAGTGTTGGGTGTCTGTCTGTTGGTCGGTGCCATAGGCGTGTTTTGAACCGTTAAGCATCTACCCGTTGTGTGTTGGTCGCTAGATATTGATATGCACTAGTTATTACCTATCTGCTGGTCGGACAGCGTAAGTTGGCTACATCTGCTGACTGCTGGCCGCACGTGCCAGCAAAGCAACAAAACCAGACCACAGCTCCCCGACAATTAAATATGTACGAATAAAACGCCACTATCGCTTCCGTTCGCCCACAAAAAAAACACCATCAGCAGCTCCCGAGCACACCGGTCGATCCCTCAACATAGAACTGCGGCCAACACCATACAAACACAACACAACACCAAAAAACCTTACCGGTTAATCCTTCCGAACGCGCTGAACAGATCTCGCAGGTCGCCCTCCGTCGTGTCCTCGCTGATGTTCGTTACCCTGATCTTCGTGTGGTCCTCTCCCATAGGGGCAGGGTTAGCTCCACCCTCCGGACCCGACTCTCCCCTGCCAGCGAAGCCCACCTTACGGCTGGGAGGGACATACTTGCCGGCTCCGCCTACGCCCAAGCCCATCATGCCCATGCCGCTCTTCTGAAAATGTTTGGACGAATCGGTTAGCGTTTTGGGGATAAGGGGAGAGGGGAAGCGAGGCGGGGGGAACGAGACAGACGGCAAGCAGAGTGAGTAAAAAAAAATGGAATCCGAGACACCTCCGGGGGCGTGGCCAGGTTGTCCAACTCCAACAGTCCCGCAGTTCTCATCGCGGGAAATATTACCCAAAAGTAGTTTTACCAAAAATCCAACGGCTTGTTCACCAGTCCAACCCCCTTCGCATCAATACAACGACTTCCTCGCCAACCCGATGGTTCTCTCACATTTCCAACGACTCTCGACAAAAGCTCCCATCAAAAATCAACCCAGTCAACTTCTCCCTCACCGCCTCATCCTCAGGAGGCGCGGCCGAGTTTTCCGACTCCAAAAGCCCAGCAGTCCTCATCGCGTGCTTTCTGCGCATGCGCTCCATAGCCTCCTTGAGATTGTCCTCCATGCCGTTCGGCTTTTCGTCCGCCTCTCGCGATTCCTGCGGCGTCTCCATCTTGATGTCGTCGGACGATTTCATCGTGTAGCTCGAGTTATCGTCCACCTAATATCGTATTGAAAAAAAAAAAGCGTTCGTCATAACATGACGCCTTAGACCCCGTTTCATCAAAATTGAGCACTTTTGTCAACAATGTTTTCGATGTATAACGGCTTTCGCGGGCCGTTCCCTCGCGATTCATGCGGCGTCTCCGTCTTGATGTCGTCGGACGACTTCACCGCGTAGCTCGTGTTGCCATCCACCAATGGAAAAAAAGGTGTACCCCGAAAGCTACTTAGACACCGTTTTCGTTAAGCATTTTTCCGTCGCGACACAGCTTAAGCCCCACTTTTACCCATCCGCGGTAGGATGCGAAAAATAAAAACGCGAGAAATGCGCTGTGGGAGTTGAACAATACATCATTTGCTTGGCGTCTTGAGTTTTCACGCAAGCTGTCAATATATTCGCATCACACCATGTAGACCGTTCCATCGAACCATTTTGTCGAACACGGGATCAAGGACTATACATACCTCGCGCTAAGCCCAATCACCGCGCAATAGCTGCCGTCGGGGTTAGGGTTAGGGATAGGGTTACCGGTGAGCAAATGTGTCAGCGAGACGGCACTTTCACCCCTTGACCGAGGGCAATTATCCAAAAAAAAAATTTGACTGACGACAAATTACCAGGTTATAGTGTGGAACGATGGGTTTCGCACCCTTGACCGCTGGACGATTTCCCTTGACCGACCGTCCCCTGACATCTTTGGTGGTGAGGCGCATGCTACGGTAGGGGTACCGGTTTTCGCCTGAGTGCCGGTTGCCGCCAGAGGGCCGGTTTCCGCTTTAGTGCCGGTTTCCGCTATAGCGCCGGTTTCCGCTATAGTGCCGGTGTACGCTACAGTGCCGGTTGCCACTATAGTGCCGGTTTCCGCTATAGTGTCGGTTTCCGCTGTAGTGTAGATTGCCGCTATAGTGCAGGTTGCCACTATAGTGCCGGTTGCCGCTATAGTGCCGGTTGCCGGCTTGCACATATCGGCACTATAGAGGAACTAACCTCCGTAGTAGTGGATACGTTTCGCGGTGGTAAAAGGGTCAATGACAAAAACACTCAACCACTGTGTCCAAGTTTGGGCCAAGGTCTACAGACCTCGCGCTACATATGGCCCATCACCGCGCTATTGCGCATCGCCGCTCAAGCGGCGCTACTGCGCACCGTGTAATACGCAAGAACCCCCCCCCCCTCGACGGAGTTTTTCAAGCTAGCTTTCCGATAACGGCGAGAGCACAACCACCAAGCGATGCTTCCGTGGATAGACGTTTCCAAAGCCACCATTCTCGCTGTGCACCCCCATTGTTTTGGAGTCTATGGTCCCAAGGACTCAGCCATGCACGACATGATTGCACCCCCCCCGCCCTCTTGCTTGCGCGAAAATCGACTCGGAATGTCTCGAGGAGGTGTGGCATTTTGAGTGTTATATGGTACCCACCACCACCGCACCTGTGCGGCTAGCCCAAACTTGGGCCACTTGGCGCGCTCCATGCACGACTTGTGGAACTTGGTGTGCTCCGTGAAGACCTTGACCTTCGTCGTTCTCTTCACCTGCTCCAGCGGTACCGGTATTTCAGGACGCAAAGACACGAATAGAGGAGCAAAGCCGTGCGTAAGAAAGTTGGAAACCAAAACATGACACACAAACAAACAAACAAACAAACAAACAAACAAACAAGCAAGCAAACAAAAACGAACACACAAACAAACAAACAAAACAAACCAGCAAACAAACGAACAAACATGCACAAAAAACAAAAAAACACGAACAACCAGGTGTAATAGGAAACAAGACACAACCAAGTCGGCAAACACGCACAGACACAGAGATAAATAGGAAGACACGTTCTCCGCAAAATATGACAAAAACACAGCAAAGACACACAACCAGCAGGGTAAAAAAAAAACTGTCCCCGCCATATCATCCCGGCCATAAGGTGCGTAACATATTTTGGCCGGGTTTCGCTCGGGACTCCCCTACGGAGGGCTTCCGCAACAAACCTGTGTGTTCTTATTTTGTCTTTATTTTTCATTTTGTATCATCGCTTTTACTTTCCAGCTCAATTCGTAGGAGGTTTTACCGTCACCGCCGACCTTACTGTCAAGCCGTGGAAGCAGGCGACATCCTTTCTCCCCCCCCGGTACGTGCCTCCATTTTTGGTCGCGCATACCGGCAGGGTTCGGTATTCCCACTGCCCGTCGTTTCCATCGTAATATTACCAGGGTGCGGGTGTGAGTACCAATCGAAGGACAGCAGCAACCAGCAACAAAAACAGAAGCACGGGTCATATCAGGCCAGGGGTCTCTCTCTGTCACCTTAGCCCCGTTGTCGTTGAGGTGGTACTCCACGATGCTCTTCACCCCCTTCGAGTCCACCGCGGACTCTTGCCGGGGGGGCAGGTACTCATCGTCGTCATCATCATCACCCCACGCTTGCCGTCCCGACATGGTTGAAGAGGGAATCAGAGGTCTCTTCCTGGGGACTGGTAAAAACAGTAACAGGGCGTTTTTCGTGTGGGGGGGGGGCGGGGGCGGTGTTGGAAAAAAATTGTACGTAGAATAATCAAGACAGGCGTAGAATAATCAAGACAGGGTTGAAGAGGGAGAGGGGGCTCTTCCCGGAGACTGGAAAACAAACAAATAATGGAGGGGGGGGGGGGGGGGGGGTCGGAAGGGGGGGGTGTTAGAAAAAAAGCTTTTTGGGGGGACTGGAAAGAAAACAACAGACAGCAGGGCGTTTCTTTGTGGCTTTGTAGGGGGTGGGGAGGAGAGCACCTGTGTTGGAAAAAAAAGCACGCTTGCCGTCGGGAGATGGTTGAGGAGGGAAGGGGGGGTCTCTTCCTGGGGACAGGCAAAAAGTAAAAGGAAAAGAGTAGAGCGTCGGTCACAATCATGGTGAATTATAGCGGGGGCAGCGGTGTTATGAAAAACGCCCATGTATACATAAACAAATGAGACAACGGTCATATCCGTCACAAGCAAGTATTTGCGAAGAAATCGAGAGGGGGGCATTGCCGTTAGGAAAAAACGCTTATCCACTACCACTGTAGATATACTATCCTTTGCTACGTATCATGATACTAGGATAATTTTTTTAGAACAAGCTTGCGGGGTACAGAAGCTACAAATAAACGCCTTCCTATCCAAAGCGATGCCAGGTACCATCTAGCTTTCACTCTAGCACCACCAATTCTTGGGTCGCCGTGCCTGCTACTGGCAAGTTCCGTAGTGACGTCCATTCCAAGCACACCGCTACAGTTGGGAATATACTGCGGTACTGAACTCTGGTATGGTAGGTTAAGACATCAATATGATCGATGCGGTGACCTCTGCCCGTGTCTGTCGAGCTCGTGCGTCATAGAGCTCGTGCGTCATAGATTATGTACACCTTCATTTCATTTTGTTTTTCAAGGCCACGGAGGATCTTATCCGTCCCCTCGTCGCCGGGCTCAATATTTCCACCATTATTTTTTTTTAAACATTACGACGGTTTCGAAAGACTCATCACTTTCCACCACTCAGTGGCCGCGATGCGATATTATGCATGAATCGAACTCAGGCCATGAGGATCGCATTCTGGCTTGTTGGGGCCATCAGAACGGCGTGCTTTAGCGGCAACATGGCGGCCCCACAAGTTAGGAGGGTTACCGGTTTCGTCAGTCATGACATCGAGACGCATCTATCAAACTCATTGAGGGTCTATCGAATTCAATGGGGCGACTGAAAAGGTTTGAAAACCGCAAACCTTGACCGCGTCTCTCTATTCTCCAGCTACAGTAGTGACTTAAAAAATGTATTTGAAGCGATTTCTAGAATTCATCCGATAGAAAACAGAACCAAGCCAAAAACCACGAATAGACCGGTCGAAAAAAGACACATTCGTATACAAAACTGGGTGAATTTCCTGTGGGATGTGGGATCCTTCGCGCCCTCAGAGGGCATGGGCATGGGGCGCGCAGTTCTTAGTTTTTAGCCCAGTAAGGAATCGGACAGACAAGGTTGGATTGGACACAATTAAGCTTTCCGCCACAGAAGAATCCGGTGCTAATGGGAACGGTATCTTAAGCCTCGAAGACGAGCTATGAGGTGACCTTCGCCCAGAGTATGCCAAGCTCGCGCTTCGTATCGTGGCGCGCGGTGTCTTCTGCTGCTGTCCTGGCATGAACCCCGGCAGGCCATTGCGAGTAAAAATTGCCATGCTGTCATTCGATTCGATCACGATGGGGGAGATGTAGATGCTGCCAAAACACCAAACATACCACGGCAGCAGCAGCAGCAGCAGCAGCAGCAGCAGCAGCAGCAGCAACAGTATCGCACACGTTACCAGCACCTGGTACTGCTACTCGTACTGCTGTAACCGCGCCGGCTATATACGAGTCTAGATCGCGTCGATCTGAATCTGTAGTCCTCCACCTCGCATTCTCGAAGACAAAACACAAGCACTCATTTGAGGATTTGATGACAATCACAAACTAGACCCAATATCTCGTATCAGGTGTACAATCTAAATCCCCGCTGAGGTCGAGGTACTGCCGTATGCAGCGTCAGCAACACATGCAACCTAGTGCACAGCATGCACTTCATGAGCACTCCAAAAGAGAGAGGAGCTCGCTCGTCGTCTGAGTGAAGCAGCCCGTCGTCTAAGCGTAGCACTCCCACCACAGCTGGTCAGGGGTCAGGGCGATAACCATCCACACAAGCAACAAATCTACCATCTACCACTACGGAGAACTATCCCGTATCCCATGCAAGCAACGTCTCCAACAGCTCGATGCAACTGCGTGGCAAGCTTACCTTAGCAAGGAGTGAGGTGCTGCAGTTCCAGCAAAGATAGGTTTCCTATACCGCGCCGAGTCTGGGCGTCGATGCCACGAGGCGTGGGTGGAATGTATACCACCGTAAACGCCATGTACGGGAATCGGGGATTTATGGAAACCCCTTTCAAGGATTTTGCGGTGCAAATTGCAAACACTTGTTGCATTTGGCGTTCCCATTGTCATCATAGCAAAAGCGCTCAACGTGCAGCAGGCAACCTCATTTCCAGCTGGCTGGTAAGGGAGGAAGTCGAGCGGGCGATCCCGACGAAATCAGCCAAGATAAGTAAAAGTCGACTGCGAAATCTGTTGCTGAACAAAGAGTTGCCCTTTGCGCTCTGCTTGTTTCGTGCTCTGGAAAAAATCGAGTATCACGCTGCGTTGCAGAATGGCTCCCTGTGGTGCAGTGTCGGCAGCCGTGACAGCTGTGGTGGCATGCTTGATGTTCGCTGTTATGTACGGAGGGAAGCAGTCGGAGCAGCAGAGTGGTGGTGGTGAGGAATACCAGCTCGGGTCGGGGAAGATGTTCGACACCATCGCCCCTCGATACGATCTCATCAACAAGGTATGATACAGTAGCATCATCATGCACGAATCACGAATACCCTTATTTCTCGTAGGGTCAAGGACTGCTGTATTTCTCCCGTTTCCGTTCATGTTACCCTATTGGCTAGCTGCCGCCGCTGCTGCTGCTGCTATCACATGATTTACCTCTGCTGCTACTCGCGCACGTTTGTGCTTCGCTGTTGTAAAGTCTAATTGCATTTGCTGCTGCTGCTGCTGTTACTCCTGTTGAGGCCCTAATGTCCTCTTATACTGCTGGTACGACAGCAGCATTCTTTCGCTTTTGCAAGATTGATATTGTATTTCCAGTATCGGCACAATCACGAGCTGCTGCTGCTACGAGTATAATAATAGCAGCAGAAAATCTTCACACAGCCACCGCACCCCAGACCTTCCCCGCCGGCTCTGTGTTCTGTTATGAATTATAGCTTGTCCCTCGGAAAACCTCAAGCCTTTCGTGGCTGTCGCGGCGCGATGCTCCATCGCTAATAACAGGTGATATCTCTAGGTCTGGACATGCAGTGGCGAAGGGCGATGATCGACGGGCTTGAGGTGAGACGCCGTCATAGTTTTTGGGGAATTTCTCCGTCGGTACTTTCGTTAGCGGTGCGGGCTGCGGGTTGCGAGTTGCGAGCTGCGGGCTGCGGGCTGCGGGCTGCGGGCTGCGGGCTGGCAGCACCATCAACGACCACCACCAGCACCACCGCCACAACCTCGTCGTAAACCAAAACCAAAACCGCGTCCCGGACACCACGAAACACGCCTCCTGCACCCTCTCCTCACCACCACTGCTGTACCCCGACACACCAAATATGTCTGGAGAGAGCACTTTCACCCCTCTTGGCAGACAGTACGATTTCCTCAAGTTGCCTTGGCTAACACCAAACCACAAGGTTTTCCTGTGGAACAGTCCGCCCTACCAGGTACGCCTTTGACCCTTGACAACGCACGCTTTCCCTTGCTTCACGTGTCTCCCTGATACCATACTGCTAGGTTTTAGTGCGGAACACTCGGTCCTACCAGACACACCCTCGACAGCGCACGTTTTCCCCTGCTTGGTGATCGAGTTGTCGACATGGCCACCGGAACATCCGACGTGGCAATCATGATATATCAGGAGTCCCAGCCTTAACACGCGAAGACACACGCCTACCTACATCACCCCCCAACACGCCCACCACCCTACCCCTAAACCCTATATGTTACTAAACACGCCCCCCCCCCAACCGAACGCTCTATCCCCAAAACCTTAGCTCCGACCGGGAGATCGAGTTGTCGACATGGCCACCGGAACAGCCGACGTGGCAATCATGATCTCTCAGGAGCTGGCCGAGCTGGAGTCGCGCAGCGAGGACTTGACGCCTGGAGCGGACACCCCTGCGGTGGTCGGAATTGACCCCAGCGCTAACATGCTCGACGTAAGAAATCGTCTTTTTTCTTGTACTTTTGTTGCGAACACAATGGGGGCCTCCCGATAGTGCCGGTAGGTGCTAGCCCAATATACCGGCACTATTCAGGGCACCAGCACTATCGGGAATATTGTTACTATAGAGGTACCATTGATGGTTTCAGTGGTGCCATGCGATTTCACCGGCACTATAGAGGGCAGTGACACTCTTCGACCTGCACTATTGGGAACCCCGCGCTGTACTAGGGCTGTGTGTTGGCTGATTGTTGTTGTTGTTCTTACATTAAGACATCGCCATAATAGTCCGTGGTCACTATTAATAGACGGGCTCCAAAATAACCCTCTTTCTTTTTTTCTTTTTCTTTTTCGCTCATCCCATCCATTGTTTAGGCACTCTTTCCCTGGACGTAACTCAGATCCGAGGTTACTAGGCTCTTCTCCGCCCTCCCAACTACCGCGCGCGCCTTCATTTTTATAGCGAGAAGATTTCAGCCCTCTCTTCCCTAGTCCACTCGCATTGAGTTGCGCCTACCCACGCTGCTAGGGTCTATCAGCAGTTGATTCCTTTTCTTTTAATTTCGCAAATAAACTCCAAAGTCCGACCCGTGTGGGATTTGGACTCTAGAACCAACTCCAGTCGCATTCGAGGGTGAACACTAGACCACCGGGGTGACCGGCTCTCCGGAGTCGAAGAATGCCTCGGGGGTAAAGATCAGTCGCCGACTGGCTATTTAGTTGCCTTGGCTGTGTATCACTTGCGGCGATGTCAATTGTTCGAGGGTTTCTAGGTTTGCAGTAAAACTTGTTTGGTTTATCATACTTTTTGTGCGTTAGTGAAGCCAATAGCCAGATATTTCTTGCAGCGGTGCCAACTATTCGACTACCTGGATTTCCATGTTTGTGGGAAGGCTTGTGTGGTTTTATCATGCTTCTTTCATGCGATTGTTAATCTAGTTGCAACTTAGTTTTTTCTCAAAGTCAGTTCATGTGCAAAACGACGCCAAATGGCTTCGAAGATTGGTCAAGCTGAATTCGCGCGGCGGAGACTTAATGCCGGGAGGAGACACTCCCGCGGTGGTCGGAATAGACCCGAGCGCTAACGTGCTCGACGTGAGAAAGCCTAATTTTTTTCTTTGTTTGGTTACAGGTCGCCGACGGCCATGTGGTGCATCGAATGTTCAATTCCTCCTAGTCGCTAACAACAAACACCGACTGTTCATGGATTTACTATATGGTCGTTTAATGATGTGTTGCATCGATCCTTTAATCGCTGGCCGATGCGGTGCATCGCATGGTACGTTCAATCGAACCGCATCGCCGCCGTTCTCAGGTGGGACGACGAAAAGCGGCGGATGCCGGGCTTTCCTCGAGGGTGGTGCTTCAAATCGGAGACGCTCAAGACCTGTCCGACATAGCAGACGGATCTGTTGACAAGGTACCCCCCGCCCTCCGTTCCCCCCTCGCCCCTACTCGATTAGGAAACCCCATGCTACTCTGCGACGGAATCTGGTCTAGAAGGCTACATCGGACGTAGAATTTGATGTGAAAGTTTTTTTCGCTGTCCTCACAAGTCGACGATACATAGGATCTGATGATAAGGTGCTTTCTCCTTTCCCCCTACCGTTTATTGGAAACCCCCTCTGGAATCATGCATTTGAAGTGTATTGGAAACCCCTCGTCCCGCCGGCTATAGATAGAGCCAGCGAATCGTTTTGCGATAGGTTTCCGTCCGTAGTCATGCCTTCAAAATGATGTTGAAACCCCTTCGTCTCCCTCGGCTACGTCTGTAGCCAGACAAAGTCTTGCAGCAAGGCATCACCCCTTTAGGAAAATAAATAAAAAAATGTTGAAAAGAAAATGGTTTTTGCATCGCCTGGCTGTTGCTCGCTTCCGTAAAAAGTAACAGTTGACGATGGCTTTCGGCATCCGAAACGTTCCAGACCGCCTGAAAGCTTTGAGGGAGTTTAGGCGTATTATGGCGGTACCAGAGGGAGGGGGCGCAGGCTCGTCTGAATCGGCGGAGGCGGGGGTGGGGGCGGGGGCGGGGCATTCTTCTGCGGTTGTAGCGATTCTTGAGCTCCAGAACCCCGAATCGGGATTATTGGCCTCCGCGTCGAGGGCTTTCATTCGGTGAGCAATGCAACCTTGGCGATTTAAGAACTGCGCACACGGTTTTTGGGACAAACGACTTGAAATTGGCGTGGGATACGTTTGTAGTTCGTTTTTTTCTTTTCGTAGGTTTTGTTGATACTTTTCGGGTCGTGTTCTTGAGCTTACTTGTACTACTTCGTTCCAAGGTTCTTGATTGGAGCTGTGAGTTGGCACGATTTAAGTCACCAACTAGTTAGTCGTTTCACGGAGGTGCCGACTGTCCGGCTGATTGGGTTTCCAAAGAATAGTGTGGGATACGTGATATGTCGTTCGTTTTCATTTTACAGTTTTTGTTGATAATTTTTTATCGTGTACTTTTTGTTCTTAATTTTATTGCTTCTTTCAAAGGTTCTGTGTTTTTATGTTTAAACCGTGTTACTGCAGCTGCACCAGCATTGATGTGGCACGAATTCCTGTAGCAACATCGCTTGTATTTAGAGTCGAAATTGATACTTGCGAGGAGGGCGGGAAGGATGGGGCGAGAAGGGGGGGGGGGGGGGGGGGGGGGGGGGGGGGTCGATACCGAACCTTGCGTGCGAGAGCAAAGTGTTACGGGTGCACGACGGCGAGCAATAATTCCCGCGACCTACTGTTGGCTCTGCTTTTTTTTGTTTTTCATGTGAAAACTGTGTATGGGTACATACAGCTCTCGCACATCTCATGAGGACGCATGTAGGATCTGGATTATCCGCAGTAGATGGAGATCTGCACGGCTTGTGCATTGTGTGGAATCTGGGAGTAAATTGTTAAACGGTTCAACTATGTGCGCGGGAAGGGGGTGGATTGCGGACACTGAACATAAGCATGCCGCGTGCATGCGCGCTTGCGTGCTACAAGGTAGTAGATTGGCGCTCGCTGCACCCTGGCGTTAACATTGAACGTTTCGCGTGGTTCCCGCTTTCTGGCCTCGTCCAAACAGACACGCGGCACCGGTTCTGGGCTGGGTAATGAGTGGCAGTGGTGCGGAGTACGGACACTTGAAGGACTCCATTCTTAACTTCCCGACGGTATCGGAGTGGACGCGCCACATGGAGAAGGCAGGCGAGACTCGAACAGCGTTGACATTAATGACGATATTTTGCAAGAGCAACAACAACAACAACAACAGCATGAACATCAACAGCCAATCCCCATTTGAGCTCATCGCGTCCGTATGCCCCACTCTATCGTCAACATCTCCTCGTCCCATCTTCGTTCCAGACTGTGCGCTCCTCCCCTCCTCCCTCATGTTCCTGGCTTTAATCTCCATTTTCCCACACCCCCCTGCCCCTGTATGCGAGAAAATAACAAAAGGGCGAGCTGGAATAAGATGGGATAATGTAGTCGAGAAAACATGGCAGGATTTAGGGCGAGACCAAGAAGAGGTACTGCCTATAGAGAAGGTTGGCGGGTACATGACAGAAGTAAAAGAAAGAATAGAAGAAGGGGAAAGGCTAGCGCTAAGAAATAAGGTAAAAAAGGAGAAGCATTTTAGAGATATACGGGGGGTTGAGGGAAGATATTGGAATGAAAACGTATCTGCACGGCCCATTGGACTACGCGAAAAAAAGCTAAAACTGCGATTTCGTGCAGGGGACCTGGACCTACCAGAAAGAAGAAAAATATATACCAGTAGTCGGGAGGAGGGGGACGTGGCTACTAATATGTGCCCGTGTGGCACAACAATAGAGAGTAGGACTCACATAGTAGGAGAATGTGAAATATACAAGGAGGAACGGGATGCGTTAGAGGAGGAGATGAGGAAATTTGACGTATGTGACATGGAAGAGTTTGGTAGACTAGAGAGTAGCGAGAAAACGATTGCTATCCTAGAAGAAAGATAATGGCTGCAGACGGCGAAACAGGACGGGGATAGCATAAGCAAAGCGTTTCTATGTAATATATGGAAAAAGTGTTTTGAGCGCCCAAATGTTGGAGGTGTCTTTATTAGGAGTAGGGACGGTTCTTTCTCTCGAAAGGGATGCGTGGTCAATGGTCAAATCGCTGAGGCAAGCAACAAATGAGAACCCCCCCCCCCCCCCGCCCTCGCTCCCTTCCATGCCCTACTTGAATTAACATTTGATCGGCCTCTCCCCCCCCCCCTCCCTACTTCCATTCCTGGTGTGCACCCTCGTTTCACTCCGCCCCTCTCCCCCGTCCTCTCCCTCCCTCCTTCCCTCCCTATCATGTCTGACCTGGATCCTTACCCCTCCCCACCCCTCCCGTCCTATTGAGTACACCCCCATCCCTCCCCTCCCCCCTCCCTCGCATGACCGGCCTGAATTATCCGTATGCAAGAAAGTGTTCACAAAGTGCGGAGTTCCGCCTCGCAATTGATTCTTGGTATGATGCGACTCGAACTTCATGCGACTTGCCGAATACCTCACGGTGCTTCGCGCTTGGTGCACGCGGTGTTTGCCTGGTTGGTGAAAACCCGACGTGCTCCGTTCCGGCGTTGTTAGGAGACGAGGGTCTATGGTCTCAAGGCTACGGCTATGCTTCAAATGAGTACACACCCCCCCTTGGAATCATCATCTCCCCCGCCACTCTGAATTGTCACCCCCTCCTCTCTCGCCATCTCTGGAGTGGCCACACCAGACAACAAAGTAACTCATTTGGCGCTGTCATCCATATGCAAGAAAGTAGGCACAAGGTGCCGAAATCCGCCATACGAGCGGTTCTCGGAAGGATGCAATTCACCCTTCATGCAACTCGCCGAACACCTCACGGCGCTTCGCGCTTGGTGCAAGCAATGTCTGCCTGGTTGGTGAAAACCCGACGTGCTTCGTCCCGGCGTAGTAGGGATGCGAGGGATTATAGTCATACGACCACGGCCATGCACAAACTGAGTACACCCCCCAACCCCCCCCCCCCCCCCGCCCCCCCCGCTCCCCTCTCCCACCCCCGCTCCCCTCTCCCCCCTCCCTTCCCGCGCCGCCGCCGCGTCTGACATGCCTTCATATGTGCACTGAACAGGCCTAGATGTGTTCTCTCACCAAACCATGGGATTTGGGACGGTCCACCTGTATCTCGCTAGGCCGCGAATTGGGTCTTGACAGCCTTGACCGGTGTACATTACCGTGGGAGTTTGGCTTTTTGTTTTGTTTTGTTTTTTTGTTTTGGCGTACGAAGTTCCTCTCTTAATTTGTTTTATTTCGGAATTTCGGGATTTTAGGTTCTAGGATTTTGGCATTTTTCTTGTCGTTTTTTTTTTTTCGGAGGGTTTTGGTTTTGGGAGGGGTTACGACCGTGTAGCTATCGTGCTGCGAGACTGATCTTAGTTCAGTTCCAAGAAGGGTTTCCCGGAAACGTCGGTGGGGTTATACAGATGAGCTTACAGTAGTAATCCCCGAATATACAGGGCGGTGAATCAGGCGGTGGTGTGCGAGACCCCTATTACTGCCTTGACTCGTGCTACGATAGAGGTGCACCACGTGTTTTCTAATACTACCCCTCGCTTTTGGAGATTAAGGCATGTCCTTCTTAACCCAATAACTGATTCGGAGAAATATAAATCTGCTTTTTCGCGGATGAACGATCGATCCCATGGCCTAGCTAGGTATACAACGAGAATCATGCCCCCCCCCAAAATGGCCTATTTCGGACGATTTCGGGTTAAGGAGCCCCGTCAATCAGAAAACCATTTCCGACGAAAAGTGCTACCTCTTTTGTAGCACGCGTCCCTTATTAGGGGCAACCGCCTTATCGGGGGCATTCGCCTTATTCGCTGATAGGGCGGATAATGCATTACGGTATTGGGTTTGTTAGCTACAGGCGTGTAAGATTGCACGTGGGAGATATGGGGTTTGTGGAGCGGGAATGGATCTTGATATATTTTGAAGGCATGTTTATTAGGGCATATGTTAGTATCATACGAGATAGCGAGTTTGGTGGAGATGGGTTGCCATTTAGAGAGTATAAGGACACGGCGGGTAGCACAAAATCAAAGCGTATATACAGCAGGAGTACAGGGAACTGGTGGGTGTCTGATCAGCACTTACGAGACATCTGCTGTTGCTGTAAGGTGGGAGACTGGAGGCAGAAGGTAGGAGGTTTCGAAACGTCTCTACTTGCGTGGAGGCGTTAACTGCTCTCCATTGGGGGGTATAGACCGCTCTATTGAGATACCAGCTGTGAATAAAGTGGTCACTGCCGTGTTGCGGGTTTCAGTGGTACGAGGCGATTTCGACCGCCTTGTTAAGAGATACCGCCCTTCTAGTACCGCCGAGCCATCCCGTGCTATCATAGGGGTGCAGAAGATTCTGAGAATTTTCTGAGCTTCCAACACGAGGAGTTCAATGTCTCACCCGAAGTGTGACTTCGAAGGCGTTCGTTCGCGCAAGACTCTTACCATTTTTTTTTTTTTTTTTTTTTCATAGTCCGGCGGGTGGGGAAAAATAAAGCTCACCACAGTTCCAACCCGACCAAGATTTCCACGCGTTAGTCCTAAAGTGCTTATGCTCTCGTAACAACGTGATCGTACTACCCGATAGTGCTATCCACGTGAGGAGCTCAACCTATCAGAAACGTTTGGCCCAAACGAGTGCAACCCCCTGCCGTGGGATGACTCCGCCTTATACGGGGACCAACGCTGTAAACGCACAGGGGCTACGATATCACGGTCCCTTCGGGATCAAACCCGTTTGGGGACTCCAGAGGGAACAATGTACTGCGATTATGATCTTACTCTAATCCCAAGTACTTTTCCTCAAAATCTTGGCTACGATTTCAGTGGTTCAAGTACTTTGTCTCAAAATCTTGGCTACGATTTCAGTGGTTCCAGTACTTTTTCCTAAAAATCTTGGCTGCGATTTCAGTGGTCGTAGAAGTTTTTTCTTGGATTGTGAAACACCGTTGGGGACTCCTGGGAGGACAAGTGTCGACAAAACGGCATATGAAAACGTTATGAGAGTGAACCATTGACCGCCTGGAGTATCATGGATTCCCCTGGGGTAAGGGATGGCGCGCGCTACGGTATCGAGAAGTTTGCACCTTTTCTTTTAAACTCTCTTGGGGTCCATGTATAGCGAAGAAAAAACGACCATCATTGCGATATTTTCAAGCGCTTCGCGTCTTCGATTAGCGTGAGCGCGCAGCAGACAGCACGCCGAGTAGGATGATGCTGCACGGTCCGTCCCGCACGAGTCTTTGCATCGTTCTTCAGATTCCATTTTTTTCATCGCTAGCTACAGCCAGCTGTGGTCGACGTCGTAGTCGTCAATTTCCGTCAAGTTTTCACGCTCAAGTCTCAAAGGGGTTGAAAAAGCTGTTTTCACTTGAGGAAGTCTGCACCTCGCTCACACTCTGCCCTGTAAGAAAAAATTAAAGGGCGACCCGACGAGTAATCCCATGGGTAATAATAGCAGACTAAAAAAAAAACCTTTGGGGGCCCATGTGCCGCGATAAAACAAAGTATAAACACGTTTTTATTATCATGGTGCCGTGGAATGCAGCACACGGCAGTGCCCACCCGTCGCCTAATTTTAGACTTATTATAAACAACCCTGTTGGGGGCCCATGCACAGCGATGAAACTACTATAAACGCCGCATTATCAAGGTGCGAGCAATGCAGCACACGGCAGTGCAAGAAGCTGCGGGCACGTTTATACAAGTACTACCACTAGTCGTCCCCGCTTTGAAGACGCCCATCTCAAGTCAACTCCCCGCTGAAAGGACGACGTTTTTTCCTGAAGCAGGGGGTGCCCCGCAGATAGACACCACCCGGAGGAAGTGGTAGTAGTTTAATACGACGGGACCTCCAAAATTGCTGCACATAACACCGGTACAGCTGCGTAGAGCGAAGGAGGGGGGTGAGGTGCAGGCCACTTTTCGTGCTGTGTGTCGAGGAAGTACTTTTATGGTATATTCTACACCATCTAAGTTTGGTGTTTGTGTGGTTAGCCTTGGTCCGTTTTCATGATGCTATGCTTAGCTTGGCAATTTTTTGCTCTTCTATGTTAATCTGACCTGTTGACCTTTTGGGCAGGAGTGATGGGCTCTTATTTTATCGGTACGACTATAGTTCTTATGTTTTCGTTGTTGGTGGTGCGTTGTCTTAACTTAACCGATATTTTGTATTTAATGCTTTCCTCTGTATTTCGTGTGTGTACAAGTGGATATGGTTTGGGTTTGTCCCTGTTTGGTAAGTAGCCTGTGACGCGGAAGGTGTATCGTATCAGTTGGAACAGCAGTAATTATTTCTCAGGAGGTGCTGACTATATGTCGGAAATGTTTTCAACGTGAGGACAACGACAAACAAACGACAATAACAAACGAAAACAACAGCAGTGCACTACTTACTGTAAATATATAAAAAAATTAGTTTGAAGTCGTCCACCATGCAGCACCAGAACCTTCTATATCGTAGTTCGTGCGACTTCAGGTTCGCGGTGTTTTCCTTTCGTGCTAGTATCCTTGCTGCAACGGCGCGTCTTTTGACGCATGTTACGCAGTCTTTGTTGACCCCGGGGATGTTGAGTTATCGTCCCCGGAATCTCAAAGACGACTCCCCGCGTTACAATAAAAAGACGCCTAAAAAGAAAAAGCGATATAATATGCGTCTTTAAAGCGGGGACGACTGTTGTACTTGCCTTGGAGTTCGACTGCAAAATCGTCGTCGCCAATTCTGGCTGCCTGAGTTAGAGAGCTTCGTGTGGAAAGGATGCTGCAATGATTTCGTCCCAGCTTTTGTATTCGTCAATTTTTTCCATCTGAGGAAGCCCGAAAAGGGTTACTGGGGCTATAATAGTATGATGTCGTGTTAAGATACGGCCTCGAAAGGCCTGTAATTATCCGAATTTGAGATCATTTGGATGGGTTTCGTATGATAAGGTTGGCGTTTTATATTCGAGAAAGTTAGGAAATAGATCGGAGGCACGTGCCTCCGATCTCAGAAGTCATCCGGGGCTCTGGTGGAGCCAAATAAAGCTACGTCTCTACGAAGGCAAAGAAAGTGAGTACTCTCCGAGGACCTGCTCAATTGGCAGACCTGCAGGGGGCACTTTTTCACTCTTTGGCTTTTTTCTTTTTTGGTTTCCTGAACGACGGGGTTGTCCTTAAAAACCCATCTTCACCCAAAAGCATCGGAATCCTACCATATTCTTGTTTGCAATACGAGTGTTGTGTATACCTACCTAAGGCACGGGTGTGTTCATCGGGCTGCTTTTTCAGATTCCTCAAAATCAGTTCTGGCCAAACATGTCAGAAGACGGGTCAGTCGAGGGAAAACATCCGGCGGTCAAGGGTGTCAAACCGATCGTTCCACACTAAAACCTAGTAGTTTGGCGTCAGTCAAGGGGAAATATCGGAAAATTGCCGTCGGTCAAGGGCTGAAATTGCCGTCTCCTAACATCTTGCGCACTAAAACCTACCTGGTAGTAACTTGACGTCAGTCGAGGCAAATTATCAGAAAGTTGCCGTCCGTCAAGGCGTCAAAGTGCCGTCTCCTAACATTTATAACCGGCGATTTCGTTAAAGAACAACTGTTGGGGGGGCTACCGTAGGACAACTCCGCGTGCCATTTAGTTTTTTACATTTTTTTTCCATTTCATACCTAGGACACGACTTGTTCATTGGGTTACACTTTCAGTTTTCTCCAACGAGAAAGCTTTTTGGGTGGGGTGTGGAACCTCCCCAAAAGAACAGAGGGTGTACCTCTACGGTACCATGCGCCAGGTATACCTTGGAAAATACACATCGTGTTCAGGCGAGATATTGGATTGTTCCTCGCGCACGTAGTCGGGGAAAAAAGGCCAAAAGTATACTAATAATATTAACAGCAGTATGTATGTTTTGCCCCAGTCATCTCCCGGTAAGGGTTGCGCTTTCTGGGCCAAACGTTACGTTTCTGACCGGTTGAGCCCCCTCAGGCGTGGAACACGATCTCTCGGTCAGTATGATAAGTTTACGAGTGTACTTGTGTTAGAGCCAGGGCATGGAAATGCTGGTCAGAGGGCCGTCGCGCGAGCTTGTGTTTCGCGTGAAATGCTGAGCTTCTCCTCACGTTCGGCGCTCGGAACCTTCTCAGAATATTCTGCAATGCTACCTCGTGGGATGGCTCCCTCCTAATTTAATTCGCACGCGTCAGCTTTACAAAAACTCAGGGTACGGTGGTAGTCTATCACAGTAGAGGGGTCGCTTCGTTTTTTCTGAGGTTCCTCATCTGAGCACCTCGAATTTGATCATTGTTCGCTCCCGGCCGACGAACACTCGACGCCTGCTACGACAAAGACGACACGTTTTGGTCGAAGCGTAACACTTGGAAGGACGGCATGATACTTGGAAGGACGCAGCACTGCTTGGAAGGACGGCGTAATACTTGGAAGGATGAAGTAATGCTTGGAAGGATGAAGTAATGCTTGGAAGGACTACATACTACTTGGAAGGACACGAAGTAATGCTTGGAAGGACGAAATTATACTTGGAAGGACGAAGTAGTACTTGGAACAGGCTTGTTCTTGTAAAGGAAGCGTGCTTGAGGGCAGGGCACAGCGCCGTTCAGGTCTTTCACCGGAGCCGTACCAACTGGGACTACATTGCCAACACTTCGACAAAGCATCTACTGTAGCATACACACGAAGCATTCCACCATTTAGTGATTTTGAGGTTCTAAAGGGGCTACGCAAAAGGTCGAGAAGCCGTGTCGTGTGCACACAATACTCGAGGAACCGCCACCACGTCATCATCACCGCTCGCCGTGCGACGTTTATTTGAAGCTTGACATAGCTTTGAGATTACAGATGCCTTTCGTGACAAACAAGAGCAAGCTACAAACAACATTGACGAAAAGAAACGAAGGGATATGTTCGGATCTGCAATTTTGTCACGGCTCGTGTTTTTTTTTGCCGTCGCTAAGAGCGACCCTGTTCAAGAAGCTGTATCGTATGTATGATATGAGACGCAGACACCGCGTCATCATCATCACCCACCGCGAGAATTCTATTCGAAGCGTCATTATCATCGCCACCGTGAGGCCTCGAAGCGTCATCATCACTGCCTAACCCTTAGACTTCCATTCGAAGCTTGACATAGCTTTTTACCACAAGTTCCTTTTGTGACAGAAAACAAAAACGAGAAATAAAAGAAAAAACCCGACTAAAAACAAAACAACAAAAGTGACAAAAACGCCCATTTCATCAACTTTGTCACGAACTCGTGATCTTTGACAGTTGATAAGAGCAAGTCTTATGCGGAAGGTTGAGACACCGCGTCATCACCGCCCGCTGTGCGATTTCCATTCGAAGCTCGGCATAGCTTTTGCGTACAGGTTTCTTTCGCTCAAACACGCCGTGAGGCGTTGCAGCAGCCTGTAACGGCATTTTCGATACATGCGTTAAACCGAAAAAAACGGAGGGGGGGGGAGAGAGATGGAGGGAAGGAGGGGGGTTCAAGGTTAAACAAATACTACCAGGTACCAGGCCCCTGGTACCACGTACGTGTTAAGCCTCTCGAGTAGCATTGGGATCTGGTCTGAGTGGGACAAGGGTGCCATGCCGGAGCAGGGGGTAATCATGCACGCGTATGCACGCGTATGCACGCGCGCGTGCATAAAGTCCGTAGTTGACCGATGGATGGGTGTTGTCCAATAGACTCTTGTCCGGAAACGTAATGATAGTTTGAATTTTCATACCAACACGAAGTAATCTTTGTGTGCTCGGGACAGAGGGGTACGTGAGACGCGCTTCTGGATACAATCACACGATCGTCGCGCACCCATCCCACCCACCTGTCAGCGGTGCTGTGGTCTGTAGTCTTGAGCCAAAGCTCGAATCGGTAGACGTTGTTCTGTCCCTTAGACTTGTCCACAACCCGTGCCCCGCATATCTCGTCTCCCACGTCGATGGTCTCGCCGACTAGCCCTAGAACCATGTTCTCCTGCGCGACGGGGTTATAAGGAGGCGTTTGGGGGGGGGGGGGGGGGGGGGGTACTCATTTTATGCATAGCCATAGATCCTCGCATATCTACAATGTCAGGACGGAGCACGTCGGGTTTTCACCGACCAGGGAGACATCGCGTGCACCAAGAGCGAAGCGCCGTGTGGTGTTCGGCGAATCGCATGAAGGGCGAGCTGCATCCTACTAAGAACCACTCGTGAGGCGGACTTCCGCACCTTGTGCGTACTTTCTTGAACTTCGGATGACACCTTCGAATGGATTATTTGTTTTTTGGTGTGGCCATTTCCAGAGGGCGGGGGGGGCATGTTAAGGGGGGCATATAAGGGGGGGCGTACTCATGTGTTGCTTGCCTTAGTCATTTGACCGTTGACCACGCATCCCTTTCGAGACGGAGCACCGTGGCGGCGGGGTGTGGGGGACATAAGCATTGCCATGCATGACCGTTGCCTGCAAGACGATAGACCTCCGCATCCATACAATATCGGGACGGAGCACGTCGGGTTCTCACCGACCAGGCAGACGCTGCGTGCACCAAGGGCTCACAAGGAGCTTTTTGGGTATCTGCTACATCGCAAAATTGCATGGATCTGTGACAATAGACAACGAAAACAGCAACAGTAGGAAAAAAAACACCAACAGCAACAGAAATAGCAATACCAACACCAACAAAACCCCCATTTTCGCTGCTTCTAATCACAAGTCTAGAGGCTGCTAGGGCTGGGAGGTCGTCTTGCTGCGGCTCTGCCACCCCCCCTCTTTCGTGTTGTGCTACACCCCCCCCCCCCCCTCTCCCGAGAAAACACCTCTTCGCTACATCCTCTCCCCTTACTCCCCTCAAAACGCCTGTTAACCTCATCCCCCCCTCCAAAAAAACTCTGTTTTCCTGTCCCCCTTACAAAAAACCGCAAAAACGCCTGCTTGCTGGTTCTTACCCAGAACAGGTCGAGAGCCTGGCAGGGCATCTTGCTGCGGCTCTGCCACTCCCCTCCCTTGTCGTTCTGCGGGTCTTCCCACTCGGGCCTGATGCCCTTCTTGAAGATGCTGTACGAGTCGATTTGGCGGTCACCCACTTTCTTGTGAATCGTGCCATCGAACATCACCTTCGAAGGCGGTGGAGTGGGCGCGCGGGGGGGGGGGGGGTGAAGGGGGTGAGAGGGGTGAGGATTACTTACCCCAGCGTACCTGGTACGCAATACGAGGTAGTGGCAAAAAATGAACAACAGCTCCATCATCTAGCTCTCCCTTCCCCTCATCCCTCTCGTCTTCCCCCCCCCCCCCTCCTTTACTCGCCCCCCCCCACCCCTCTCTGCTTTTCCCGTCCTCCCCAGGCAGCAGCCAGCGTGTCACCTGGCTCGGCTTGGGCACGTTGTTGTAGACCTTCCAGAAGTCTTCCACGGTCGAGAACTCCGACAAGCTCTGCATGTTGCTCCCCCAGTCGGCTCCCGACTTGCCCCTTCCCTCGCTCGCCTGTTTTCGTTTGTTTTAACGAAAAACGCGGTGGGGGGAAGGAAGTAGAGTGCATTTGTTTTATTGAATCGTATGAAGGTGCATACCTAACTTTGACGGGACTTTGGACGTCGAGAAAGCCGCGGGGGGGAGGGGGGGGGGGGGGGGAGAAGGGGGCATGTTTATGTATAAGACTGCATGCTACCAGGTAGAGGTACAACATTTCGGCAAAAAATATTGTCTGAACGACGTGGAGCCTTCCTTAACCCCTTGAGAGCCCCAAGATCCTTCCCTATACTAAGTTCAAGTAAATTTAAACGAAAAGAGCGGTGGGGGGAAGGAAGAGCGCATTTGTTTTACTTGTGAAACGTATCAAGGTGCATACCTACTTTTGACGGGGCTTTAGACATCGAGAAAGCCGGGGGGAGGGAGAAGAGAATGCATTTTCTTTTCAAGTATAAGACCGCATGCTACGAGGTAGACGTAGAATTTTCCCGCAAAACATTTTCTGAACGACGTCGAGCCTTCCTTATAATCTCTTTAGAGCCCCAAAATCTCTCCCTATACTAGCTCCAAGTAAATTTGTAAAAAGGAAGGGTTTCCAGTTGTAAAGGCGTTAACCCGAAACAGCCGGGATTCCATTTTTTTTTTCGCAAACGTTGTTTTCGTTAATACCTAGGGCATGGAATTGGTAACCGGGGTGCACTTTCAGCGTTACTCAACATCAGCCTTTTCCTCAGATGGGGTATATCATAGAGGTCCCTAGGCCAGGAGCCTCAGCAAAACAAAAGAGTGCACCTTTACAGTAAGTAGCATGTGTCATAAAATGCACCGCTAATGAAAAGGTACCCGGTTTTGTACGGAGCTTCAGACGTCGAGTCGAACCGGGGATCACCCCCTCGTCATGGCGTCGACGGCAGGACCACGGCGTGTACGCGGATACAGTTTCCGCTCCACCTTCTAATTAAAACTCGCGATCTGGCGAGCACACTCGACGCGCGCTACGGTATCGGCGTACAGTACATAGCGCCTACATCATCCGAAGCTTCACACGCCGGACAGAGCTCACCGATCTCCACTTGATGATCTAGATAGTTCAGGGAGATATTGTATGATCTAGCTCATGCTATGTGGGAGCCGTACCATCTGCATGAGCTAGTAACTGTTTCCAAGGTTTTCGATCAGAAATCTATATACACAGATCCCGCACAACATATTACAACAGAGATACATCATCTACTGCATATGATACGGATGATCTGTATATGATCTAGATCGTGACCTGTCCGAGGTGGGGGAGTTTTTCACTTGAGAGCTCCATACCTCACCCAACCACCTTCCACAAATAAAAAAATTAAGCGAAAGCCAAATACACAACCCCACGGGCTAGGTAGTCACCTAACGAATACCATCGTAAAAAGTAGGGCATTTCACGGTTCGTGAGCCGACCCGCGGTTCGGGTCAGGAGGCTTACAAACTCTTGCAGGTCGAGTCGGAGGTCGGTTCATAGGGGTTCGAAAATCCACGGGTCGAGCAAGGTCGAGGCGGGTCGGGTCAGGCGGTTTCCAATGCTCACGGGTGGGGTCGGATCACCCGGACCGGACCCGACCCGACTCGCGTCAAGTGATGCGACCCGTGAAAAAGGCCCGGTAAAACGCACATCAGACTCGAAGATATTCGGTGGCGCCGCAGTTCAGCAGCTCCGTCAGTGTTGAGAAACGCTTGGGCTCAAAAGTGCAACTCCTGACGTAGCACGGCTGAGTCGAGTCAATTTACGGTAGCCTTCCTAACGTTTCTTCAACGAAATCGCCGGTCTAAAATCCAGCTCCCGGACGTATCTCCTGAAATACGGTGCCCCTTGGCACCTCGACCTCATCGTTCGATGGTCCTGTGCGAACAAGAAAATACGTCAACAAATACATATTTCATGGCATTCGTCCTCGTGTCGAGCAGCCATGAAACATTCGTTAAAGAAAATCGCGGATTTTTTTGGGGGGCTAACGTAGAATCAATCACTCGTCGGTAGAGTTTGACTCGTCGATAGAGTTTGACTCGTCGGTAGAGTTTTCTGGCATCAACAAATCTAGCAAAGCTCGGTTCACTTCTAGCTGCGTTGTGTGCGCAGCGAAAGGGACGGGGACATATATCAACCAGGTTCGGACGAAGAAACGGCAGGTGTGCTTGTGTCCGTCTGCCCACTATTCCAACTGTTTGATCAGCGCGAGGAAAGGAAACGTTTATGTCGATCTGTCTAGTAACCAAATGTTGCATCAGGGCGAGGCAACGACCCTCGCCTGGCCATGCCATGAGTACATGAGTACGTAAAGAATACCACACTCTAGATTATTAATACAGCACCACAGCAGTATTGTTCGTAGTCAGTTTGAAAGCGACCGTGTTCACCCAATTAGAGCCCCAAAATCACTCCCTATACCAGCTTCAAGTATTTTGTCCCAAAAAAGGGTTTCCAGTTGTGAAAGCGATAATGGTACCAGGTATTCATCTATGTGAGGGGCGATCCCAGGAAGGACACGCGGATACGGTTTCCGCACCCTCCTGGTTACGATTCGCTGACGGTCATGCACAGTCGTCGACGGATTTTGGCCGGCATCACCACATCCAGCAGTGCCCGTCATTTCTTGCCACGTTGGGGTGCGGTAAAAAACCCGGGGACGTCAGGTTCGGACAAAACGGTGGCTGTGCTTGTGTCAATCTGTCCAGATACCAACAGTTGGATCAGGATCAGGGTGGAGGCTCGCACCCTGATCAAACTGTTGGTGACTGAACAAATCAACAGAGGGACGATCACCGTTTCGACGGAACCCGGTATTCCCCGGCTTTTCGCTGCGCCCACAGCGTGGCAAGAAACGAAAGCAGCCTTTGCCGTTTTCTCGACACACAAAACTACCAGATAATTCACCAAAAGTATTGTGATTTCTTGCTAAGGTCCGCATCTTTTTTTCAGCACTGTCTAAAACGCGCGGCGAATCCGCGCTCGGGTCGAGCCATACCCTGGACTAGGTTTGGGGTTAGGGTGAGCGTTAGCGCTAGGGCTATAGGGTTAGGGATAGGTTGGGTCGACACACTCTGCATATTTGTAGAAAATTCTGTATGCATACTTCATCATCCCGTCAATGTTTACGCACGGCTACGTCTCCGGAAAAATCCATACGCGCAAAAATCAGCAAGAAATGACATTTTTGGAAATTTGTCTGGGCTGTTTCATGTGCTAAAGCCGGCAAAGGCACCTCAGAAATGACCCGAGCACTGCTAGACTTGGTGATGCCGGCAGACTCCATCGACAAGTGTACCAGGCAAATCGAGATTTTGAACTATTTTGCCACTTGACTGAAGTCCACCAGGTAGCGAACAAAAAAACGACTCGATTGCGATGTTATCAAGCGTCCAGGAAGAGCCTGAAGCAGTACGGGTATCGTCATGGTGCGCGCGTGTTTGTTTAGCCTCCAGCATTGCATTTCGGGCACGCCCCCCCTCTCAGCAGTTCGGCCTGCTTCGCGACGTCGATGCTGTAATGCTAACTGTCTCAACGTTTTTTTCTCTTACCCCATTTCCAACTCTTAACTTCTAGCCCAACTCCAAGTGCTATGTCCCCATGTCGGGCGTTCGGTGCTAAAAAGGTTAAGCTCCAAAGCGGCAACCACGGTCAATGCCATGACGCATTTAGGTGCGAGCTACGATAGAGGTAGCATTTTCTGACAAAAAATGGCTCTGAATAATGGGTCTTTAGAACCCCAACATCCCTCCCCATACTAAATTCAAGTAAATTTGTCCCCCAAAAGGGTTTCCAGATGTAAATACGTTAACCCAAAATCGCCGGAATTTCATCCTTATTTTGCGGTAGTACTTGATTGTAGTATACGTAGGCCATGGTTTGTTCATCGATTTCCATTTTTAGCCTGCTCAAAACCAGTTTTAGCCTGAGAGGGGTATAAAGATCCTCAAGTGGTTAGGAGCCTCAGAGAACAAAGGGTGCACCTCTAACCGTAGCATGTGCTGTCACTACGATACCGTTGGGATGCTGTACGAGTCTAGACTTTTATGATGCTCTTGGCGTACAGTAGTACTCTCAAAACGTCTGCTGCAAACTACGATTGCTACTGCGAAGAGCCATGGCAGCAGCAGCACGGCAGCAGCATACCGCATGTACAGCAGTAGACAGCAGAAGGCACCGTACCGCCGCAGCTGATGTACACCGCACTTCGAATGCTCGTGATAAAAGAACGACAGTTTGGCCAACTAAGCAACACAGCGTGCCTCTCTGTCTCTCGAGGTAGGCCAGCAGCAGGCAAGGGTACATACAGTAAAACACCGGTGGGCTCCGTTTCATTTCATGGATCGCCTGTGTGTATATGTGTATATGTTGACTAGAAAGGGATCAGGCCTACATACTGCTGTAGTTACGCGACTATCATCTGCAGAATGTATCTTGCACGTCAAAGAGGAGAAAAGGATCACACCACGGATCGGTCCGGATTCTTCTTTACCTGCCGGCAATTAAGAGCTGAGGATAGCTGAGAGATGGGAGAATATGCCGAGGGCGACCTCCGGATGTGCCGACTAGTAAGTAAGTGGCCAGCTCTAACAATAAACTGATTCTGAAAACCAAAAATGGACGTTTCAGCACCTTTGCAGGCGAGCTTGACCCGGGGAACTGAAGAATCGGGTCCACTCTTCTCAAAGTCCGCCAAGCCTTTTGGCGAGGCGCATCCAACGACGTGACCCGTTTCTTGAGGATGGGAGTTTTTTTTTGTCGATACACCGCAGTTGCCGCAAAATCAGTTCCGGATGCTACTTATCCGAAAAAAAGGCCCTTTATTCGGAAGAAACTGCGATATCTATCCGAAACTGGTTTTGCGATGCGCGACATTTTTAAATACAATTCAAACTGATACTCTGCAGAAACGGCAAAACGCCGTTGGATGCGTCTCGGAAAAAAAACCAAGCTAAACTTGAAGAAATGCGGGTCCGATTTTCCCGTTCCCCGGGTCAAATACGCCTGCGAAGGTGCACAAACCCCCATGTTCGGTTGTCAGAATCAGTATATTAAAAGAGATGGCCTCTTGCATCACTTCTACTCTCAAACTCAGCTCTTGACGGGTTTTACCCTCAGCGACCTTCTGGACAAGCAGCGGTCACAGGGGTCTTCCCTTCCTCCCCCCGGTACTAGCCTTCATTTGCTGTTTTATAGCGCGTAGGGTTCAGCATTATCACTTTTCAGCTTTCTACGCTCGTCGATTGGCGTCGAATTTTCCAACTCACGCTCTCGCTCTTTCGGCCTGTCGATTTGTAAGAAAGATTTCCTCGCGAGATTCAACCCTACGACCTCGACCTCAATAGTAACGTGGCTTACTAATGGGCCACCGACTAATAATACGATGTACAAGGTCAGCGCACGTCTCACAGCAGCGACATACATCGAGTACCCTTACGTACAGCAGAGGCATCCCTTCAGCCATTCTTGCCCAGCTGCAGCTTCCCTTTAGCTTGGAAGCTAAGCTTTGTTACGTTCCGTTTCCCACTACACATCACCGTGCTACGTTCGGTACCTGTGGTGCCACCTACAGGAGGGGGCAGGGCCAAGTTCTTCGTTTTTGTACGCCACACCAACGCGTTCAACTACAAGTGTTTCTTGGGACTTCCGGGTGGAAGCTCGTGTTGTCGGAAGAAAGCGGTGAGTGCAGCACCGGCCACCGGAACAACCAAGGCTGCCGGGGTATGGGGTACAAGGTTCCCCTTCGGGAGGTGGACACGTGCCTCCCGGGGGCGACGCAAGTCGAATGACTACTACAACTGATGATGAAGTATTTATGCAGAAGGTGTATATCGGAGGGATGCGTAGTGGAAAGAATGTAGATAATATAAGATATCACAGACATTTGGAGGAGGAGGGTTGGGATATTGCTGAGGCTCGGTGTGATAAGTTATTCGAAAGTCCACTCCGTATAACTGCGTGGCAGCAATTAATTCTACGTTTGTACTGCTGTCGCTGCTGTTAGAGGAATCATTGGTGTCAATTTGTTGTTTGTTTTCTGTGTCCAGTATTTTTCCCCGCGCGCTTAAACAGTTAAACAGTTTATACCGATGTTTGTTGCCGATATGGTCTGTTGTGTGCACATCGTTACTTTTGCTTGAGTTGTGTTGCTACTTTATATCTCTTTATACAGGTTTCGCTACTGCTGTATGGTAACCACCGTGTCAATTGTGAGGGAGAACTCACAGTAATGACATAGTTCACGTCGTTGCAGCGGGTACATCTACACCGCGCCCGCGTCTAGCAGTGCGGGAAAATTCTCTCGCAAATACATTTTGATGCCACCCCGATGTACGTGCGAGGACTAAAGTTCCACCGTGTGTAGTAGTAGTAGACGTATTTAAGCCTGACGATATGCCTATATTTTTGGCTCTAAACCAAATTAAGCCCTATCGTGTTTTAAATGTCTAAAAAATAGGTCTATTTTATCGACCTAACGACCACGGCAGACCACGGTGAGATGTGGATTTTCCCAAAATATGCACTTGGGCACATTTTGGCCCAAGTGCATATTTGAAGCAATTTTCCGAGTATTTTCCAGCAAACAACAGCATTTCAGACGACAAAAGCTCGAGGAAACATCAGCCACTCTGCAGCAGCAGCACAGCACAACACCCACGCAGTAATTGCAACGCTCAACCTAGCAAGCCGCTTGGTGTATCCCCAACCCGGGTTAATCAACCTGCGTGTACAACACCATCAGAAACGTTGGCGGTGGTCAGAGGCGACCCACTCTCGTGGAGCGTCATGCCTCTACGTACTGTTACTTGAAAAGGAGTCCTTGTTCATTCACGAGGATCGAGCGCACACACAAAACACACCACAAAACAAAACAACACAGCACAACACACAGACAACCAGCACCCCAACAGCCAACCCAACTACAGCACAACTAGCCGGTGGAAAACGCCCGCGAGACTCCTCCTACCCTGGCGTTCTCTGCGGTCAGAGAACTGGGACTGGCATAGTTCGTCGCGCGCTCGTGCTCCTGCTCTCTCGTCCTGAGAGGCTGTCATTTTTCGATGGCACATTTTTTTTGTTTGGTTTTTGTGCCCGACGTAGCGCATGGCCGGAGCTGCTGCTGCAGTTTACAACCCTGTTGCCTCTTTCCCGCGGATGCCTACATTTCGAGGGTGGAAATTGAACCGGGTTGAGGGCCAGTCCTGCTGTGCTGCTGTACTGACTGCCACACTGAGGCACACCGAAGGCGGCAAACGCCTGCGAGGTATCCTACATATGAAGCGAGTATGGAGTACGAAGCACTCAATGTTTTTGCCAGGCACCAGTTATTTGTTTTGGCCGTTTGTTCAAGCTCGCACAGCATGGGCAGGGGCGGGTCTTTCTCGAAGTTTCCACCCACTCATGTGCTGACTCATGACATAAATCCTCGTCTTGCCATCTGCGTCTGGAGTAGTGCAGAAATATCATAGTCTATTTTCAAGTAGTTTGATCTTTCCTCGGCTTTTCTTTTTATGCGTACTGAAAGAGACCACTATTTCGAGTTTTAGACATATGGTGTTTTTTTTATGCGTTTAAGGTCGAAGTATCGAATGGCCTAGCTCTTCCAGTTGGAAGTACTTAAGACCTAACCTCGAGGCTTAAATACGTCTAGTGTGTGGTTGCCCGGGGACAGAAGCGTCTCATACCCCGCAAAATAGAGCCAGTCTCGGCGGCTTTCCGCGGCCATAGCTCGCGCCACGGACGTCCCATGAGCCCGGCACACGGCTGAAAATATACCGACGGGTAGTCTGATCGCATTGCAGAAGAAAGCACACCAAAAAACTCTGCGCCGGCGGAGAAAAAGGGACGGACTAGGCAAAAAAATCAAAATGGTACATATGCATATGGGGCTCTTCTCTCGTGGACGGCCCACAAGAACTAAAACCGCTGTACCGCCAAATCACCGTGCTGCATATGCAATGTCTCTCTGTCTCGTAGTTTGTGACCACAGAGGTCGCCTCTCTATTAATAGGAGGCATCGGCACGGACACTGGTTGTGCTACTGATATGGACTACGACCAGGTAGACGTTAACTCTGTATAAAAGAAATGCCAGTTCATTGTGAACACACACACTGCACCCACGTTATTGTGGACGAATTAACTGAGTTAAATCGACACACGACGCGTACTTGAAAGTGTGGTTATTTTGTTATTTTTCCCCGTCCGCCGGAGGATAAAAAAAAAATAATAATACTTGGAACTAGTGTTGGATACTTTCGCGGTGTTGTCAGGAATCGTCTGTCAGGCCTGCCTTCTCGGCTTGCTGTTCCGTCACCGAAACAAAAAAGGTACTCAAGCACAATCATGCTGCATCCACCACATATATTAGGGCAGCAGGTCCTGGGCAATCGTCTGCTATTCTCACGGCCCTGACAGAAGTGGGATACCTGGTATTAATAGTGTATCGTATCGAAGGTGCATCTATCCTGTGGCTGCACAAACAGAGCTGCCGCTGCTTGGTGACGTCCCGTGTCTCACCTTATGCTCCCATAGACACCAGGTATTCTGAAGGGGGTGGAGCTTTTCCGCCGTACCGTTAGACATGCTAGCCCCCCTTGCTCTCGTGGATATACCTATCTCTCTCTCTTGCCTGCGTCTATGTAGGTCGGATGGTGCACTCGTGGTTTTCAAAGGTGTTTTTGGCGAGCCCCTACATTCCGCCGTAAAAACGCCATGCCAAGTCGTAGAAAAATATACGAAACCTAGTTTTTGCGAGAGGCAAATGGCAAATCGCCAAATCGCTGCCCATCATCGACACGAAGTGCGAGGGCTTATTCTCGCTTTGTATCGCCCTCCCATGGAAGAAACCAAGAGAGGGCACGGCTATTATGACGGTGGTGACATAGTGAGTGTTGGCGTGGGGGTTGTTGGCGACATCGATCCCGTAGCTGCCTCTACTTCTGCTGCTTCTGCCGCTGCTGTTGCTGCACACGATGATGGCGGTTTGGATTATCGGGCGTTGATCCGACAACAGCGACGCGAGCTGGAGGAGCTGAAGAGAGCTGCTCGGGAAGACTCGCCAAGGACGTGAGCGCCCATGTCTCAGTGCTCACTTTGCTGGAAGCACTCGCGTGGTGGTACTCGTTCGAATGATCGCAACCCTGTGTTCTGGGTCGGCCAGCAGCACCTAGAGTTCGCGCCCCGAACTGCGAAATTTTAAAAAACTGCAGACTGGGCAAAGGATAGGAATAGGATTCATTTTTTGCTTCCTTCGACGACGCTTCCATGCTTCCGCCTGGCAGGAGATACCGGTAGCGGTAGCAGCAGCAACAATAGAATAGCAACAACGAGCAGAGCCCAACTACTGTTGACATCTGTCCCTGCAACGCGAAATACATTTTCCAAGTCCAGCAGTGCTGCAGGTTACAGCACCAGTGCACCAGTGCCGGGATTAGGATTTTCCCAGACCATCCACATCATTCAAGCGCGCGTGGTTCTCGGCGGAGATACAAGTGTACTTGTACCGTAGCAGCAGGGGCAGCAGCAGCTTCAGCAGCAGAAGAATAGCGCAGACGAATAAAGTTAGTCTACCGATGTCATGAATCCCTATACTGCTTTAACAGGCATTGTATTCATAGTAGACTCGTACAGAGTAGTACCTGGTGTCTAGAGCCTTTGGCTTTCGGGTAGCACCCACGGCGGGTCACGGGGAAACAACGCAAGACATTTTTTTTTTCATTTTTTCTTGTTGGGTCGCACCTCTCGATTATCCGTGATCAAAGTCAGGGTTCGGGCGTGTTTTCATGTTTGCGAATCCCAAGGCAGCGACGCCCGGTCGTTGTTTGCCGGTGGCGACTCACCGAGGCACTCGCGCAACACCACTTAGCCACCAAGTTGGCGTAATCGGCTTCAGAGCCGCCACCGCCGCCGGTACTGTCTACTAACCCTGTCCCTTTTAGTGCCGCAAAGCGTATCCTACACTTGACACAGGAGTAGGGGTCCTCCAGTACAAGCAAGGCGGTGGTGTGGCAGAGCAACGCGACCGCCTTGTTGGGGAAATCCGCCTTGTTCATTCCAGGTTACGAGTGGAATTCCCCAGTCGCGCCAAGCGATTTTGACCGCTTTATATTGGGATACCGCCTCACTCAGACCGCCTAATTGGGGGACCTATACTGTACTCCAAGTGGTTTGTCTCGTAAAACGCGGGTGTAGTCCAAAAGAGTCAAGAGGGCGGACGTATTCAACATCAACATTGCTGTTCCGTCCGCACGATATTGTACCGCCGCGCGGGTCCAGAAGACCGAAGATCCGGTGAAGCATACACGGCAGCAGCCCCTCGACTCTCCGGATTGTCCACCCGGTTCAGTTCAGCAACCACACTCCATCGTTATGCCGAGCTGCACATCGGAGCCACTGCTTTCGCCCCTCTACTACTGTAAACCGTATCATACCTCATACTGTTTCGACACATTTTGTCCCCGTAAACGTAGATGCTGTTCTGAAGGGTTTAATCGATGCCGCCCCTTCCCGACGCCAACCATGTCTCTGCGCGTATGTGCGTCAGCGGTGGGAGGCCCTTGGGTTGGCACGGCGATAGAGAAGGAGATGGAAGTGGAGGCGGAGATGGCATCGCCACCGCCGCCGCTGCGCTTATATCTTCCCCACCTAGTGCGGCGCGGAGACCCCGATTTCCGCCGAGGCACGCCTCTTTCGGCGGCAACGGTAACGCTGATAGTAACGGTAACATAAATGGCGATGGGAACGGGAACGGGAACGGTAACGGAAACAATAACGGCAACCGTGACGGTAACGGTAACGGTGGTGGCAACGGTCACGGTAACTGTAGCGGTGATGAGAAAGGTAATTATCGTGGCGGTGGTGGAAGTTACCGCGGCTACGGAAGCCGGACGGCGGGTGCGTCGGTTGGGGGCTTGTCGTGGGAGGCGTCGACTATCGCGAGCCGCGGGAGTCGAGCCAGCAGCGTCGCAGTTGGCCAAGACAACGGTGGCAGCGGTGGTGGTAGCGGTAGTGGTGATGGTGGCGATGGTGATGGTTGTGGCGGTAACGGCGGTGGTAGTGGCGGTAGCGGTGATGGTTCCAGAGGTCGGCAAGATCGGAATGGGTTGCCAAGGGCGCGGTATACCGCTACGGTTGACGTTGATGACTGGGGGAAGGGGGGGCGACGCGAAAGGGAACAGGCGCAGTCGTGGTGGGCAACGGACGAGGAGGAAGACAATGGTGGCGACCATCGCGGCGTCGGTAGCGGTGGTGGTGGTGGTGGTGGTGGTGGTGGTGGTGGTAGCAGCGGTGGCGGTGGCAGTGGTGATGGCGGTGGCGGTGACCCGGATTTTCCGTCAGCGGAGCGGAAACAAACGCGGTGTGAGGCGGGGGAGAACGCAGCAACGGCGGCGGAGACGGCAGCTTCGAGGGTGATGGCTGGAATATCGCGCGACGCTTTCACGTCAAGGCGGAACTCACCTCCCGTCGCATCGGCAGCGCGTTTCTCGTGGGAGAAAGAACACAAGGAGGGTAAGGAGGGGGCTGGCGGAAGAAGTGCCGTCGCTGCAGCTAGGGCGCCGATTCATTCGTTAGATGCCCATCGCGCGGAATCAAAAGAGCGCAGTGACTTTGAGTGGGCGCCTACCGATCACCCTCGAGCTGATGAAGGTTGTCGCTCTGCCGATGTTACCGGTGGTGGTGGTGGCTGTGGCGGCAGCCGCACCGAAAACAAGGATATTTTTATCACGCGTGGAATTGGTGGTATACCCCGTGCAGCGCGTAACCGTGACCCTCTGACGACAAACTTGGCATCGTCAACTGTAGAGGCAGTGGGAACAGAAACAGCGGCGGCGGCGGCAGCGGCAGCGACGGACCTTCGTGGCGCTTCAACCCGCGTCTTTGGGACTGGGGCACGATCGCGATCGAGGACAGATGCTTCTCTCACAGAGGCGATGGCGTTGGGTTCACCTACGCCGCCGCCGCCGCCGCCGCTGGAGACCTCCCGGTTAGGTTATCATTCGGCCGCTTTCTCGCTCTCGGCCGATGTTGCCCCTCACCCTCGGCGCGACTCAGCACGCCCCCGCCAGGCTGGACGGTCTCCTGTCCAAGTTCACCGTGGTGGTGGTGGTGGTGGTGGTGGTTCCCGTCACGGAGACAGGCCGGGGGCGGCGGGGACATCGGTTTCGACGTCGGCAGCAGCGGTGGGGAGGATGGCGGAGGTGGGGGTGGGGGTTGGGGTGGGGGCGGGAGGAACGATGGGGAAGGCTTGGGTGGAGGGTCCTTTGGGTGCAGCAGGAGACGGTGGGGGTGGTGAGAGAGTGGGGAGGGCTTGGGTGGGGGGTCCTTTGGGTGACGGAAGAGGCGGTGGTGGGTTGGGGGGTGACTTCCGCAGCGCGGTGGTCGGGAGTTCTTTCCGGAGTGAATCTTGGGCGGATAAGATTGTCGTCAAGCGGGAGCAGCAGGTGGGGTGGGGTGGGTAGGGTTTGGCTCTTTGTGTGCGTGTCCATAGGAGGAAGCGATGGCGGCGTGAACGCTTGTTTTCCGGGAAAGGGGGGAGGGGGGGGGTGCATCAGAGGTAGCGATAGACCTGTTCGCGTTTTTTTCAGGGGAAGGGGGTGTGTGGGGGTGCTATTTCGTTGTTGTTTCGCGCGGTATCAACCCTGTTTGTAGTGGAAAAAAACGATCACACTAAGATACTGCAGTGTGTACCTAAAAGTGTAGGTGCAGTTTTATTTGGGCTCATCCCCACTTATTCCGGGAGCAGGAAGTTACAGGCAAGCTACCCCGCGTTATTTTTACCTCTCGAAGACCCGTTGTTTTTTGTAAAAACAGCGATTGCACGATAATTCTAAGTAATGCAGGTTGCCCCCGAATATGTCGGTGCAGTTGCAACAGTTTTTTTCATCCCCTCAATTCCGGGCGCAGGAAGTAACAGGCAAGCTACCTCACGTTATTTTCACCTTGTTCTAAGACCCGGGTGCGTTTTTTTTTCTTCCGTTCACCCCCCCCCCCCCCCCCCCCCCCGCGTTATTCCAAGTACTTCTTCCCCGTACACAGTACGCAACGCTTCGCTCTAAACGAGTCTACACTGCTGCGCACAGAGCGTTTTGATTGATGAGAATATATTTTTTTGTCCCCCCGACCCTCCACTCCCGAATGGTCGCATCACGCAGTGTGAATATGGTAAAGGCACCCACGAGGCAGTTGCATAGTAATACCCATTGCTGTCTCTGGAGTGGCCACACCAGAAAGCAAAGTATCTCATTGGTCGCCTTCATCCACAAGCAAGAAAGTAGGCACAAGGTGCCGAAGTCCGTCTTATGAACGGTTCTTGCAAGGATGCAGTTCACCCTTCATGCGACTTGCCAAACACCTCACGGCGCTTAGCGCTTGGTGCAAGCAATGTCTGCCTAGATGGTGAAAACCCGACGCGATCCGTCCCGGCATAGTAGGGATGCAAGGGTCTATGGTCATACGACTACGACCATGCACAAACTGAGTACACCCCACCCGGACCCTCCACTACCCCCCCACGCCTCACTCCCACCCTCACTCCCGAACTCTCCCCCCCCTCCGGCCATAGTGCGGGGTGGAGAACCTTTACCGCGTGCAAGGGGGAAGATATCGGGCAGTGTGTATATGGTAAGGCATCCACGAGGCAGCTACATGTATCTCCATTGCTATCTCTGGCAGTGACCGCACCAGAAAACATCTGAACTAATTCGAAGCTGTCATCCATGTGCAAGAAAATACGCACAAGGTGCCGAAGTCCGCCTCACAATTGGTTGTTATCAGGATGCAGCTCGCCGTTCATGCGACTCGCCGAACGCCTTACGGCACTTGGCGCTTGGTGCACGCTGGTCGGTGAAAACCCGGCATATTCCGTCACCGCATTGCGGGGGGTGCGAGGGTCTATGGTCATATAACTACGGCTACGCATGAAATGAGTACACCCCCCTCCGTCCTGCCCACCAACCTACACACCCATCCCCGTTCCACTCTATCCTCCACCGCCTCCTCCACACAGAGCGTTTTGGTTCGGCAGCTTGAGCGAGAGCTAGCGTCGACTGTGGCGGCCTTAAGAGATGAGAGGAGGGAGAGGAGGGTGCAGACTGAGGCGCTTAGGGCTAAGATTGATGAGACCGGAGGCACCATCAGGGAGCGAGAGGTGGAGCTCGAGAGGTGAAGCGGTGATCTGTGATTTGGGATTCGTATTGTGTGATTTGAAATGTACTTTGTGGTCTGTGATTAAGGCCATCTCTTATTATAGCGGATCCGAAACCAAAAATGAGCTTGATTTTCGGACGGCAGAATCAAACGGGCAGAATCGGATCGACGACCCTTGTAACGAAACCCGAATTTTCATATTGTTTTTTGAACAAAGTTCTCGCGAAAAACATTAATCGACAATGGCGATCGCTCGACCACGTGTATACTCGCACCAGTTCGCTGCGCCAGAGCATTTCAGCGCACACGCAGATGAAGCTTTTTAGGTGGGGCGAGGGAAAACACGCCGTGTGCGCTTCACGCCGGGAGGGCTGTCTTCCCCCTCGCTCCCGTCGATCTCGTGCATCAACGAGATGTCTTAGACGGCGGCTGTCCTCGTCCTCGGCAAATTCGAGTAGCAGCGGTGTGTGTCTCTGTGTTTGGCGAATGGTGCAATCGCGAATGCGACGAGAGTGGCAAAGCTCTCGTAGTCGTCACCATCACCATCCGATCCCATCGGCACGTGGCAAGGCCTGAGCGGATAGCGGGAAACAGCGGCAGCAGCACGAGTACGCCTATGATACGTGTTGCGTGCTCACAGCAGAGACAGATAGATGTCTCTGATGCGTGTGTCTTCTATCTTGTACTACTACAGCAGTACTATTAATAATACTGTTTTCGAGTTGTTACGGAGCTTATTGCCTCCCATGACATTTGTAAAACCAAATCCGGATGCTGTTTTCGGATGGGGATTTTATCAGAAAATGGACCCCCTTTTTCTGCTGGAGGCCGATCCGAAAACGATATCCGAAAATGGACGCCTGGAAAATCTATATTTTCGGGTCTATAAGATAGCCAAACAGGATTTGAGATCCGAAAACGTTCATTTTCTGTTTCGGATACGCTATTTGAAGAGATCGCCTAATACAAGGTTTAGCACTGACGCGCAACGTTAAGTCAACGCAATCCCAAGACCGTCGGACATGCAAGGGTCGATCGAAGCTAATTTATCGTTTGGTCATGATATTCGCCCTAAATTAATACACTGGGCACCTGGTACCTGCGTACATATACGTAACAGGGCTGACGGCTGACGCCGCAACGCAAAACTAAACCGAATACAGCGGCTGTAGCAGCATTTTTTTTGTGTATTTTTCCCTCCGACAATGCAATGTTGCGGACCATGGCGCTAAATGCTGTGATATCAGCATCGTACTACTAACGTGTCACGAACAAATGCTGTATTATTATTAATTATTAACATATTATATAACTAGTAATAATCTGTATTCATACTCCTCCCGATATTAAAGCGGGGGTAAAAAACAAAATAAACCACCTACCATGCATATGATAGAGCAGTGTAGTGGAAACTGCAGTAATAATTTTTTATAAAATAAATATGATGTTAGATCTAGCTCAAAAATTCCCCACCTAAAGTAAAAATACCAACACTAACCATTATAAAGGACAAAAAATAGGACCCCTCCCAATAAAAAACTCACCCATATCGTATATTACACGTACCAACAACGCAGCTTGCAAAGATGAGTATTTGACCGGAAATTCGTCGAACTCACGGCTGACGTCCTTAGAATATTTTGTATGAAATACACAAATCGTTTAAAATTGCGGACCGAAGCACTGCCTGGTGAAATCTTAGCATCGACTCAAACAAATGCTCGAAAAGTTAGCTTTGAACGGATCGATCGAAGCGAATTTGTTGTTTGGTCATGGTATTAGCCCTAAATCAACTCGGATGTATCTTCAAACCAGTTCTTCTTTTCAGATAGTGTGGGATAAGAATGGTGGAAGCACCTCCCGTAGGGCCGGTGCTACCTCCCCGTCGGCGAAGAAGGTCCCCATGTGTTACCAGCGGTTGTGCGCGAAAACCGAACACTCGGGAACTTTTCCTCCGGCGAGTAAAGAAGAACTGTACCAAGGTACAGCGAGGTACACCAACCCATCATAGCAGTGTGTACCTCTTTGTACCCGTGTACCACTATGCGGCGTATGTCCGCGTACAGCTAGTAGGCTGGCACGAGGCTTGAATTTGTTTATCAACCTTCCGTGTTTGAGGGGTGGTCGGGTGGAGTCTCAAATAAACTCTTGTTTCTGGCTTCTCTCGTTGGAGCGACGAAGGCTTCACAAGAGTGACATGCTGACCATCGATCTGTCCTAGGGAACTCCTTTTATTATGTAGGGGGTAGGGGACCGTTCGAGAACTATCCCCATCCCCTTCCTGGATAACACGGATGTATCTTCGGACCAGTTCTTCTTTTCAGATAGTGTGGGATAAGAATGGTGGAGGCACCTCCTGCAGCCGGTGCTACCACCCATCCCTTACTCTATACCGTCATGTCCGGTATCATGTTGCTCGGTACGCATCTTATGCCGGCTGGGACTTCTTCCCATACTCTCTTCCTCCGTCATGTTATTTGTCTGTCTCCAATTTGTGGCTAATTATTGTTGTATTGCAATGCCCGGGATATTCATGCGATGGCGACTTCCCGGATGCTGCCCAAGGGCCGCTTGGCTCGCTCAACGATCAACCGTTTATCGTACTTTTTACCGTGCCTCTTCAACTCTTCTAAAAACCGCGTTGCATACCATCAACATCAAGTGCAACGGCGCCTTCCCGGCTTCTGTCCAAGAGCGGCTTGGCTCGCTCCATGATCGCCCGGGTGCTGTCCAAGAGCGGCTTGGGTCGCTCCATGATCACTATTTTGTCGTACTTTATACCGCGCCTCTGTACGAGCTCTTCCAGAACCCGCGATGCATGCGGTTATGAAACACCAGTGCTATTGATTTTCACGAAATCTTTAAAGCGTATGGAACCCCTCGTTATCCGGTTTGGAATAATGTTATCACAGTTTCGTACCAACGAGTCCTGGGGCGCCTGGAATCCATGCAAATCTAACACCTGTGTGTTCTCCTTCGACCTGTTGTATCAATAGTGCCGATCTTTTGTGCTTTCGCGTTATGATACCCGGTAACTTCCATGCACCTCACAGGCACGGACGCAAAATATTGTCCTGCTTGATGTGGCTGGTGTATGCTAATCATTTTTTAAAAGCCCTTGTACGGTACCCGATCAAATGGCCCCAGATGAGATTCCGCATGGAATTTGGACCACAGTGGCCGCCATGTTTTGTGGTCTAGCAAAAGGAGGGTGTGAGACTAGCACACGATGCGATATCACGTTAGGATGCCTTACTAAACTGCGAGCTGGATCTTCCGCAGAGCTCAATGTGCCCTGCATGTGTGCCGCCTGTTGGGTGTACCATCACTTGTTATATCGCTATGACAACAAAGCACCAGCGTCTGCTTGACCCCTCCCCCAAGTTCATGATCGAAATGTACTTGTTACGCATTTCTGCACGGACATGAAACATTCTATAAAACACGCAGAGCTCCAGGTGTACCCCCTCTCGAGCCGCGTCGGCTTGTTGTCGGGGGGCTCCGTTGCGTGAGGAGCGGAGGTTCGTGAAATGGAAATCCTCGATCAAGACCAGTACTGTACATAGGGTGCCTTCGAGTACTGTCCTACTGCCGAGCATGCGTACTAATCGTACAGAGACGACCCAGCAACCAAAACAGAGCACGGTCCACACGTAGTCTACTTCCAACTCCAAACTGAAATATATGTCCGTCCGGGTCGAGGGGAAACATGGTGTAAAAAGCCTCCTCTTATGACCCAGGGTTTCCTGGTGCTCCCTTTCCATTCTGTTACTCTAGTGTCACCTTCCTCCCCTCGACCATGTTGAACGGGTTGTGTCTGTGCTTTGAGCCATCTTCCATCCCAACACAACCTGGATTCCCAACATAACCTGGGTTTGATGGGTTCCCCACCAGCGTGAGGATCAGGCGGAGGGTCCGCGATGCCCTACCATTTTTTCCGCGGTAGTCCTTCTCAGTTGGGTTTGCGAGTTCGTTGTGTACCCACGCCTCAAATTTGGACTAAAAACATGGTTTTAATATGTCGCCGTAGTGATTTTCTCCAGCTGCACTGCCGTCCCAAAACTTCCCCTTCCGCATTCGCATCGATAAAGTCGTCAAACCTGACCTCACTGAGTCAAAACCCAGCATCTGCCGCCTTTGTTCCACCGGGGAACCTGCCAGGCGTTCCCATAAGTATACGTGTGGACATGTTCAAGAGCCCTGGAACAAATTGTATTTCTCTTCGTAACGAAGCTTTTACTGGGTCTTGCTGGTATGGTTTGGTTATTCCAGTCCTCGGTCGGACCGTGCGTGGGCTGGTTGCGTTGACCCCCCTCTGTTCTAGGTACCTCTTTCGTCCCGAGACAATACGGTCGAATTCGAGCAACAACGGCCCCTCAATTCCGGGAAAAAACGTGGTTTCTGTACCATCACTAGTATGTGAAAACGGGAAACGAGGTATATTGTTTTGTGGAAAACGAGTTCTTGGTTGGTCTTCTAATATTTCGCATGTTTCCACCGCTCGTATTTTCCCACGGAAAACGGTGGGTGCGGATACGGTGTTTTGAATGATTCTCGAATTTACTATTGAGCATCTAAATACTAGCGAGCGCGCGTCGCGCACCAACCTTGAACCAAAGTCCTCGCCATAGTATCATGGGCAAGGTTCAGGGGCTTGTCGGAGGGTGTGTAGCTGCTGGCACGTGGCTACTCTACCCTCTCTAAAAGCCTGAACCCAGCGGCTGCGATCGTACGATGATGACCTCATTCAGGTGAGAAAGGTCGGATGGAGGTACGGGCGTAGACCCAACCCAACACCTAACCCTCCCCTTAACCCTGACCCCAACCCTGACCCAAAAAGGGCCAGAAACGGGCGAGAAACGCGGCTGCGCCGCTTTTTTGTTGTTGTTGATATATATATATATTCCGATCTGCGGACCACCACATAACCCTCAGCCAATGAAACAGCGTAAAAACCACCCTCGAAGATCCGGGCGGTCACATTGTTAGGCCTTCTGGGTCGGATCGAGGTACGGGCGTAGACCCAACCCAAAACCTAACCCTAACCCTAACCCTATCCCTAACCCTGACCCCAACCCTGACCCCAACCCGGACCCAAAACGGGCGAGAAACGGGCGAGAAACGCGGCTGCGCCACTTTTGCTATGGCTCAAGAATTCTGGATCAATTTATCGCGTGTAGACCTCTTCCCTGTTGTGCAAAATAGCAATAAACTACAAGTATGTCACAAGCGGCCCCCGACCGCGTGACGGTGGCGTCTCAACTCCCCGCCTACCTCTTATGAAACCCCTCCAAAGTTGTTATGAATCAGGCCAACCCGAACTCTGATAGCCCCGCTCCCTTTTTTTGCGGGGATATCTACCTCTCACAGCCCCCCCAACAATTACACCGAGTTGTTGCAACCTGATTCCCCCCCTCTTGAGCGACAGGGCGGGCGAGTGGGAAAGTCGATCAACTCTAATGGGCACTGCTTGACTCCTTTCAATCCTACGGTGCTACGCGCTCTCGCTCCCCTGTGCCCCAGGCGGCCGTCTCTGGCAAACGCGACAGCTCTTCTGTCGCTTCTGTCTGGGCTATCCTATTTTTCCCGTCTCGAGACGATCGACCAAAAATCGTCTGTGAAACCAGAATCCCTTCCCCGCCTCCACAGACATCACTTTACGCGTACGTAAAGTTACATTTTGGATTATTTTTATTATTCCGATCTGCGAGCCACCGCATAGCCCTCGGCCAATGAGAGAACGTAAAAACTACCTTCGAAAATCCGGGCGGCCACATTGTTACGTCTTCTGGGTCCCTACGCCCAGGTAGCAGCTTCGGGGTATGCAGCAGGCTCTTAGCCAATCATAGTCATGCGTTAATATTCAATCTCAATTCGTGATTTCACATTGTTTCGCCGTATTCATAGGGTTAGGTAAGGGTATTGCCATATCGCCAAATTTTCTCAATCGAGATAATTGCAGGGCTTTCGAGGCCGTATCGCAGTTAAAGGTGGTGTTGCCTGCTGTATGACCGAGCCGAAACAGGTATCTTTGGAACTACAGTGAAGTTGGATTATTTTCCGCAGCATGATACGAGGATTAACCTTCTTTCTTGTCGCCCCCCTCGGGCGTGGAATTTACTTCCTTTCTTGGCATTTTGCGTGAATTAACATTTTCTTTTTCCAATCCGAACGCCTCATTATATATATTTTTTAAACCTATTTTGTCGCGTCTCGTCGTCTTCTCAACAAAGGCGAGGAGTGATTGCCCAGTCCGCGCTGAGGGAGATGGAGGCCTTGCAGTCCCGCTGCGATCGGCTGTCGGCGTGGCGGGAGGAGCAGACGGAGGAGGCGGAGAGGACTATAGCGCGCCTCAGAGAGGTGCGGGAAAACCGATTAACGTGAACAACAGTTATTAATAGACTACCTGGTATACCAGTACCGTAGTGATCCCTATACAGTACCGGTATGTGCAGTACCGGTATGTGCACTATAGAGGGAAATACCGGCACTATAGCGGCAACCGGCACTACTCTGCACACTGCCACTACTTGTTGTTCCCATCTGTGCCAAGCGATTTCACCCGCACTATATCGGGCAACCGGCACTACTCAACCGGCGCTATAGAAGAGCCTTTACTGTCTATCATAAGCACTCAGGTTTCGGGGATAACGCTTGTTGTCTTCCCCGAACCCAATGACGAAGTACTTACTTGTAGTCACTTATTTCTCCCATACACCAGGTGTATGTACCGCACGCAACTTCTCGGGAAATGTTCCAGGGTCAACAACACGCCTTCGAGAGGTGCAGGAAAACCGAAAAATCGTGAAGAGGATATTCGTAAGCAGTATCTGATAACCCAGCACCGACGTTTCGGCAACAAGCATTCAGATTTTCCCTTGGGGCGAACACGAACACTTTATTTCAGAGTTGGGCCATTTCAGGCTTTTACCCGTTGGTATTCAAGCTCGCATTTGGTTTTGGCGTCAATGGACTATTTTGTCGTGTTTTCTCGCATATGCGTTATATATTTTACGGTACATTATGTGTTGATGTGAAGAAGATTCGAGTATTTGGACCCTTTTGACGTATATTGTGTTTCGCATGGATAAAGGGGGCAAGGGTGAAACCAATGAAAACGTACTTGTGCCCCACCCCCCACCCCCTCCTTCCCTCCCTCGACCCCCTCCCGCCTCCGGCCTCCGGCTTTATCTACGAACTCCAAGGATAAGAGAGAGGTCGAAGCGCGGCTGAGACAGGCCGACGCTGCCGCAGCGGAGGCTCGCGTGGGTCGAGATAGTGCAGATGCTGAAAGGGATAGGTTGTCGAGAGAGCTGTCTTCCATGAAAGACTCGGTGAGTGATGCAGTAGTCCCGCGTTAGTACGGCACCTTTAGTGCGAGGTGCTAGCTTGTTGGGGTACCCTTTAGTGCGAAGTGCTAGTTCGGTGCGGTACCCTTTAGTGCGGGGCCCCAGTGTAGTGCGGTGACCTTTAGTGCGGGGCCCCAGTTTAATGCGGCACCCTTTAGTGCGAGGCCCCGGTGTAGTACGTTAACCTTTTGTGCGGGGCCCCAGTTTAGTGTGGAACCCTTTGGTGCGGGGCCTCAGTTTAGTGCGGTACCCTTAAGTGCGGGGCGCCAGTTTAGTGCGGAATCCTTTAGTGCGGGGCCCCTGTTTAGTGCAGTGAAAATCGCTTTGTCACGACCTCGTCCTACCGATTGTCGTACTGTCCCAGGATAGTGGGGTCCCACTTTATTGCGGGTATTGTCAGCTAGCAAGGCACCGCACGATAGACTAAAGGGGGATTTGGTGTCGAGGGAGCTGTCTTTTGTCGAAGACTCAGGGGGTGGTCCAGTGGTCCCGCGCTGGTGCGGTACCGTGTGTTGCGAACCCCCATCAGGTTAGTGCGGTGAAAGTCGTTGTCATGAACTCGTCTTACAGACTACCGGCACCGCGTGAGAGAGCTGTCTGCCGTGAAAGACTCGGCGGGTGATTCAGTACAGCCGTGGTTCTGCTATAGTACGGTTCCCTTTAGTGCGCGGCCCCAGTTTTATGCGGTCAGAATCGCTTGTCACGACAGCGCCCTACGGAGTACCGCACTGTCCCGGGATAGTTTGAGGTCTCATTTTAACGCCTGTGCGACTGGGAAACCCCGTTTTGGGATACAACTTACTTGGAACTAGTGTAGGGAGGGGATTGGGGGCTCTAAAGAGGTTAATGCGAGTGTTGTCATCTGGCAAGCCACCACAAAAAAAAAGGAACTGGTCACGCCTGCATATTTAACCCAGCTTCGAAATAATATTTGATAGTCTACTCCAACTCCTCTTCGCTGTACCTGTTTCCGAGAATTTTCCCTGACGGTCGGGGTTGGGTGATGACGGCATTGCTTGATTGGTCGATCTGCCGCTTTTTTTAATGTGAGCTCTCTTCCTCCTGTTTTCGTGTCGATCACGCGATCCGTGGCATCCTTTCCTTTTTCGGTGAGCTCAACTGTTGACCCTGAAACAGTCCCCTCCCTCCCCTCACGCCGCGAAGTTCTCGGCGGCTGAAAGGAGAGCGGAGGAGGCGGAGGCTGCGCTAGCTACCGCGACGGGAGCGGCTCAGGTGCGATCACCCCCTGATGCACTGTGTTATGACCCCTCCCGGGGTCTGTGGTCTTCAGAATACGGCCACGTATGACAATGAGCACCCCTCCCCCTCCTTTCCCCCCTCTGTGATCACTCTCCCCCCGCGCGCGAGTTATCGCCTTATGGTGGTATAAACCTAGCAACAAGTCACCCCCTAGCCTATTAATAGCTCCTGCGACAGGATCGGCTTAGGCGTGATCACTCCCCCCCACCCCACCCTATGTCTATGGCCATACGACCACGGCCATGCGTGAATATCGAGTATTCAACCAGGTTACCGATTTTTTTTGTTTGTTTTTGGCGGTCACCATGATGGTTATCGAGTAGGATCATATTGTGCGGGGTGGAGAACCCTAACCCCGCTCAAGGGGAATGATCTCATCACGTAGTGTGAACATGGTGAGGCACCCACGAGGCGGTTACATGTTAATACCCATTGCTGTCTCTGGATTGGTCACACCAGAAAGCAAAGTATGACTCATTGGCGCTGCCATCCATAAGCAAGAAAGTAGGCTCAAGGTGCCGAAGTCCGTCTTACGAGCGGTTCTTGCAAGGATGCAGTTCACCCTTCATGCGACTCGCCGAACACCTCACGGCGCTTCGCGCTTGGTGCAAGCAATTTTTGCCTGGTTGGTGAAAACCAGACGTGCTCCTTCCCGGCATAGTAGGGATGCGAGGGTCTATGGTCATACGACTACGGCCATGCATGAATATCGAGTACACCACCCCCCCTCCTATCGTCTGACGGTGGTGCAAACCTTACAGAGGGTCACCGCATAGCTATGGTATCGCGACGGGATCGACTCAGACGCGACCCCCCGCCCCCATAACGCCTGTGATGGTGCAAAGTTAGCCGTAAGCCGCTGCCTACCGTTCCCACTGGAATAGGATCGCACCTCCAGCTTGCTGGAGAGCTGACGAGCGTCGGGGATTACTGTTATAGTTGCCGTCGGACTGGGTGCAGCACGAGCTTCAATGTCGATCACACAGGAGCATCCCGTGCAGAGCCCCAGAGAGAAGAAAGCCAAGGGAAAGCCTGAAAGGGAATGCCTCCACGTGTCAAACTCCATCCTGTACCTTTTTCCGGCTTCATCTCTCTATCATTGCACTCACGTTTTTACGGGCTTAGTACTTGGATTTTGAGTAGGATCATATCTGCGGTGGGGAAAGGGACGACAAGTTTTTTCGTAGATTTGAGATACGGTTCCCATTAGCATGGGCGTAACGTTTACTTGCTCCATCTTCTGCCTGTACTGTACTGCTGTACTGCCTGAATCTCCTCTGCTCGTCTTCAAGATGGATAAAAAAGCGTTGACCGAGGTTCGGGAGGAATGTGAAGGGGTGCAAAGAGAGCTGAAAGGCTTGCGGAAGCGCGTGGAGGAAGAGGGGGACGGGAAGATGGTCGGGTCGCTCAGGGCGCAGGTACTCTTGATAGTCATGGACATCGTATGGAAAAAATTAATTTCGATAAATGAAATGTCGAACTTTCGCTATATCAAAATATGACAACCGAAGTATAGGAGTGCACACAGAGCTCGAAGGCTTGCGGCAGCGCGTGGAGGAGGGGGACGGAAAGGTGGTCGGGTCGCTCAGGGAGCAGGTACGCTTGATAGTGTCGGACATCGTATCAAATTTTTCAATCGACGTTGTTGTTGTTGTTCTCACATTAACTCGCATAATCAAGTCCGTGGTCACAGGACAAGCTCCAATCACTCTGGAGTAGAAGAATACCCCAGGGAAAACACAAACCTAGTGTTGTACTCGCATATATCATAGCTGGAGCAAATCATGCATCCTCCCAAAAATATTAAGAAATGAAGTCGGAAGTCAGCCTACGTACGTGCCAGGCCCATACTGGTACATATGTCTCGAGACTCGCATCTGGAAGCCGAATACACCGCATGCCACCCAGGGGACCCAACCATGGACAAATCCGAGGAGAAAACAAGGAACTAATAGTAAGGAAGAAAGAAAATGTATAAAGTATCGACGTCATGATTTACTTCGCCTTCCGACCAAGTGGAGTGCATGCTTCACTCAAATATATGAACGAATACTTGTCTCCCGTTTGGACGGTGCGTAGCTTTCGATCTATAATATATAGGGGTGCATAGAGAGATGGAATGCTTGCAGAAATGCAGTGAAGAGTCGGGTGGCGGGGTGGTCGGATCGCTCAGGGCGCAGGTGGTTTGATATCATATCGAAATATTTGTTGTTGCTGGTCATGCTTTGCGGAAGCTATATGACGATTGACGCGGCTTTGCATTCCCTCCTCCTCCTCATCCTCCTCCTGCTCCTCTCCGTCTGTCTCTTTCCTTTCTTTATTTTCCCGTTTAGGTGGCCGACCTTGACAGGCAGCTCGCAACAGAAAATCGGCGTTCTCTTGCCTTGGAGGCCAGGCTGGGTTTGCTAGAGAAAGAGCTTGCCGAGGCGGAGGCTGGAGAGGTACATTGGGGCCCGTGTTTTATCTTCCCCTGGTTTTCATCTCGGGAACTGTCTTTTTTTCCCCGCGAGCGCGCCGGGGCTATTAATGGCGTCGATAGGGTGTGCCTAGTGCCAGTATCATGCAGCGTGCTGAGAGTAGGAATGTATGCGCGGTGGCGTTGGTAGTGGTGGTGGTTGTGCAGGTGGCAGTGGTTGTGGGGCTGGTGGTGGTGGTGGTGGTGGTAGTGGTTGTGGTTGTGGTGAAATGGTGGTGGTGGTGTTGGTGTTGGTGGTGGTGGTGTGGGTGGTGTTGGTGTTGGTGGTGTTGGTGGTGGTGGTGTTGGTGGTGGTGTTGATATTGGTGGTGGTGGTGATGGTAGTGGTGGCGGTTGTGGTGGTAGTTGGTGTTGGTGGTTGCGGTAACGACTGTGGCGACGATGGTGGTAGTAGTGGCGGTAACGGGGAGGAAGGTATTTGGAAGGAGTTGCTGGATTTACTGGCTGTTCTCGCTCAAAGACTGCGTCATTGTCGTTTTTCCAGTCGGTTGTGTTCGATGACGTCCCCCCGGCGCAGCGGTACGGATGTCCAGTCACTTGCTTTGACTTATGGACGGTTACATTTTGTCGGGTCGCCTCTTTTTCTGTGGTTGCTTTTTTGTACGGCAGGTTGAAGCGCGCTCCCGGCTGCGATGGGCACTCGGCCGGCTGGGAGAACATGTCGATGCAGAGGGGGAGCGGCGCGATGGGGAGGGAGAGGGGGCGGCGAGCAGGACCCCCGGCGGAGAAGGGGAAGGAGGAGAGGGGAGCGGCTACCGCGACCTCCATCTCGCTGAGAACAACATCGGCTTGGGCTTTCGTGAGCCAGCCGCGTCTGAACCTGCGCGCTACAATGACGCGAGTGGGGAAGTTGTTGGTGATAGCGAGGAGAAGGAACGGAGAGGCGGCGCTCGTCTAGAAAAAAAGGAGGGAGCGGCGGGGGCGGCCGTGACAGCCGCGACGGCCGTGACAGCCGCGACGGTGGCAAACACGGCCACGGGGGCATCGCGAGGAGGCGGGGAGGCAGGGGGGGCGTTGTCGTCGCCACCCGTAGAAGGTTATTTTTCTCCACGACTTGCCTTTGGGCGTCCGATGTACGAGTCCGCGTCGCCGAGGACGGAGGACTTTGAGACCCATGACGAACGAGTTGTCAGTGTACGCGGTAACCTTACACGCGGTGGTGGTGGTGGCGGTGGCGGTGGCGGTGGCGGTGGTGGTGGTGGCGGTGGTGTTGCGGTTGTTGTTGTTGGTGGTGGTGGTGGCGGTGATGATCACAACGGGGCACCGGCGGTGGCGGCAGGAGCTGACCACGCCGATACTATGGCCAAAGGGGAGTACCGGGAGCCTAACTGGCGGAGCATGGTCCCCGTTTTGTTTCCACCCGGATGGCGGGATCGCGAGCTAGCGGCAGCGGCCGGGGAGGGGGCGGCCACTACTACGGTAGACACCGCGGAGAACCTTGCACCGCGCACGGGACGCTCCTTAGAAAGATCCACAGAACGTTTCCCGGTTCGACCTGCGGGAAAAATCCTGGAGCGATCCCCGGAACAACCTACGAAACATTTCGTGGGAAAATCCGGCGAATATGCCGTAGAGCGATCCATGGAAGCCCACGCTCGCGCTTCAGTGAAAGGGCAATCGTCACTGCCAGCGAGGGGGCGCAGTAGCAGTGGTGCAGCGTTAGGCAGCGCGACCGGAGACGAGTTTAGACCACGCGATCAGGCATTATCCGCGCCGGGGGGAGGGGGGAGGTGGATGTACGGAGCAGACGTGGAAGGGACGTTGGGCGAGCAGGGTTACGCAGATGGAATGAGCTTCGAGTATGAGCAAGGAAGAGAAGCAGTCGGGCGAGGTTGGCCGGGAGGCAGCGCACACTACGAGCTTGTGGAGTTTGGTGTTGCGCCAGATGGTAGAGGTGGTGGTGGTGGTTACGGTGGCGGCGGCGGCGATGGTGGTGGCGGCGGCAAAACTCGCATACACGGCGACGTCAGCGACGCCGCTACCGGGCTAGGCCCCCGAACGGTGGCCCACGGATTTACCCGAGAAACTTTCGCAGCGGAGCATGCGAGGCTTGTCATGAATGGTCAGCGATCGCCATTGGTGAGGCAACCCGCCCCGACCCATGCAGGCGTCGCTGCGCCAGAAAAGTTGACCGCGCGGAGCAACCGCGGCCATGAGGGTGGGTCGGGTGTGGGGGTTAGTCGTCCCCGCCCTCGTCGAGCCGAACAGAGGCCCGCTGCCACTGCTGCCGCTACTGCCGCGTTATCTTCTTCTACCGCGAGAAGACGCCAACAACGCAGTGATTCTCTGGGAGCGCGGGGGGCGCACCCGCCCCCGGGCCGGAGGGTGACCAGAGCGCTACAGGCGGAGGAGGGGGCTGTTGTGGGTGGCGTGACGTTCGCGGCTGGGAGGGTAGGTCGCGCGGAGTCGCGGCCCCGGCGAGGTAACGAGGACGGGGAAGGGAATGGGCGGAAGGAGAAAGAGAAGAAGACGCGGCGGCAGCGTGTCAGTGTGCATGTTCCGATGGCACGGAGAGCTCAGGATTCTGTGAGTGGGGTTCCGTGTTGCTCGCGCCGGAACGCTAGAGTCGTCTCTAAGCCCTTTTTTTAACACTAAATATGCTACCTGGTTTTTTTTCTTGTCTTATCAAGCTTATCAACCGTTTACATATAGTGGAAGAGCACGGCAGTATGAGTAGGATCATGCTGCGCCATGGTCTTGCGACCCCTTGCAGTATGGTTTAGAGGTAATCGTCATGGCCCCTACCCCCCCTCCCCCATCCACGCCCACCCTCATATCCAACCCCGTCCCGAAGCTCAACCCTACCCACCTCCACCTCTCCCCTCTCCCACCCCCACCCCGGCGCCGACTCTCACCCCCACCCCCGTCCCGACACTCACGCCCACGCCCACCCTCACCCCCACATTCGCCCCCACCCCCCGTCCCCACCCCCGTCCCGACACTCACGCCCACGCCCACCCTCACCCCCACATTCGCCCCCACCCCCCGTCCCCACAGCCGATGTTGCAGTCGGGGTCGAAGTCCATGTCGTTGTCTGGAGCTAGAAGAGGTGGAGCAAGGACGCCCTCTATGGTCAGCGGTGGTGGTGGTGTTGGTGTGGGTGGTAGTGTTTATGGTGTTGGTGTTGGTGATGCTGGTGTGTTCTGTGATAGCAGCGCGGTGCTTGGGTCATCGAACGCGTCGATTGCGAGGCGAAGGAGGAACAGCAGTGGCGCCGTGGTAGGCAGTGGGCGTGCCGGGAGCCAGGCCGGTGTGGGCTGGAAGAAGGTTGTTAGGAGAGGTTCAACGAGTAGCGGAGGCGTAGGTGGTGGCGGTGGTGGTGTGAGAGCGATGGGTTTGAGAAGAACCTCAGCAGTTGCAGGTGTCACTCGACGAAGAGAAAGGAACGTCACTACTGGTGGTGGTGGTGGCGTTGCTGGTGGTACTGCCGCGGTAGCAGCCGCCGCGGAGGCGTTTGTCCGAGGAGGCGTGGCCGGTGGGGGGGCGCGGGAGTACACGTCACTGATGAGGCGGAGGAGGGAAAGGGCTACGGCTTCGACAAGCTTCGCATCTTCGCGGGCGGGGGCGGGGGGGGCGGTGAGGGATGGGGGGGTGGGGGGGGCTGGGAAGGCTAACACTACTACGAGCAGTTGCGGTAGCAGGGCGTGGCGGCCTTGAGGTATTTTTGCTGCTGTTATTGTTGTTTATGTTAATACTGCTTGCTGTATTATCATTTCGATGAGGCTCTGGGCTAAAAGTAGGCTGTGCAGGGGTAGCGAGGACTGCTCGCTGCATTAATAGTGGAATGTAGTAGATTTCCATGTTTTGTTAAAAGAGAACATACCACCCCGTATCTGGTGATGTGTTACTACTGCTGACCCCTAGCGAGGGATTTCTCGTTGGGTTAGCGTCAGGGTTGAGTTAAGGAGGGTTGAGTTAGGGTTGGGATAGGTTTACGGTTGGGTTGGGGTTGAAGACGAGGTAGAGGGGGAGCCTTCGAGCGATACGGCTGCCCCTCCTTGTTCCTATGGTGCCAAGCCATACGTATTAGCCGTGTTTCGGGGACACTACTGTCGTAGTTGGGATTAGAGTATAACACGTTTTACCTCATTAAAAGGGTTGGAACAGGATACAAATATTTCCTACATCTCGTGATGTATGGCTCACAGGCCAAAGCAAGCTTCACACATGGCTTTCCCGTGCTGATGCGATCGTGTGCTATGATGAAGACGATAGATGTAGATGTCTTCGGTGTTGGAGAAGTCAACGTATTCATCGATATTTTGACCCAGACGTTTAGATTTTTGCTGGAGTCAGCTCGTCCAAATCCCGTTTCGATATTGTTTGTACTTGCAGACCATGGCCATGTATTCTTTGAACCGTACGGAGGGGGTGGTTCCCAACCACCCTCCCCCCTGAAGTTACCAAATGCGAGTTCGTATATCTCACCCACCGTTTGTGTGCTTTGTCGTCTGTGATAAAAACAGCGCTCAGCAGTAGAGGCAAACTTGTGTGGTCGGAACATGCTTGTTTCTGCTGTATGCCGGGTGGTCGAGGAGAAGCCGCGTAGTATGCGTCCGCTTTTGGCTGGCGCCAGTCGCCGCCCCCGGTCGCATCTCCCGACTGCTGTCATGGTCGTCGCTGGGGGGTGGATGGGGCCAACGCCAGAAACATCACGAGGAAGCACAAACCTAAACACTCCAAATGGATTTTCATTAATCGTTCACGCCCTTTTAGCCTGAAGAGCACGCAAGGCGATCCAGTACACCAGGAGGATTGTTTCTTGCCGGGCAGGTGTACAGTACACGTATAGGACACCGAACAAGAAAATAAAGTTTTTTACTTCGGAGGAGGCTGCATTCTACACTAATTTCAATACGACGGCTCCCAGAATTCTTATGTTCCTAAAAATATCAGTCGCGGTCTTTCTTATGAGGTGCTCTGTACTGTATGACACCACAGATCCGAATCGGGACACAGCTCCCATCAATTGGTTACTACATATGTATGCATACCATTCACGTCATTCTTGCCTGAGGAGCGCCCCAGGCGATCCAACACACCAGGATAATTGCTCGCCGGTCGGTTACATTATACTTCGAAGCACATCATCACCAAATAACCCAGCCGGGACATTTTCAATCAGTGCGGTACTTCGTGCGTATGAATAACGTGCGTATGACTAACTGCGGGTAACCGGCAGCACACATGCCAACACAGCAAACTACTCGCGAAAGCTGAAAGCTGCCATGGCTTCATCTCTGGGCGAGGCCAAGGCAAGAGGACGAAGAACACAAACCCGAACGCTCAAAATGCAAAAAAAAACACCACGCCCTTTTCACCTGAGGACAACGCCAGGCGATCTAGCACATCAGGGCTATTTCTTACCGGACAGGTGTATCAAAGAAAATATCCGAATCGGGACGGTTTCCATCAGCTGGGTACTACGTATGCATAGAGCCGGTCGCCCCGGTGGCGTATCAGGTTATCCTCGAGCCTGGTATTATAGGTCAGTTTCGTGAGTTCGAGCCCCGCCGAGTGCATATTCGTATAAATTCGTTGGGACTTTTTCTTGTGCACAAATTAACTTGCGGAAAGTGCGAGAGCGTGAGTCAGCAACACTCGATGAAAAATCGACGAGCAGTGGGATTACTGAACCCTATGCGCGATAAAAATTGAAGGCAAGAACCGGGGGGGAGAAGGGACGACACCTGTGACCACGGCTTTTCCAGAAGCTGGAAAGTAGAAGTGTGAGAAAAAATAAAAATAAAAAAATGCATTACATTCACACCCCCCTTCGTTCCTGACAAACTTGCCAGGCGATCCCGCACACCAGGACTAGATTTCTTGCCTGACTGGCATTCAACACCAAATATCCATTATTAGCGTCACTTTCGATCAGCTGATACTAGAGTACGCATACATACAGTCCACACCCGAAGTTGCCTGAGGAGCACCCCAGGCGATCCAGTACTCTCTAGGAGTACTTTTTGTTTGCCGGTCGATTACATTGTACCAGGTACCAAATTCCCGAATCGGGATATTTTTCAATCGGTGCGAGGTACTACGTATACGAGCACCGTACATATATTTCACAACGGGCAACACAAACGCGAACACAGCACTAATACTGCAGACCAGGGATCCTATAGCCATGGACCAAATGTCGGCATTTTGATTCCCGAACGAATTCATGGCCCGGTCAGGCAACTTTTATAAGGCTTAGTTTGGGTAAGCTAAGGGTTAACCCTTTGCAAGTGGCCAAACAGACTAATACCCCACTTATAATACCTTAACAAATGGCGTCGTCGGCAGGACCATGGGTTTTTGGGGTTGTGGGTTCGATCCCCACCATCCACAATAATAAACTTTTCAGATTTTCCCCATATCGAACTTGAAAAATACTCTCCCTGGTATCCCCAGGAAATGCAACGGCTTGGATATTGACAGAGGTCCGCCGTATATCCGGCCGACCTGCTATCCCGCCGTTTCAGGGGGGGGAGAGTGTTATAAGGCTTAGCTTGGGTAAGCTAAGGGTTAACATTTTGCAAGGGGTCAAACAGACTAATACCCCACTAATAAGTCAACACATCATACTACGTATAACCTTTTCGGGACTTCAAAGGGTAAAAGCGCCGAAACTAACTTACGGCTACAGCGTCGGCCAAGCGAAGCAGCCCGAGTCACTGGGTTTCGTCGAGTGTCCCAACTAATTAATGCAGGGAGCTATACGACACGCGCGCAGCGACCTACTACTCGTTTCGCTGCTCGCCCACACTACACAGTGGATAAAACCACACCCTTCTCTTTGTTTAGGCCGCTATACTATACATAATCCAGTCAAGAGCGAAAATTGCAAGAGAGTGGAGGCAAGCCCAGACTCACTAAAGGAAAGCGATTTGGATCGTAGCTCGTAATACATATTCACACTCCGAGTATACGACAACCGCATTATCATCACAAGTCACGACAAGATACCTTAACACCACGCACAAAGTAGAGGTCCTTTACCTGAAAACAGCTCCGACCCCAACCAACCCATCCGCCCAACCCCAACCCAACCGCCCAACCCCAACGTAAGCAGTTGCGATCTGTCACTGGTGGAGCCACCCACCACCATCCACCCATCAACACCACCCATCCACGTATGTGCTATCGCACACCAACTCAACCCCATCCCAATCACAAGATAGTAGCTACAAGTACCTGGTACATATTTAACAATTACAAAAAAAAATGGGAGTGACATCCCGTTCAACTTCCCCCCTGTTCCCAGCCCCCCTTCCAACCCACGCCGATACAGCCATTTAGGAAAACCAAAGCGCCCACTTCCTCTCGGTTGAGGTCGTTCCTCTTAAGAGTTGAAATCTCCTCACACGTCGCAAATGCCTGCTTCGTCGCGAAGGATGTGGCGGGGATGGCGAGATACACACAAGCAACCTTGTACAAGGTGGGGAAGTCTTCCTTGTGAGCGAACCACCAGTCTAGGACGTCCTGGGGTGACGATTCCGCCGGGAGGGGCATCTCCGCCTCGTAGTAATCCAGCTCGGTCAGTGCCGCGCGCTGCTTCCGCTCGAGCGGGGTCGGACCGGTGTCGGGGGTGTCCGGTTGTCCTCGTGCATCGGCTGAATAGTGGCGTTTAAGCATTGATGCGAAAATGATGCCCGCCTGGTTGACCTTCCTCTTCCCCCCGACCATTCTAACCTCCTCATCCCCATCCTCATCGTCCTCCTCTTCTTCTTCGTCGTTGTCATCCTCCGCTTCCCAGTGACGAGCTGACGCGTTACGCTCGCCTGCGCTCTCCGCTCCACCCCCACTCCTACCACCACCACCACCAGCCGACATCAGGTGCGACGACCCACCCCCCTCTTCCGGCAAGCCACCCTCCTCTTCCTCCCGCCTCGCGTCAACCTCACAAACTTTCATCGCCGCAGCTTTTGTCTCTCGGCGGTAGGTCGCAGCTTCGCGGCTTCGGGCCCACCAGAGTCGCTTGCAGCGAACGTCCAGATAAGCCGCGATCTTTTCTGCCGCCGACGATTCCTCAAACTGACCCTCCAAGTTGTTGAACATTTCTTCTGCAGCCTCCTTAAGGTTATCGGGTAGACTCGAACCATTGTCGTTGTTGTCGTTGTTGTCGTCGTCGTTGTTAGTGTTGCTAGCGCTGCGCGCGCGGATAACCGGGCGCAGAACCGCGCACAGCGTGGGCATCATACCGTTCGTGAGGAACTGGTCACTCTGCAAAACTTTCACAGCCCCGGCTAGCCCCTTCATCGCCCCAAGGTAAAATTCGGTGTTCGTCCAATCAATTTCCCTGTATGCCAAGCCGTCATCACTGGGCATGTACCCACCGCTGTCGCTGTTCGGGGCGCCGTTTTCGGAAGCGAGCACCGCCTCGAGAGAGGCTTTGTACGCGAGCATTACCTTCGCCTGGTTGAAGACGGATCCCCAGTGTGTGACCCCGGAGCGAGGGAGTTTTTTTTTCTTTCCTGTGGCTTCCTGCGAGACGGGAAAGCGTGACGCGGGCGGCATGAATGAGGCAGGTGTTCGTCGCCTGAAATACACGCTATAAGGCTAAGTCGCCATCCTCGTCCTTTACACGGAGGCGGGAAGGGTGTGATGTGGTCGGCATGAAGGAGGTAGATTTTCTTTCATGTCACGCTGACTAGTTTGATGAACGTGCTTATCCTTTAGACAGAGGCGGGAAAGTGCGACGCAGGCGTCATGGAGGAGGCGATTTTTCCAGCTGGATTTTTCGTTCCCTGAACTGCACTGTCTAGTTTAGTCACCACGCTCATCTTTTAGAGACTTTTAGTTGACTGGTTATTGTCCTCTAGAGAGATAAAATCAGTACGCTTGTTCATTGCAGTTTTAGTTCATATGCTTGTCCTTTAGAGAGTTTTGGTCAACATTCTTGTCCTTTGAAGAGTTCTGGTCACCATGCTTGCCCTTTAAAGGTTAAGCTACCATGCACATGTCCTTCAGAGGGTCAAGTTACCATGCTTGTCCTTTAGATAGATGTACGCAATATTCTTGTCCTTCAAGGTAATTTTGCACGCTCAAGTTCTGTAGGGTTTGCGGATTCCGGGTAAGGGTATGGGGGTCTTACAGAACTTCCAGAAGTTTCGGGTACGGGTATGAAAGTGTTACAGGACTTCCACAAGTTCCGGGTATTGTGGCACATGCATACAGAACTCACAGAAGTTCCGGGCGGGTACAAAAAATGATGTACCCGCACCCCGGGTATTGTGGCTCGGGTCTTACAGAACTCACAGAAGTTCCGGGTATGGGTATAAAATTCTTACAGAACTTCCAGAAGTTCAGGGTACGGGTATGAAAGTCTTACAAAACTTCCAGAACTTCCGGGTATTGTGGCACGGGCGTACAGAATTCCAGAAGTTCCGGGTAGGTATAAACATGCTGTACCCGTACCCCGGGTCTGTATGGCACCGGCACACAGAAGTTCCAGAAGTTCCGGGTACGGGTATGGGTGTCCTACAGAAGTTACATAAGTTCTTTGTAGGGTAATACCCGGGCTAAATACCCCGGGTATGGTTGTGTGTACCCTACCGACAGAACGAAAATAGAAAGTTCGGGTACGGGTATGAAAGTCGTGCAGAACTCACAGACATTCCGGGTACAGGTAGGGTTGTACAGAACTCACAGAAGTCCCCGGTACGGGTAATTCCCGGGTAAATACCCGCCTCAAAAGGGGCGAAAAAACAACAAATTGAATGGTCAAAAAAAGACACAATTGTCAACTCATTCCCACGTCTACTACTACTGTTCTGTAACACATGTCATACCGTAGCGTACCCCGGCTGTGGCGCTTGAAAAAAATAATGGCGGTCGCAAGCCCAATTTTGCACTAGCTCGATAAGCCAAGTGCCACGACAAAGAAGCAAAGCCACCGAAAACAAAGAGAATAGTTCAAGACTTCGATCATATTATAGCGAGATCTGAATTATTCCGATCGTAAAAAAACTTTAACAATACGCACTACTACGTGGTTCCCCGACAGGAGGAAAAAACATTGTTATTTCGTTATTTCAAACAAAATCGAATCGAATTAAATTCGATTCATAAAAAAGAATAATTTCGATTCAAAAGTGTCCTTCGTTAATACGTTAATACGTGCTCTTAGAAACAAAGGAAACATGACAACAGGTGCTCATATTGTATGATACGTTCTGCTTGCTGTGTTCCATGTTCGGTTTGTATGACTGACAAAACATGGCATCCCAATCAATGCATAAAACACTTCTCGGATTAAAACTGAATGAGTACCACAATAAAGATCTCCCCGGGTATTGTAACGAAGGTATACCCGTACCCCGGGTATTGCGCCACAGTCTTACAGGAGTCACAGAATTTCCGGGTAAGGGTGTGAGGATCTTACAGAACTTCCAAAAGTTCCAGGTATTGTGGCACAGCCGTACAGAACTCACAGAAGTTTCGAGCGGGCAAAAAACATGCTGTACCCGTACCCCTGGTATTGTGGCCACGGGCGTACAGGACTTCCAGAAATTCCGGGTACAGGTATGAATGTCGTACAGAACTTCCAGAAGTTCCGGGTACGGGTATGAATGCCCTACAGAACTTACACAAGTTCTTTGTAGGGTAATACCCGAGGTAAATACCCCGGGTACGGTTTGTGAGTACCCTACAGAACACAATCTTGATTATATACAAAAATATGTTAAGGACGTCAGCCGTGAGTTCGACGAATTTCGGGTCAATATTCATCTTTGCAAGCTGCGTTGTTGGTACTTGAAATATACTATGTGGGTGAGTTTTTTATTGGGAGGGGTCATATTGTTTTGTTTAAAATATATACTTCGAAGTATATATATGTTTTGTTTTTCTCCACTATAATGGTTAGTGTTGGTACTTTTACTTTAGGAGGGGAATTTCGAGCTAGATATAACATCATACCTATTTTTAAAATATTTTACTGCAGTTTCCACTATACTGCTCCATCATGTGTATCGTAGGTGGTTTATTTTGTTATATCTCCGTTTTAATATCGGAAGGAGTACGAATACAGAGCATTACTAGTTATCAAATATGTTAATATTAGTACAGCATTCGAGAATAAAAGTCGGCTACTCCCCAAAGGAAAAAAAAAGACTATGGGACTCGAACCCACGGTTCCAAATTGATACGCTGTCACTCCAACATTTTATAAAAATATTTTCAGGACGTCAGCTGTGAGTTCGACGAATTTCGGGTCAATACTAATCTTTTCAAGCTGATTGTTGGCACTTGTAATATACTCAGTACTATGTGGGTAAATTTTTTCTCACTGCGAGGGGTTCTATCCTTTTGCAAAAAAAAATGTTTTTCTCCCCTACAATAATGATGGGTGCTATTTTTACTTCACCTGGGGAATTTTGAACCAGATCTAACATCATACCTATTTTATAAACTTATTTACGTAGTTTCCACTATATTTTATAGAAGAAAAAATTAAGAACGTCAGCCGTGAGTTCGACGAATTTCGGGTCAATACTCATCTTTGCATGCTGCGTTGTTGGTATTTGTAATATACTATGTGGGTGAGTTTTTCCTTAATGGGAGGGGTCCTATTCTTTTGTTTCAATAGTCTATATATATTGTTTTTCCCCACCACAATGGTTGGTGCTGAAATTTTATAACAATATTTCAAGGACGTCAGCCGTGAGTTCGACGAATTTTGTTCATCTTGCTTGTCCTTTGAAGAGTTTTAGTTAACATGCTTTGTCTTCCAGAGAGTGGTCATCACCATGTTCATCCATTAGATAATTATTTTCTTTCGTGGCGGTCAACGGAATACGTGAAGGTGCATTATTATCGATGGGAAATATTTGACGGGACGTATTTTATAAAAGTATTTTAAGGACGTCAGCCGTGAGTTCGACGAATTTCGGGTCAATACAAGCTGGGCCGGCCAAGAAATCCCTAATCCGTCAGTCGGGCATATCTTTTGAACGACAGGGACCCACTGCAAACTGAGCATATCCTTGTAATCAGCTAGATGCGGTGGTCATTTTAAGCCCTCCAGCTTGAGAATCTGCGAAGTTGGCGCCGAAAAAAGTGTTTGCCACTCACGTTTTTTAGTTTGAGCCTTTTTTTTCATGATTTGTTTGTGTTGCTTTTTCTAAAATTGCTCGAAATACAAAGTGGATGGAATTGGCTTGATTTTTCTGGGCATGTACATCTTGGGACGAGGAGTAGGGAGATATGTTTTTCATTTCATGGGTCATTTCCGTTCGAAAGATATGGAGGAATCCCTGAATTATATGTAAATTTGTATGCAGAGGCACTCCGGTGGAAACTTGGCCATGCACCTCTCAATTTTTGAAGTTAGGACCTGAAACTTTGACACGTGATTTGGACCGAGCTCACCAAAACAGTACTTGGCGAGCTCAAGAAAAAAAAAAAAACTGCCGACACACGGCTTGCTAAAAGTTTTCCATGGTCATGAAATGGACGGAAAGTCAACGGATTTCCATTTTGTTTTTTGAGCTCGCCAACGTGTGTCTCGGCGAGCCTGTTCTAAATTGCGTGTCAAAATTTCAGGTCCGAACTCGAAAAACTGAGCGGGGCACGGCGATATTGGTTTGTTTTGAGCGTCTTGGCCGGCCCAGCTTGTACTATTTGGCGGGACGTCTTTGGTGAAGTCTTTAATGAGATATTTTGTTTGACGGAAAGTCTTATGATGGGAATGATTTTATGGGAAATCTTGGACGGGGCGTTTTTTATGGGACTGTGTTTGATGGAACGTCTTCGATGGGAAATTGTTTGACGGCATGTCTACGACGGGATACCTTTGATGGGAGATCTTTGATGGGACAACCTTTGATGGGACGTTGTAGGACGGAAAGTCTTTCGCAGGAATTGCGATGGAGCTTAAATTGATGGAATGTCTTTGACGGGAATTATTGATGGGATAGTGTTTGATGGGATAGCTTTCAATGGGACGTCTTCGATGGGATATGGTTTGGTGGAATATCTGTGATGGAAGTTATTTGATGGAACGCTGACTCAATGGGCGCTTGCTACGATAAGGATAGTTATTTTCGGCTAAACTATATTCAGAATGACGGGGGCCCCTTCGCAACCCCTTTGCAACTCCCAATTTTTTCCTTGTCTAACACCGAGTGTTTTGTTCCCATGTCGGGACTGCGGTGCTAAAACGGTAAAAACCCAATAGCGTCGTAATGCCGTTTCTTGTTTTGCAACATGATTCGTTGTGTACGTAGTCCACGGGATGGTTCATCGGGTTGGTCCTATGGACACTTGGCCAAAAAATGGGATATATATATAGTGTCCCCTAAAAAGAAGGCTACCTCTTTGCTCCTTTGCGAACGTAGGTACACTAAAGACAAGTAAAAGATGTCCCATTTACCGAGAAATGGGACCTCTACCTTGAATAAATTATACAGAGGCACTCAGGGCAGGTCCCTGCGCCCAGGTACCAGCTTCGGGGTGTGCAGCAGGCTCTTAGCCGATCATCTCCATTTGTTCATATTTAATCTCGACTCGTGATTTCAAATAGTCTGGCCGCATCCACGGGGTTAACCTCATACCATTTCCGAAAGCCGGGCTTTGGTTCAAGTACAGAGCTCCCCTACCGCCCTTGGCACGTGTCAATGGGACGCCCGTTGATGGGACGTTATCTGCAGGAAAACTTTCATGAGACAGGCTTTTGACGGCACGTCTCTAACGGCCGATCTTTTTTCTTGGGACTCGATCCATGCCACGACAGGGGGAGCACATTTTTTGCGAAAAAAAATCACGCAGACGGAGGCCCTTCGACTGAGCAATTGCCTCATGTGCATGGTTTTTCACACCTCATGCGGATGGTTTTTCACACCTCATGCGGATGATTTTTCACACCTCATGCGGATGGTTTTTCACACCTCACGTGGATGGTTTTCTACAGACTTTGCGCCGTTTACCTGCTGTAGGCCACGTGACTACTCAATGGGTTGCTCTTCCGCATTTTATCAAAGTCGGTGTCTGGGTTAGATACAGAGGTCCTCAAGCCAGGAGCCTGGGGAAATTTAGGTGCATCCCTGTGGTGGCACGCGTCACGTAGCTGACGGAAGGTCTCCGATGTGACATATTTGATGGAACGCCATTTGACGGGATAGCGTTTGATGGGATAGCCTTTGATGAGACGTTGTTTGACGGGAATTCTTCGATGGGAATCTTTGATGGGGCACTGTTTTGACGGGATAGCGTGTGGTGGGGCGTCTTTGATCGGACATTGTTTGACGGAAAGTCTTTGATGGGAGATCTTTGATGGGACACTATTTTGACGGGATAACGTTTGACGGGATAGCCTTTGATGGGACATTGTTTGACGGAAAGTCTTGATCTTTGATGGGACACTATTTGACAGGATAGCGTTTGACGGGATAGCCAGGATTCTCATGCCGACCTAGACGAGCATGGTCAAGAGATGGGAGATCTTTGATGGGACACTATTTGACAGGATAGCGTTTGACGGGATAGCCTTTGATGCGACATTGTTTGACGGAAAGTCTTCGATGGGAGATCTTTGATGGGACACTATTTGACGGGATGGCGTTTGCGTCTTTGATAGGACATTGTTTGACAGAAAGTCTTTGATGGTACATTTGTTTGTGGGGTAGCCTTTGATGGGACGTCTTTGATGCGACGTTGTTCGACGGAAAGTCTTTGTTGGCAGATCTTTGATGGGACTTCGTTTGATGGGGTAGCCTTCGATGGGACGTCATTGATGAGAAATAGATTACGAAAGTCTTTAATGGGAATTATTTGATGGTACTCGATGGACGTCTCTAACGAGCGATTTATGATGGGACATACTTGATGGGATGTACTTGATGGGAGATCTTTGAAGGGACACTTTTTACGGGATGCCCTTTAATGGGACGTCCATGGAGGGATATTGTTTTGAGGCTGAAAGTCTTTGATGGGAATTGATTGATGGGACATCATTTGCGATCAGCGATCTTTATTGGGACGTATTGGATGGAGAGTTTTTGATGGGAGATCTATACTGGGATTTTTTTTCATAAGTTAGTTAGCCTTTGATGGGACATGTTTTATTGGACATAGTTTGACGGAAAGTCCTTGATGGGAGCAACTAACGAATAAGGGGACTTCATTTGATGACAATTCGTTCGATTGGACGTTGGTCAATGGAAGGTCTGTGAGGGCACGTCATTGATGGGACATTGTTTTACGGAAAGTCGTCGATGGAGAGTCTTGGGTGGGACGTTGTTTGATGGGATTTTTGGATGCGACATTGATTGATGGGCCGTCTTTCATGGTTGGCCGGGCGTGATTATTTTTTTACAAAATACGTGAGCTTCCGGTTGAGTACCTGTTGAAGCTTGTCTAACTTCTGGCGGGTCTTCGGAGAGTGCTGCACGTGGTACGCCACCTCGTTGTGCAATGCCACCGTCTCCCTGATGGACTCATTCTCCGTGACGGGTTTAATGGCCTGCTCGATCCTGTGTGCCGCACAGGCCTGCCAAATCTGACCGGGCAGATGGTTGGTGACGGCGTCATGCATGTCCACGTCGTCACCTGTCCCAGCAGACGTTTACAAGCGTGCACACACACCGGACAGATCAGGTTCCCATTCCATTCCATCTAGATACTTCCCCGGTTTGTAGACGTTATGCGTCATGTGACCGGGTTACAGCCGTAAGGTGTGCGTGACCGACGTCATGCTGTGGGGTTGGAACCGTACGACGTGCACGCTCTGGCACGCGTTTCCTGGATTGGATCTGTATGATACACAGCATATCTTAACGGTCGATATAAGGTCTAGAATATCTAGATCGTACAATAAATACCTATGAAAAGGGCATGGAGTTGTTCATCGGGCGGCACTTTTATCTCCTCTTAAAGTCAGGTAAGCCTCTCAAGTGACGAGGAGTCTCAGACAAGAAAAAAAAAGTGCACCCCTTACGCAATGTGCGTCAAGTCATCATGTCGTCTCCCTTGAATACTTGGAGTCTTGAATTAATACTGTAGTTTGAACTATTAATAGCAGAGTGTCACAACCCCCCCCATATTTTGTCTCCCCCGCGCGTGGGGAATGATGAAATAACTAATGTCTCGATTGCAGTTCGTAGTATGAATAAACAAAACTTCACCACTGTCCTCTCTAAATAATGAGTACGGCTGTGTCCCGTACAGTATAAGGTGGTGCCGGGTATAATAAAATGTTTTTTATGGTATGATGGTGTAGTGGTGTCGTGCGCTCAGAATATAGGCGTTCGGCTGGGAGAGTTCGCCTTACGAAAAAAACGTCTCCCTCGAAGGTGGGAATTGATAAATATTTCAATTATACAATAACAATAGCAACAGTAGTAACAACAACTACTACTAATATACATTGAATACGAAAAGCGGAACACACAGGCCGGCAAACCAGCTAAATTGTAGTAGGGCGATTGATTAATGCACACGGCCTCACCTGTTGTAACGCTGACAGCTGTTTCCTCGATGCCGAATTTCTTCATCGTCATTTTCAGCATTTCTGCGATCATTTCGCCAGTGACGGGAAAGTCCAAGAGCTGTTCGCAGCTCAGCATGCAAGAAACGAGTTTGCAGGTCTCGTCTTTCTCTTCAATGTAGCGGCATGAGATGCTGAGGTACGGTGTCTGCAAAAAGGGAAGCAACAGCACACGATACAAGACAGTTTTACTTCATTTGCTCTCCAACATTTTGCAAATGTGCCGTGCATACCTCATCCCAATATCAGCACGAATGCTCTTGGCCTTTTTCGGCGGCACATACAAACACAAAAGCTAGAGCAATACATTGAATGCTTCACGATCAATCATCACCATAAGCAAATACTACCAGAATACCAGAGACGGCGTGGTATGTTGAAACACGGAGTCTGCGTGTACGGACGCGGCGCACAAGCGAGTGTGAAGAAGCAGGGGAAATCGACATCACAAGCAAACAAAAGTGCAGCACTGGTGCGGAAGCCGGTCGTAGGCCACTCAAGCGTATTTGGCCCGCAAGCGGCACTCAACACCGGTCAGTCATCTTACTTATTTCCTCCCAGCACCAGCCGGGTAGTTTAACCACTACCAGTGCAAGACCCATGGGCCACCATGTGCGAGGGGTGTACCAACGCGATTCTAAGCTTAAAAGGAACCTATAGTGCAGCACCGACGCGGAAAGCCGGTGCGTTAACCTTTTCGGAACTAATGTACAGCAAAAACCACGTACAGCGAAAACCAAGTGAGAAGTGCCGTGTTACAAGAGCCTGAGCGTTCAGCACGCGATAGCTTGTGATACGCCAGTGTCCGTCCTGACACTGCTTCCATCGGAGTCCGACATGAAAAAACATCATCCCCTGACTCAGGAGATCCCGTTGCTTCGTATGACTGATGATGTTATCGTTGTTTTCATTGGATGTTTTGTCCTTGTGAAGCCCCTAAAGGGCTAATAGCTCGATACAGCGGCATGAGATGTTTGAGGTAAAGTGACTGCGCAAATATGAGACGCAGCACACATGCAGAAGCGTGACCAGACAGAACAGGAGAAACGCAAACCAGGTATGGTGAAACAGCCCACGAGCAGACCGCCAGTAGTGAATGTCATCGGGAATTTAAAAAGGGAACATGTGGCGATAAAAAAATAAACAGCAGACCCAACAAGCTGGTCGCGCGAATCTTTAAGAGTAGTTTCTACGCTCCCTCATTGGTCGAGGCCTTTGTGGTGGTCCGCAGATCGGAATTAACAAACCGTTTCAGGCCCGCTTAGGGTCCGGGTGGGGGTAAGGGCCAGGGTTAGGGTTAGGGGTGGGGTTGGGTCTACGTCCGTGCCTTGGTCCCCCCAGGAAACGCTTCCTAGCTCGCAAACGCGAGCAGTCTACCACCCCAGAGATCCGCGCGACCAAAGAGTTAGGCTAGGTAATCGAAAGCGTCGACTATAGCATCGGGTGCTGCTTCGTTAGCTGATCATACGCCCAGGCACCGAGACAGCAACACTGATCGGAGCTGTACGACGCGGGCGTGCCATGAACTACAGTAGTTCTCCTTCTATGCTGCCGGTTGAGTAGTGCCGGTTGCCCGATACAGTGCTTGTGAAATCTCTTGGCAAATACGGGAACAACCAGTAGAGGCAGTATGTGGAGTGGTGTCGGCTGCCGATATAGTGCCGGTATTTCCCTCTATAGTGCGCATATATCGGCAATATAGAGGACATCACTACCGTACTCGCATTTTGACGCTCAGACAGTTCAGATAAAGGCGCAGCATGAACGAATCTGTACTGCTGCGCGCTTACACTACTCAAAGAGGCGGAAACCAACGTTTGGGGGACCAAGGCAAAGCGACCTAAAAAGCAGGGCTGTTCCACGGGTCACGAGTCATGACCCGGCCCGGGGATAGGGTCAGGATGTCGTCAAAAACTCGCGGCTCGAGTCGGGTCGGGCCAGGAGGCATTCGAAATCTCACGCGTCGGATCGGGTCCGGTCAAGAGATTTTCAAATCTCACGGGTCGGGTCGGGTCACCCTGATGCGGCCCGACCCGCAAGAAATGGCCTGACCCGCGAAAACCCTGCTGAAAATCGAAAAGTGTGGTCTTATTGTCAGCCTTGTAGTAGGAATAATGCGCAACACAATAGGTACATCATGCTGCGGGCGTTCGGTACATCTCCGCTCGCTGCACTCCGGACACATTCCGTACCCCAGCAGCCCAGGCCGCTTCGGATGGGTGTGGTATGCTGCAATCGCCACGTGCGTTCGGCGTTTTCTTCTGCTGAAGGCCCAGCTGGGTTTACAACCCCTTTGGGACCTTGGGCGGGGAAAAAAAAATGAAAAAAATAAGCTGACGATTACGGAGTCGGCCGCACCCAAAATAGCAGCCCGAACTGTTGGGATAACGGGATCCCATGCGTACAATGTACCTGGTACATCGTAGGGACACGTACGGCACGCGCGCAGTGTGGTGACTGGGTTGTGCATCTGCGCGCTCTTCCAGGACGGTTGGTGCGATCGCACTTGTCGTTTGTTAGGTCGCCACGCCATTCCTAGGTTCCAGAAAGGTTCAGACGAAAAAACCTCATGGTTTGGCTCTTATCCCCGAGTCCCAACAGGGTAACGACTAACAGAACCTCATTGTTTTGGTCGTTATCTCTGTGTCCCAAAAGGCAAACACCAACAGTACGCGTATGAAAATACGTGGAAGTGTGGTGAGCTGAAGCTTTTTTTTTCCCCATCCGCCGGAGGATACCAAAAAAAAAAAAAAAAACAGTCGAGACCAAAAACCTCATTGTTTTGGCCTTTATCCCGAAGTCTCAAGAGGGCTAACAATAACAGACGCACGCCATCGTCCGACGTCCACGTGTCGCAAGTCAGCGCCGGATCGTCTCCACCGCGCCCTTCTACCCCCCCGTATAGCCCTACCGATACACTCTCCACAACTGAGCTACACAGACGTCATCAAGCCATTTTCCGACGTGCACCAACGTGTCAAACCTAGACTCGCTTCCTCGTCTGATGAAGCACTCCCTGCAGACTCTGCGCTGCATACAGACGATTCCATGCAATTTTCCAATATACATCAAGCTAGACTCACGTCATCGTCTGATGTCCATAGGTCGCACGTCAGGGCAGGCTGCTTATCCTGCAGAGCGCGCCGGATCATCACCACCGCCTCCTCCTTCATCACGGCAAGCCTCTTTTTCAAGCAATCCCGCGATGGCATGTCAATCCCATTGCTGGAAATTCCCACCAGCAATTGGATAAAATGGGGCGACTCGATGAAGTTCAGGTGACGCAAATCGTCGATCACGTACTTGGCGATAGCGTCCGTCATCCGGTCGTGTTGCGACATCGCGGGTCTCGGCCTGTCGCGGAGGACGATAATGGAAAGGGGGGGGGGGGGGGGGGTAACTCATTATCACGCATGGCCGTATGCCCTGGCATCACTACAATGCCGAGACGAAGCAGGGGGGGGGGCGTTTTCAGTTGTTGCTTGCCTTAGTGGTTTGACCATTGACTACGCATCCCTTTCGAGACGGAGCCCCGTTCCTACTCCTGTAGAGATACCTCCAACATTTGGGTGTTCAATGTGTATCTTCCACACATATACATAACATAAAATCTTGTCGCCTATCTCGTCTCCTGTCTGGAGGACGGCCAGCGGGGAGGGGTACTCATTTCACGCATATAGGCGTAGTCGTACGGCCATAGATCCTCGCGTCCCAATCATGCCGGGACGGGGCACGTCGAGTTTTCACCAACCAGGCAGGCATCGCGTGCACCAATCGCGAACCGCCGTGAAATGTTGGCACATCGCATGAAGGGCGAGCTGCGTCCTACTAAGAATTAGTTGTGAGGCGGATTTCGGCATACTGTGCGTACTATCTGGCATAGGGATGACACGTGGGAGGGGTGTACTCAACAGCATGCATGGCCGTAGACCCTCCCATTCCTTCAATGCCGGGACGGAGCAGGGGGCGGACAACAGGGGGCGTCAGGAGCCATGAAGCCGGGTAATGTGTGTTTGATGGGGAAGGGAAAGGGGGCAGGAAAAGCATTTGTACAATTGGTAATGGTTCTCCGGTCGTGCTGCGACATGGCGGGCCTGCTGCGGACATTACAGCTAAGAAAGAAAATATCGGGAAAAGGTTGGCGGAGGGTCACAGAAGAGATCCTACTTCTTCACGGATTGTTATTCGATTTAAATCGGGATGCCATCTACGCCACATTGTCGGAGGACCAAAAAAATGCTAACAAGGAGTACCATAAGCCATACCACGGGGTAAGGCGCTTGTTTGGGGACGGGACAGAAGATAGGAACTACCTACTCTAGTGTTGCACGGAGGATGCGATCGCATCCGCCATCTGGCCATGTTGCGACATCAAGGGCCTAATGCGGATGCCGTAGGAGCGGGTGTACGAGGGAGTTAGGGGACATGCCACGTGATATGGCGTTTTGGGGGGGGAGGGACAGGGGACAGAAAACAATCTCTACATCCCACACTAACTAATTTATAACAATCCATGTAAGTTTTTTTCTGCTCCGGGCACACGATACACGTCTATTTTGTGGTCTTCGGGCATACGGTACACGCCTATTTTGTGGACATGCCGTCGTGCGACGTCACGGGCTTGCTGCGAAGGATGACGTTGGGGCGTATATAAAGGGGCGTCAGGCGCCACGCAAGGTGTTTTTGTTGGGGCGGGGTTAGGGGACATGAAAATATTGCGGGGGTGGGTGTAAGGGGGAGCCAGGAGCCATGCTACTGGATGCGGCGTGTCTAGTGGGGAGGGGCAAGGGGGTAGAAAGCACGAGTGCGTTTTTTTCAAGGCCATCCGGTTGTGTTGCGATATGACGGGCCTGCTGCGGATAGGGGGTGTCAGGAGCTATGCGACGGGGTAAGGCACTTTTATTGGGGAGAGGACAGGGGAAAGGTAATAGATTTTCTTCAGTTTGCCGCGTGTGTGACATAACGATACCTGCAGCGGAGGATGCGATGCTGCGAGGGCGGGTGTAAGGGCGTGCTAGGGGGCACATCACGGGATAAGGTGTTTTTATGGGGAAAGCCTAGCAGGGGACAGGACATATCGCGTGGTCGGATGTAAGGGGGGTGGTCGGATGTAAGGGGACGCCAGGAGCCATGCCACAAGGTATGGCGTTTCTAGTGGGGAGGGGGAAGGGGAACGGAAACCTACGCACGTTTTGTAAAGGTCATCCGGTCGTGTTGCGACATCACGGGCCTTTTTCGGATAGGGGATGTCAGGAACCATGCCACTGGGTAAGGCGTTTACGTTGGGGAGGGGGCAGGGGGCAGGAAACGCTCCTTCTGAATTTTTTTTCGTGTTGGGACACCACGGGCTTGCTGCGAAGGCTGCAATGCCGCGGGGGCGGGTATAAGGGCTTGTTAAGGGCACACCACGGGGTATGGCGTTTTTATTGGGGAGGGCCCAGACAGGGGACAGGACATATTGCGTGGGCGGATATAAGGGGGCGCCAGGATCCATGCCACGAAACATGGCGTTTTTATAGGGGCGGGGACAGGGGGCAGAGTAGGATTACATACAATGGTGATCTAATGGTGTTGCGAATGACGGGGTTGCGGCGGAGGATGGGTATGAAGGGGCGTCAGAAGCCTAAACACAACAGAATATTGGCCTTAGACATCTCGACAGGGGTCCGTATTTGCAGGTGCGGCGTAAGCTAGAAACATGTATTCGTACGAATTCGTGTGGTGCACAGGGTGCGCAGATACCATCAATCTCCGCCCACACATGGCTTGCAATGTTTACAAGGCGCATCACTTCGCGGGCGGCATCCGCCCGGTGCGTTAGCTCAAATAGCAGAAACCGTGAGGCGGACAGAGGTCCATGATTTGGTGCAACTTACGACTTGCAAATGCCACGAGCTCCACGCTCCAGGAAAATAACCCGGACGTCGCGTTCACGCATAAATCACATCCGTACCAAAGAGAAAGGACGCGGAGGGAAGAACAACCGTAGTATTGTATCTTGATGAGTTGAAAATAAAGGCAAGCCCTTTGCGCACCACCAGCAGATATTCATGCATAGCCGCTGCTGCTCGTGGTTGTATACGTGTTTGGGCCGGGCAGACTTCGGTTTGTTCGTTCGCTTTGAAACCACAACGAGATGTAGAAGATCCTCCACGACAGAACGGGTCTCCGCAACTCTTGTCCATTTTTTCTTGCATTGTCGCGCTATGATCGGCACGTACTACGTGTTTCACTTCCTTGTGCTGGGTTGAGAAACGGATAGATGCGAAAATAAACGTGTACCAGGTGTACGTAATAACCTAAACCTACCTCGTACTGGTGCGTCTAGAAAAAAGGGACATATACAAAATTCGAGGAAAAGCGAGCTGTAAATGTCCGACGACACAAACACAATGATGCTAGATCTCGCCAACTCTGACTACTCGTAATTAAAACTAGTTGCGATGTCGCGCAGCGGCTTCGTAATACGTATGCTTTGATGCTTTTGAGGGATGAGTGCGATGTGCTGTGCTGTTCTGTTCTTGTGATACACGCTCGACGGTAACATGTTACTAGTACTGAGAGCTGCGGTGGGTGTGTTTTCATTGCGATTAGAGCAGAAGAAACGGGTGCAACATAAGCGTGTAGCCTACGAACGCGTCACATGATACGATACGTGCAAAACAAACGGGCACGTACGTATTCAGACAAATTTCTGTACTTCGGCCCTTTTGATGTTGAATTTAGTGTGGGAACGGTTATCTTGCTCAGTTTCGATTATATTGATTCTGGCTCGAGTTTTGCAAAAACAATACATGGATTTTAGTAGGGAAAACACATATTGAAATTAGTGTGGGGATATCTATATTGATGTTAGTGAATATTTATTTGTCTTAAAAGTTAGTGCTGTAGATTTTTTTTTGAAGTAGTGTAAGCGCGGTCCCGAAGAACAGAAAGAAAGCGAAGAAATAAGGGAACGCAAAGAAAGCGAAGGAGGGAACTCAAAGAAAGCGAAGCAGGGAACGCAAAGAAAGCCGCCAGGAAAGTTTTCCGAGACGGGTTTAGGCAGGCGTGTTCCGGGTGGGAGCGCTGAGAGCGAAGCAGGGCATTTTAATCAAGTGATTCCAAGACGAATTGCTTGCCCGAGACAACTGTAAGTATGTTTATTTCTGTCTTGTAGTGTGTGACCATAGAGCTCGGCTCTGCTCTAGGAGGCACCGGCACGGACACTGGTTGTGCTGGATGTAGCTGGGTGGAAACATCAGGTTAAGGTGACGAGCACATACACACACTAGCTAGCACACACAACACACGCATGAGAAGCATGAAATTGAGTCAACCAACGCCCGGTCTTATGAGATCCGCCACCACAACGGATCTTCGTACTGCTTATCGGCGGCCCCGCCCTCCATAACAGTTGAGCGAAAAAGACGTGACTAAGCGAAGGGGAAGGTAATGGACCATACCAGGGGGTTGAGGTGCTACATGTATTTGAATCATATATTGAAAAAAATGAAAATGTACATATGCCATTGACAATTGTGGGTTTCGTCGGGAGTGATTTTGCGCACAGGCATATGTGAAGGTAGGTAGGTGTTGGTGCACTGCATAGTAGAGGGATTGGAAAGACGAAACAAAACGCAGAAAAGGAGGTTGTGTATATTATAAAAATTAAAATAGACTCCAGCTGTGAGATCGAATATTCTGTCGAAACTCATCTTTATACTCCGGAGTATATAGTAGGGAGAACTGTGGTGCTGTGGATAGGCGAGAAATAGACGGGAAGAAAATGGAAAGGAAACCGCGGTTGGAAAAAATAAGTAAACCGTGGATGAAACGCAATACATGCAAGGAAAGCTCAATTGTGTGGACAGTGGAGCACCAGAGAGTGTGTAGTGATGGTGGTAAGACACGAAAGTTGATCTTCTTGGTGGTGATTGACTGTTGAGGGTCTGATGTGGTGTGTGAACGTTATTTAGATCTGAAGACATTTGTAGTAGGGGTTTCTACTTATCCTCTTCTGGATTCGGATATGGGGATTCGGGGATGAAGTTAAAATCGCTAGTTTTCTTGTGTTCGGAGCTAATACAACAACTTCTCTCTCCTTTCCTAGTACCTGAATGGTGCCGACCAGCCCCCCTCAGGCCAAGGCGGGATAATTTATGGTCAGTAGACCTTGCCTAGCTTAGGCGTGTTTACAATTATCGATAATTCTGGTGAACACACTGAAGTTAGTCAAGGACTTTTCGGTAAGGATCGATACAGCAGCTACGGGTAGCTGCGAATTGCGCGGAGTCTCGGTAATACAAGATTTAGAGAAGAGCCGAGACGTTTATGGCTGAACGAGGGATCGCCGCAGGATATGTCCCAACGTCGCTCCCAGCGTGGAGGAGCGCAGCGGCAGCAGCAGAAGGCGGGGGATCGCAGGGCCCCACGTCTGCTAATGGTGAGGTTCGCATCGGGTTGAATGACATCATATTGGGAAATGGTCCCGGCGCTCCACAGTATGGACGGGTTTTCTCACAGGCAGCGGCGCTCCGCTTCTATACCCAATACGCTGAGTACGAGCGGGCGATGGAACTCAGCAACAACGCACAGTCTGTCTCGCGCCTTGTACTGTCGGTTGCTCAGCTGCTGCGTCAGCCCATCCGGTCGTGCCTGTCGCGGACTTATTTTGATGGGACTGAATTACAGGAAGACGACTTACGCGAGGCGCTTGCGAAGCACGCAGAATTTTGGGCCGACGCTTTTGGGGGCATTGTGGACAGTGGAGCACCAGAGAGTGTGTAGTGTTGGTGGTAAGACACGAAAGTTGATCTTCTTGGTGGTGATTGACTGTTGAGGGTCTGATGTGGTGTGTGAACATTATTTAGATCTGAAGACAATTTTAGTAGGGGTTTTTACTTATCCTCTTCTGGATTCGGATATGGGGATTCGGGGATGAAGTTAAGATCGCTTGTTTTCTTGTGTTCGGAGCTAATACAACAACTTCTCTCTCCTTTCCTAGCACCTGAATGGTGCCGACCAGCCCCCCTCAGGCAAAGGGGGGATACTTTCTGGTCAGTAGACCTTGCCTAGCTTAGGCGTGTCTACAATTGGCAAAGGTAGTAGCCAGACCTTAGCTGAATCAAGAGAAGGATTCGGACGGCATGACATGCGCCGCGAACGCGGAAGGGTGGAAGACGAATTCCGTTTGTTTATTAAGTGGAAATATCATACCGCAACTAACTGCAGGAAGCAAAATACAACGTGAATTAGAGCAGTCAGCAGACCAAGTCCCTGACACTTAGTACGCGAAAAATGCAAAACCCACGCCGGGAGTCAGATCATTCATCGTATAGCAGCGACAGCGGCGGGGGCACAGAAGCCGCCGATGGCCCATCGAGGAATTGCGGCACAGCAGCAGCAGTAGTGTCTACAGCAGCAGTCGTCTGGCAAGGAGCAGGGGGCACAAACACCGGCTCGGCGAGCTCAAGACCACAGACAGCCGATTTTATATTTTTAGAAACGTACTCACAGTAGACACCAACAGCAGCAGCAGCACAGCAGCTATACACTACGCAAAAAAACACATGATTAAATGAAAAAAAATGTGAAAAGCGTCAGCTGTGAGCACGGCCGATTGAATGATTGAAACTCAACTTTGCAAGCTGCGTGGTACATGGTTACAAAAAAAACACAACAAAAGGCGGAAAAAAATACTAAAAACTGCACAGACCCACAGAGACGTTCTACGCAGCTATGGCATGCAAAGAAACCTATAGGGCTCAGTATGGGAAACATGAGAATTGTGAAAAAGCCACGCACGGCATCGATCAGCCCAACAAACACAGCACACTTTAGGAACATGCATAGAAGAGAGTGAGGGCAGCACCAGCAGCAACACACAGCGACAGCAGCGGCGGTGGCAGGCGCAGAGGCGGGCGATAACCCCACAAGGAATTACGGCACAGCAGCCGAAGTGTCTACAGCAGCGGCTATCCGGCAGGAGGAGGAGCACACACAGCACTGGCATTGGCTAACGAGGCCATGACCACAGAAAGCCGATTTTTTATTTTTAGAAACAAACGCAGTAGTCACCACCACCAGTAGCAGCGGCAGCGGCGGCAGCAGCACTACCACACAAGTACAAGAGCAGAGGAGCAGTACGTACCGACCAATCCACAACGGCAGCAAAGCAGTACGGCAGGAGCTGGGTGGGATTTGCACTTTCTTACTATTCTCCACCTTCCGGGGGAGAGCGATAGCCGTCCCAGGGAGAGGCTTTTCATGCCCCCCGCTCGCGGAGTTGGGATTCGTCGGCCGTTGCGTCGCCGGAGACACCGAGGGCTGATGTGTGGGGCGGGCGTGGCACGGGCGTGCCGTCGCTAGGGGCCGGGTGGCGAGCGGTAGAGGGGAGAGTTGTAAGTGTACTGTTTTGAGAGTAGGGCGAATTGCCCCGCTTGCACGGGAGCGATCACACGTAATAGTAGTTAGGCATATTAATGTCTCTCCCAACCTTGCGCGAAACGCTCGCGTCGATGACGACCGCAAATCCCGAACCATCGATTATTAGAGCTGTCGATGATGAAACGCATAATCTTGCTCGTGAATGGCTGGACGCCGCCCATGTACGAGGCAGTGATACTCCCCGCCACTGCCTCCGCCTTTGCTACCCGCCCCACGCCCCTCATGTTATTTCAGGGCCTCGCGATGCCCTTTCCTCTTCGTGCCTAGACGCTGCCTCAAATGGGTAAGGGACCCGAACTTAACCTCGGCATCGGCGAAATAACCGTTCGTCTCGCAAACCTTGCCCACGGCTATGCCAGGGAGCGAGTCCTTGAGGTATACAACGGAAAAAATACACCGGGTTGTTGAACCTGAGCGACTTGCTGCGCCTCTACTCGTGCTTCACGCAGTAGAGCACCGTTTCGGGGTCGCGTGCACTCGGTAAGGTGGTCCGCGGGGCGATCATGGCCACAACGTCGCCGACGGGATCTCCGCCCTCAGCGTTGGCATTGGGTGCGCCAGGGCTGACGCCGTTAACAACCACCCGGATACAAAATTCTCAAATCATAAGGATGTTCGCACACTGAAACCACATATACGCTCGCACTCGAAATCCAGTCAATAGATGAAACCCATATACCCCGTGTTATCCAAGAAAACTGAGGTTCCCTCCGCGTCAACATCGCATAATCTACATATCGCTTTAACGCAAAGACCTAAAATGCGTGAAACTGCTCATTGCAAAATCACAGGTTTATTGAACGCAAGAGCAAACAGACCGAGATACAGGGTAATCGAAAGCAGCGCATTTCATAACAGCATTCGCCCACCACACAACCTCCTTGCAATTGGTTTTGGGCATCAGCGAACTGGGTTTAACACATGCCCGTAGTGTCTTAGGTAGAGTGGGGAGCGGTAGTAAAAACCAAGTGCGCTGCTCGATAGCCTGTCCTGAACGTTGGTATACTGAATAATCTCCGGGCCGCGTCGCCTCTTTATCAGGTGTGTGAGGAATTTTCATTTGCCATTTTCAAGAAAGCTGTTGCAGTATGCCGAACGAATTAACGCATTTGAGCGCGGACACATCAAGCGTTCCTTTAAAATATTCAAGCCCGTGTGCTGATTTGCACTTTTCCCCCCTTGTGTTCATTGCCCATGGCATTGCATGACAACATCACCTTGCTTGCCGTATTTGCAATGTGTATCTCTGTCCTGTAATTTGTGGCCTCAGAGCTCGGCATCGGCACGGATATCGATTGCGCTGGATGTAAACGGGTGGAAATATCAGTTTTGCGTCAAGAACACACACACCTGTTGAATATGAGCCATCCTATCTGGCACGCATATTTAGTCGTAATGGTATCATGGTATGTAGCAACAACAGTATATCGCAAGCTTCCCACACAAGTCACTATAAAATAGTCATGGTGGTACTTCATGGTTGCATATGCCGAATGTTCAATCTTACGGCCAACTATCCGATCCCTGTATGTTAACACACCGCGAAGCTGTAACACGTTGTATACACCAGTTCTAAATGATTGCTCCAAATGGTTGTCTTCTATTCATATGCTTATCACACAAATAGTCAGGCCTGGTGATTGGAGTATATAGCAGGTGTACCCCAAAGGCCAAGGTCCCCAATGGCGGTCTATAACTCAGGTGATACCATCGTATATTCATCTACTAAGAGACGACCTTAAATTAGTTCATAACAGGGTATATATATTATAAAGGACATATAAAGCATAACATAAGTACCTGCCCTAGGTAGTACTGCAGTACTCGTATTATACGGTAATCAGAAATAACTACTCGAATTAATAGTATCAAAGTAAAAACATCACGGAATAACAGCATTCCTCCCATCCACCTCACAGTCTATCTTTGAAATATTGGGCGCATCTGCGTGTAACACGCAGGTAGGATATTTTGCTATCATCCACCTCCGTCCCCCGCCGCCACCACCACCACCACCACCATCACCACACACAACCCTTCCCCGCCCCCCCTTCCCCCCTGCGGCAGACAGACTTTGATCAACTGCAAAGCGAATCCCCCTCTGATCGCCCACGGGCTTTGGCGAGGGGGGGCAATCGGTCGCAGCTCCCCACCGACAAAATTGCTCCATGAAGCCGACACGCCGGAATGTGGCCACCCGCCCGCCGGTCGGGCCGCGTACACTTTGCGGCACCCTTGACAATATCCACTTCCTGCAATATTTCCTGGCACAAAGCAACGCAGGCTCCCGCTCGTGCCCCACCACCATGGTGCCTCGACCATAGCACCAGGGGGTGGTGTTAATGACCCTTCCGGGAGGAACAATAGCTGCTGGGGACGTCACGTTCGGATTCTCCTCCGCGTTGTCCTGGTTCTCGTACTCCGCGCCATCCCCTCCCACGCCCCCCTCTGCTACACCAGGCATACATGGCCCCATGGCTGCTGAGCCTATGGGGTCACCCAATCCACCGAGACACGGAAGGTGACCTCAGAGACCTCCGAGCGCCGTAAGTCCCATTACATGTGTATGCTTTGGTTGACTTTCTAGACTTCGTTGACGTGTTGTTTCAAAGTGGCGTTTTCAAATACGTCGTGTTTTACGGTGGTGTTTCTCCATTTTATATGGGGAAAAGGGTATTTGGAGCTTGTTTCGTATATCTACAAAACGTACTCGTGTTCGCCGGGAACGATTTTTGGGGGGACTAAGAACGAAGGTGCGAGGGACGTTTGGGAATTTCAGCGTTCCTGCTCGCGGCTGTTGTTAAGTATGATTGGATGCATAATTATCTCTGAGGATACACATGCAATAATCATCCTTGACAACTGTGGGTTAAAATCAAAGCTTTTGGAGGGGACTAAGAACGAAGGTGTGAAGGACGTTTGGGAATTTCAACGTCCCCCCTGACGGCTTTTGTCAAGTATGGTTGAATGCATAATTATCCCTGAAGATACACATGCAAACCATCCTTGACAACTATGGGTTATATAATACACTTACAATACCGTCACTGTCCACAGTTTGACTATGTGTGTACATATTCTTTTTCTAAAATGGTGTGGGGTGAATATAAATACTGAGTGAGACTAGGGTTGAAACCTCAAGTTGAAAGTTTACGAGTAGTTTTTATACATGTGTAATTCGTCTGCGTAGTGAGTACATGGACGTGGACGAAGTTGTTGAAGTTGTTGCGTCGGGTCTGGGCTAGGGGCTGGGACAATCCACTCAACCGTGAATACCGGTTCACCAGTGCGATGGCTGGGTCCCAAAAATTGGCCGGTGACATGTGATGAGGTCTAAACACCCTTGACCTGTGGGAGGTTATGTGTAAATCACGTATCGTGCTACCTCAGCACGAGTATGCATGTCTCCACCAAAAGGGTGTAATTTGGGCTGGTTTCACGCGACGGATATGTATTAAATGATTGGGGATGAAGCCGACGACCAGCCCCTCCTACTCAAACAGTAGGCATACGAAGTGGACTTCTGGTCTCGATCGACTTACGTCGAGAGGAGGATACATCATATGATACACTAGTTGTGCCGTATACAGAACATATTGCGATTCGGGGTAATATTGACTCAATAACGTTCAGTATTTATGCTCACCTCCCATGTTAAGCATGATTTTCGGCGTTGTTCATTTGTTGAATTACTTCGCTCCTTACTTAGGTAGTGTGGTTGGTGTGTACGTCATGAACGTATCCTTTGGGATGGCACAACGCCGAGTATATAACAGTTGACCTCATATCACCAGTATTTTGGGTTGCAGCCGCAGTCTTAATTGTAATTTCATTCCGCAATGGATTTCGTCGAAAGAACGAAATAACGTCGAGAAGACAAAATAACGTCGAGAGGACAAAACGACGCATGGTAATATTAAAGGCGAACACCACTTACAAGGAGGAGCGCGAAGCGCGCAGCGCTGAGCCTTTTTTTTGTTTTCCAAGGAAAAAAAGCCTCTTCATATCGGATCGCATACGAGGGTAGGGTGCCTCGAATTACTTTCTCTGTTTGTTTGTGTGTGTTTGTGTGTAGGTTTCCATCAAATTCAAAACTGAAAAACGTCAGCTGTGAGTACGACCGATTGAACGGCGGAACGGGAAACTCAACTTTGCAAGCTGCGTGGTACATCTATATTTCGCTAATACACAGCAGTAGTTGCATAAAAAATACGGAAGGTCGTTCGGGCGTGTTATATATTTCATCCTTATGAAAGATATAGGTCGGTGGCTCCCCTGGATGTTGTCAGGGTCAACAGGACGATTTTCCATAATAATCATTCTGTGCACTGATATACACTACTGTAAAACCCACGTAGAGGGTAGATATTATAGTAAGCATGATATTACTATATGGCATGGTCAGTAGAACCCGTCAACATTTTTTTCGGCCACGTTTGTCCACCGCACTCAACGTACACGGCACCAAGGCCAGTCCCGCGGGTCGGGCCACCTACACTATCTGCGTTTTTGGTGGAAGCTCGTGAAAGCTTCCATGGAAGCTTCCATCGCTTCCATGGAAGCTTCCATGGCTTCCACTGAAGCTTCCATCGCTTTCATGGAAGCTTTCATCGCTTTCATGGAAGCTTTCATGGAAGTGGTGGAAGCTTCCATGGAAGCGTGGAAGCTTCCATGGAAGCGATGGAAGCTTCCGTGGAAGCATTGAAGCTTCCGTGGAAGCTTTCACACTTCCATGTCATGGAAGCTTCAATGGAAGCTGGAAGCTTCCACGGAAGCTTCCATGGAAGCAACTTCCACGGAAGCTTCCATGAAAGCTTCCACGAAAGCTACTGCCACGGAAGCTTCCATGAAAGCTTCCACGAAAGTTACTTCCACAAAAACTTCCACGGAAGCTTTCGTGGAAATAAATTGTTTTCACGGAAGCTTTCGTGGAAGTAAAATTTCTTTCATGGAAGCTTTCACGGAAGATTTCGTGGATGTAAATTGCTTTCACCGAAGCTTTCGCGGAAGCAAATTTGCAGAGCTTTTCACTGGTCATGACCCGACCCGCGGGTCGGGTCAAGGGGGTTTCAAAACCTTGCGGGCCGGGTCGGGTCGGGTCATTACGTTTTAAAATCTCACAGGTCGAGTTGGGTCTGGTCAAGAGGTTTTCAAAATCTCGCGGGTCGGGTCGGGTCAAGAGGCTTCAAAATCTCGCGGGTCGGGTCGGGTCGGGTCAAGAGGTTTCAAAATCTCGCGGGTCGGGTCGGGTCGGGTCAAGATGTTTTCAAAATCTCGCGGGTCGGGTTGGGTCATGACCCGCGAGATACGGGTCACTTTGCGGGTCAAGCCATAATGACCCGTGAGTTGTTTTGGGCTGACCCGCGGGTCAAACCCTCGGATCTGGCCGGCGGCTCCGGCTTTTTCAAACTTGCAGCTGAGAGCCACATTGATGCCGTGCAGGCGCCCCGCGGGTCGGGCCCGCGGGTCCGCCAATAAAATACAAACATTTCCGCTTCTTGCCTCCCTCGTGCTGATGCTCCGATCACATGTCATCACAGCGTGCAGAACAATCACCAGGCAGTACCCCAAGCTACTCGTACCAAGGCATACAGCAGTGTGACGCGAATCCCGTACCTACTGAAGTCGTAACAACAGTAGTAATATTACGGTCATACCAAGGTACGAAATGTGACCAAACGTAGAAAGGCAAGGAAGGGCAGTTGTCGTCGAAGCAGCAGCAGCAGCAGCACTGGCAGCAGCAAGCACCAGCAGCAGACCCCGGATTCTCGCCGATCGCAGCCCCTGCTGACAGACCTACCGCCCCAGTTGTGGGCTTGCTGCCGGGGGCGGCTCAGCTAGGCTGCTTGCCGGGGCTGGAGACTGCACAGATAGAAGATAGATACAGCAGTACTAGGTAGTAGTAGCTAGCTCGAGAGTTATCATACCAGTATGAAATGTGACCAAACGTAAAAAAGCAAGAAGAGCAGCCGTTGTCGAAGCAGCAGCAGCAGCAGCAGCAAGCAGCAGCAGCAGCAGCAAGCAGCAGCAGCAGCAGCAGCAGCAGCACAGCAGCAGCAGCACCCTGGCAGCAGCAAGCACCAGCAGCAGACAACGCATCCTCGCGGATCACAGCCCCTGCTGACAGATCCACCGCCTCAGTTGTGGGCTTGCTGCCCGAGGCGGCTCAGCTAGGCTGCTTGCCGGGGCCGGATATTGCACTTATAACTTATAACTAGCTCGCTCGTCGGGTCGCTCGTCGGGTCGCTCGTCGGGTCGACCCGGTGGTCAAGCGGTACGGGCATGTCCATGCATGTGGGTTGCGGTTTCTTTCCTATTTCTCGCGCGCACACCACATGACATAATCATCAGCTGCAAACAATGCCGGTACAAAACGCAGAGAACACGACATACTGGGAAAAGTACGAGGGACCAAGGACCAACCAACCGACCGAGGTATACATGCTTTGACCCGTGACTTTTTGACTTTGACCCGTGAGAAATGTCACGGGTCAAGTTAACGTGACCCGCCAGACGACCCGAATCTCGCGGGTCACCCGGATTGTCGCGGGTCGGGTCGGGTCGGGTCAAGACATCCCGAAAATCTCGCGGGTCGGGTCGGGGTCGGGTCGGGCCAAGACGTCTCGAAAATCTCGCGGGTTGGGTCAGGTCGGGTCAAGACGTCTCGAAAATCTCGCGGGTCGGGTCAGGTCGGGTCAAGACGTCTCGAAAACCTCGCGGGCCGGGTCGGGTCAGCTGACCCGACCCGACCCGACCCGACCCGCGAGATTTGACCCGACCCGTCAAAAGCCCTGCAAATTTGCTTCCACGGAAGCTTTCACGGAAGCTTTCACGGAACCTAACCCTAATCCTAACCCTAACCCTAACCCCTAACCCTTCGTGGAAGTTGCTTCCATGGGAGCTTTCGTGGAAGTTACTTCCATGGGAGCTTTCGCGGAAGTTACTTCCATGGAAGCTTCCGTGGAAGCTTTTGTGGAAGTTACTTTCATGGAAGCTTCCGTGGAAGCTTTCGTGGAAGCTGATTCCATGGAAGCTTTCGTGGGAACTTCCGGGGAAGCTTTCGTGGAAGCTACTTCCATGGAAGCTTTCGCGAAGTTTCCGCGGAAGATTGCGTTTTTTCTGCGTGGAAGCTTTCATGGAGGCTTCCACCGCTTCCATAGCTTCTATGGAAGCTTTCATGAGCTTCCACGCAAAAAGCAAGTAATGCAGGAGACCGGACGGGTCCTGTGCACGCACAAATTAGGTGTATCACACAGCTCGCATGAGTATCGACCTTAAATTTATCGAACTCACAGCTGACGTGTTTAGACATTTTTTTTTCAAAATGACAGCCATCTCTTCTCGAGCTGGTTTCGCTGTAAGTCGTTTGAGAGTTCGTCGAGGCAGGTGCGGCAACGTGTGTTTTCACAGGCACCAAAAAAACTGCTGTGCGGCAACGTGTGATTTTACAGGCATTGCTGGGCTACAACTGGCCACGGCCGCGCCTCGAGATTCGTCTACGTTACGTTGGATTCCCCGAGGAAACGCACTAGCGATGTGAACTTGCAAGCCCCAAGATCGGCCATCGACTCGTACTTTTTTTTTCGCGCTTTGGGGCTCGGAGGCATATGCATGACATGCCACGGACTAGCATACTGGAATTAACCCTTCGAATGACATTCGAAGGGGACTTCGCTCGCTAAGAGAGCCCATCGCCCAGCACATCCTTGCTGTCGGTGCCAGACCGTCCTTCGCGGGACCCCTTGGACTACGGGCACCGTGCTCTAGGAGCTCATGTCGGGGCTCCTTCTTTGTGATCTACCTGGGAAGAAACAGGCGGTGCTCGTGGAATGTGTGGGCTTTTTCGTTTGGCAAATTTTCCAGTACACGCGTTATCGTATGGGTTTCAGTACGTACGTCGATCATTCTTGTGCGTCGAACAAGCAGCTGCCCTTGTGCCCCCTTTCTGCCGAAATTAGTACCAGCTACGAATTTGGCACCTCGGACCCCTCTCCGATCTTTCTCGATCAACAGCGTTCCACTACTGCTGTCCGTCGCGTAGCTTCAACCACCATCATTTTTGCAGAGGTGCCAACTACAGTGCAGCACAATGGGCTCGCTGTCAATGCCTGCCATATACCGCCGGATTCTCTACTGTAGAAGTCACTGTACAGCAGCCAAGCCGCCTACTTTGCTCCTGCTCATACACCACATAGCTCGACCCTTCACTGCCCCAGCGTCCACAGTTACAGCACCGCAGCTCTGACACCCCCCACTGCTGTGCGAGTGCTCCTTGCAAGTTCGATTCGAGAGGTTTTTTTTTCCGTCCTGGCCCCTCCGTGACTAGAACTTGAACCTAGTGAACGCTGAAACTCTGTGCTGGCTTTTTTGGGCAAGGCTGTTGGTATGTGCGATGCCCTATATTCTCCCATTCATGGGTACGCGGGGACTATGATACCACTTTCTGTGTATGCACAGCTGTGACCGTGCGGCACTCCGCACTGCTGTCAACGTAACTGTCCCTTTATCGGTGGGAGTGGGTACGGATTCTTTTTTCAGCTGTCCGGGCGTTAGGCCGTCTTCCTGCCGGTACATGTGCTGCCCTTCACGATATTGCTAGGGTCTACGCTGGAAATTTTTCTTCTTCTTCTCTGCACATGTTCGGACAGCTACTGCCCGTTACAGAGCGCTTACTACACAGTTCGCGGAGATACTGCGCTTCACAGTTTTTACTAGTGCAGTGGAGAACAGCCCGTTTAATGCGGTACCTTTGGGGGCAAACAGCCTTTCTATTCGACTGTGGGCGTGCACATTTTTCTACAGCTGGTGTTGGTACTACACTACCCATCTTGGTGCGGTTGAAATTACCGTTACCTGTAAACACACCAGTGATACTGCAGCAATCAGCACTACTGCAGGCGCGACTGTCCCCCTTTAGTGCGGTCGGGGGAAACTACTTCGTTTGGGAGGGTTATACTGCCCGTTTTTTTTTTAATATACGGTTGGTGCGCGAACGTATACTGTCCTACCCCCCACTACACTACTGTGGGGGCAGATGCTGCCCATTTTTATACGGTTGGCTGCGCGATCCTTCACTGTGCTTCCCCCCTACACTGCACCTAGGGTAAATGCTGCCCGTTTTAGTGCGACGAGCGTCAGCGTGTTGGGCGATCTTTCACTGTGCTCCCCCCCCTACACTACACCTAGGGTAAATGCTGCCCGTTTTGGTGCGATGAGTGTCAGCGTGTTGGGCGATCTTACACTGTGCTTCCACCCCTACACTACACCTAGGGTAAATGCTGCCCGTTTTGGTGCGATGAGTGTCAGCGTGTTGGGCGATCTTACACTGTGCTTCCACCCCTACACTACACCTAGGGTAAATGCTGCCCGTTTTGGTGCGACGAGTGTCAGCGTGTTGGGCGATCTTTCACTGTGCTCCCCCCCCTACACTACACCTAGGGTAAATGCTGCCCGTTTCGGTGCGACGAGTGTCAGCGTGTTGGGCGATCTTACACTGTGCTTCCACCCCTACACTACACCTAGGGTAAATGCTGCCCGTTTTGGTGCGATGAGTGTCAGCGTGTTGGGCGATCTTACACTGTGCTTCCACCCCTACACTACACCTAGGGTAAATGCTGCCCGTTTTGGTGCGAAGAGTGTCAGCGTGTTGGGCGATCTTTCACTGTGCTCCCCCCCCTACACTACACCTAGGGTAAATGCTGCCCGTTTCGGTGCGACGAGTGTCAGCGTGTTGGGCGATCTTACACTGTGCTTCCACCCCTACACTACACCTAGGGTAAATGCTGCCCGTTTCGGTGCGATGAGTGTCAGCGTGTTGGGCGATCTTACACTGTGCTTCCACCCCTACACTACACCTAGGGTAAATGCTGCCCGTTTTGGTGCGATGAGTGTCAGCGTGTTGGGCGATCTTACACTGTGCTTCCACCCCTACACTACACCTAGGGTAAATGCTGCCCGTTTTGGTGCGATGAGTGTCAGCGTGTTGGGCGATCTTACACTGTGCTCCCCCCCCTACACTACACCTAGGGTAAATGCTGCCCGTTTTGGTGCGATGAGTGTCAGCGTGTTGGGCGATCTTACACTGTGCTCCCCCCCCTACACTACACCTAGGGTAAATGCTGCCCGTTTTGGTGCGATGAGTGTCAGCGTGTTGGGCGATCTTTCACTGTGCTTCCACCCCTACACTACACCTAGGGTAAATGCTGCCTGTTTTGGTGCGACGAGTGTCAGCGTGTTGGGTGACCTTTCACTGTGCTCCCCCCCCTACACTACACCTAGGGTAAATGCTGCCCGTTTTGGTGCGATGAGTGTCAGCGTGTTGGGCGATCTTACACTGTGCTCCACCCCTACACTACACCTAGGGTAAATGCTGCCCGTTTTGGTGCGATGAGCGTCGGCGTGTTGGGCGAACCCTTTTTATGATAACCCCTACACTACACCTAGGGTAAATGCTGCCCGTTTTGGTCCGATGAGCGTGGGCGTTTTGGGCGACGCTCTCCTGTGCTACCTCCCCCAGCCTAGGTCGAATGATGCCTGTTTAAGTGCGATGGCTGCAGACGTACCTTTACTGTGTTGCACCCCCTGCACTGCGGTTGGGGTCAGTGCTGCCCAGGTTTGGCTCCTTGTGCTGCGGTTCGTGCGGGCGTTACCCATTTACCCTACGGTCAGACTGGGCGCTGCTCTTATGTTGCGGTTATGATGATTGGTACCTTGTTACTGCTGTACTCCTCTTATACGGCTAGTTGACGTGGCTGCTACCATCACTGAGGCTGGATGGAGTCAAGGCCCATATTGTTGCTGTTTGCTGAAACACAGATATACCGCTACTTGGAGCAGGAACACCACAACAATTTATCTGTCTCCATAGCTTCTTCACGCGTCGTTCCTATCCCCCCCCCCCCCCCTTCACTGCACCTAGGCACCATGTCCACCAGTGACGATGGGGGCTACTCGGGGCTGGCTGAGGTCTTCCACGCACCCCAACCTGGATGCCCACGAGACAGGGAGAGCTCGCTCGAGATGCCGCGACTCGAGACGGGGGGAACCATCGGTGGCGGGTTCCGGTGACGAGACAGAAGACGGAGCACCATACCTCCACCCGTTCCCACCAACCAAGCGGGTCGATTCGCTGGTTCGCGCTGAGAAGGAGACGGACCAACCCCCACCGGACTCGGGGGCGTCTCGACGCCAGCTCTCGCCAGCCCCGGGGGAGCGCTACCAGCTACCCCCCCCGCGCTCGACAGGGCACCACCGCCGCCACCTGGGCTCTCCGCGCTCGACAGAGCGCCACCCCCAGAGCTCCCGGGACCGGGGCACCCATGCCGCCCCCTTGGTCTTGGCATACGCGGCGGCGCGGGCCCAGCGGGCGCTCGACGACGTCAACCAGACGATAGCACGCCGACGTCGGTTTGACGAAGATATCGAACAGGCGAAGACCGCTGCGCGGGAGTCGTCCCTGGTTGCGAAGAGGGCGCAACAAGCCCTCGCTCAATCAGTTGCGTCGTCTGTGGCGGGAGCTAACGCGGCCCTCTTGCCTTCGTCGCGCCCGCAGGGTGTCGCATCCCAGCGACCACGACCCGGGAACGACGCCTTCTTCAAGGGCATCGTTGCGTGCATGGCGTCTTCACCGCGGGTAGTCTTCTGCTCAGCGTTGGCGACCCGCGGTGGTGG
>JABAKD010000006.1:3801123-3806802 GCA_012845835.1 Undaria pinnatifida | reverse complement strand
TCGAGGGCGGCACGGGCTCCGCAGAAGCCCTGGCTGCAGCGACGCCCATCGCACAGCCGACTTATCTATCCCGGAGTTCTTTACAGGAGACGGCCCCCGCCGCGACCACCGGTTCGACTGTGTTCGTCTCCGCCATGCTTGGCACTCCAGCCCCTCCGTCGTCGACGACGCGCCGACGAACAGCGATAACAACGGGTAATGCACCCCCGCTGTAGATTATGTATTCGGGCCCGGCGGGGCCCCTCGGCCATCTTGCGGACGAAGTACATCCCCGTCGCGAGTTCCACGGCCGCAGCCGACCCCGTCGCCGCCGCGACCCCTGCTCTTGTCGACTCGCCGGTCCGCACGGTGCCACTGCCGTCCGACCGCGACCACGCAGAGCCTATATGGGAACTCCTCTCTTACGGCTCACGCCTTCTCCTGGTGGCACGCCGACCGCATATACAAGGGCGGACGCCCTTCGCAACGCTGCTGAATTGCGTTTCGCTGATTCCGTCGCGCGTTATTCACATGGCGATTGGAAGCGAGAGCAGCACGCTGAGCCGACGTGCCACGCCATGATGCGTTACGTTTCTATCGGCCGGCAATCGGTCCTGCCGCCCGACCTTTTGGCGTGCTACCTCTTGCACAAGCGTCCCTCCCTCTCAGACATCCAGGAGCTGGCGGATAAGGGTCGACTACATACAACCGACGACGACTTTGTCCTACTCGTCCGTAAACCGACACTCCCGCCAACAAGCTCTGACAAACCGAACTCTGTGGGGCGAGCTGCTTGCTTGCTAAACAACGAGCCAGTTCGCATCTGTTCCCCTGCTCATGCGCCCTTGGATCATGCAAGCTTGCCACTCGACGGCCTCCTGCCACCTTGGCACCACGCGCACGTTGCGCATGCTGGAGCGTTTTTATTGGTGGATTGGCATGAGTGTGTGTACCCGGTGGTGGCTTTCGCCACTGCTTGAAGTGCCAAGCGCGAAAAACCCCACGGCTGACTGTCCGCTGGCCCATCATCACAATGCCTCTGCCGGAAGGTCCAGGTATCGCCGTCAGTGTTGACTACTTCGGCCCCCTTCCGGTCACACCGCGAGGCAACACCTACATCCTGCTGTTCACCGATCGCTTCAGTCGTCGGGCCGACATGTTCCCCGTCACTGCCGCTGAGTTCACCGCGGAAGGTACAGCCAATATCCTGGTGAACCAATACATCCCCTTGTGGGGGTGCCCGCGCACCATACTCTCGGACAACGGACTGCAGTTCTGCTCCAAGCTTTCACAAGCTGTATATCAGCTGTTAGGTGTACACAAGCTTGCTACAAGCTCCTACCATCCCAACTGTAACGGGGGCGTTGAGCGGGTGAATCACACTATAGCACAAATGCTGGCTATGGTCGTCAACGAGCGACAAGACGACTGGGACTCGCATCTGCCCCACGTTGAATTCGCTTACAACAACTCTGTCAGCGCGGCGACCGGTTTGGCGCCCAACGAGGTCCACATGGGCAGACTCCCACGGCTCCCCCTGACGATTTTCGACCGCAAAGGTGTCGTGGGACACCAGAGTCTGGCCCGTGACCACCTGGCCTATTGCGGTTTGGCCACCGACCGGCAAAAGCGCGCGAACGACATTGTCCGCGCACACCACGCCCTCACCGTTTCCCGTGTTAACCGCAGAAACTCCGCCCTCGCCGACGCGCTGCGTCCAGCACCTAATTTCACTGTGGGTGGTTGGGCATGGGTATACAATTCTGCCTCTACCATCCGCCAGGGTGTGAAAGCGAATACCGACGCCAAGGTACTCAAGGCCAAACTCGCGCTTAACTGGACGGGCCCATACAAGGTCCTGGCCGTCGGTCCCTGCTCCGCCGCCGAGACCCCGGACGGCTCGCCGCTCGGGAGCAACCTCCTTTATTTGGATCTCCCTTCCGACCTGCCTGGTTCGGACGCTCGTCGGCGTGTGGCTATTGAGCGCTGCAAACCCTGTGCCAACCCCCACGACAGCGGGGACATGCCCAAATACCTACCGGCGGGGCTGACACAGTATGTGCTCAACAAGTTTTCCAAGAAGTCCCCGCCGTACCACGTCACTCAAGACGACGTTTCGACTCCCCTCCAACGGCTGGAGGTGGAGCAGATCACTGGTCATCAGTCGCTACGGGGGCGAGGTGGCGTCATCGCGGTGCTATACAAGACGCATTGGGCGGGACTCTCCGAACCGTCCTGGGAGCGGGAAATGGACCTTCACCTCTCCCGCTCCCACATCTTGCGTTATTGAGCCGGAACCCCGGACCAGCACCGCCAAACCAACCGCCTTTACCGCCGAATGCGGATCGGGGCGGCACAGCGTGAGCTCTCCCGCAACAACGGGGAACGTTTCCTAGCGCCGGGCTACGCCTGTGTTTCCCGCACCGATTGGCTCCGTCGCTACCACGACACCGTACTTCCTAAGGGAGCCCACTTTTGGTACAAGGGAGACGATGGTTTATGGTGGCTAGGAAAAATCAGCGCGAGCACTACCGAGGACAAGGTATACCTGGTCCGCTTTCTGGACGACCCGGGACCGATTAAACTCCCTCTTCCCCCGGCGCGCTACACGACTTCAACGGGAGCCGTACGAGGCTCTTGGTGCTTGCAAGTTCACATCGCTAGTGCGTTTCCTCGGGGAATCCAACGTAACGTAGACGAATCTCGAGGCGCGGCCGTGGCCAGTTGACTTCCAAGCCACCACCGCTTCTCGATAGTTCTTCAATTTTTTGAGGTATGAGTTTTGCGTCTTTGTCTTTGGGTCGTTCGTAGTGTCCTGAGGGTCTTCATCGAGTTTTGGAGCGGTTCTTTCCATTTTTTTTCTCTTTTCTGTCCAGCCGAACCCCCTGCTCAGTGCCGGGTCAGGGTTCGGGTAAAACGCCGCTATCTGAGGCGCAGGGCTGTCGCCTTTTTGTCATTGTTTGAATTCGCCCTGCCGACGCCCTCCTCAGCCCAGAGCCGGGGGGCGACCAGTGTACGGGTCTGTGTGTCATCTTTTATGTTTTGTGTGTTGTATTTGTTCTGATTTTTTTGTCTAAACACTTCCTCCCCTAGCGGGGCTGTAGGTGTTGACATCTTCCATCCCGGGTATTCGTCGTTTCCTCGTCTAACCCCCCGCCTTGCCGATGGCCCGCGGGAGTTTTTTTCGCATGACTTCTCCCTTGTGTTAGCGCCTGTGTTCCCCTCCATATCGACGAGGGCTCGCCTCGCCATAGTACCTTTTCTGTGGTTGGTTTACCGTAGAGCCTTTCCTGCCCCCCCCGCCACACCCGCGGCATGCGGCAGGTTCTAGAGCCTTTTCTGCCCCCCCCGCCACACCGGCGGCATGCGGCAGGTTTTTGATGGGTGACTATTGCCTTGCTGTAGGGTCTGCTTTTCTTTCTACTGCTCTTCTTCGCGTGTTCCTGGCTCCGTAGCCAGACGGTTAGAGGTGTGGGAGTGGGGTTTGAGGAGCCGCATCTTCGACTCATGGTCTAGTTCGTAGAACCGGAGTTTCCTCGAATCTCCCATATTTCTGCATATGCGACTCATCAGGGTGGGCTAGTGTTAAGATACGGCCTCGAAAGGCCTGTAGGTATCCGAATTTGAGATCATTTGGATGGGTTTCGTATGATAAGGTTGGCGGTTTATATTCGGGGAAGTTAGGAATTAGATCGGAGGCACGCGCCTCCGATCTCAGAAGCTATCCCGGGCTCTGGTGGAAACGAATAAAGCTACATCTCTACGAAGGAACGAAAGTGAGTACTCTCTGAAGACCTGCTCAATTGGCAGACCTGCAGGGGGCACTCTGTGTCCCCACCTATTAATTTCACAGTAGTATGCGAGTAAATAATGGGTTTCTCCGGTGTTGGTTGTGTATTTAGGTGATCAGAGATGCAGATCGTCCCTTCAATAGTTAAACCGAAAAAAACGGGAGAACTATATATCTAGACTATGCTACTGGTGCTTGTACGAGTACCAGAGGTTGATCGACGAGACATACGCACAGCGACACTGACCCGGCTCTGGTCTCGTGTGCCGTGCTGCTGTTGCTACCGCTGTTACACCTTCTGCTGCTGCTTCTGGTTCTAATGCTGCCCCTGCTACGAGTAAAAAGCACCAGTCGTACGTACGAGTACCTACTTTTTTTCTCTCTGAAAGCTGGTGACAGCAGAACGTAAAATCAAACATCGTAGATGTTCGTTCGCGTTGGTTTGTTCAGTCCGCATCTTCTACTGCTGTCTACGAATTGACCAGGTATGCCGCTTGTGCTGTTGTTTCCATTGCTTGTCTCCGCTGTGTTTTGGGTACTGTATGCACCCAGTATCGCAGATTGGTCTACTGCAGGTATAGAGGCAGCGCGCCTCGTTATTACTAATCACTAGTGATGAATACTGTAATATATCGGCGGATCTCGTCCCCACTCACAACAGTAGTCGAAGGTCGTGGGTCCACGTCCCACCGAGTGCATACATAGTGAGAGCGTAGGGACTTTTTCTTGCACAAATGGACGAGGGGAAAGCGCAAGAGCATCTCGCCGAGCATGAAAAGCTGAAACGTGGGAAAGTTGAACCCAATGCGGGACAAAAATGAAGGGAAGTACGGGGGGAGGGAAGGGGAGACACCTGTAAAACACAGCTTCTCCAGACTGTCGGAGGGTAAAACCTTTCACGGGTTGAGCTGGAGACTGCAAGTGAGGATAAAACAGAAGAGTCGTGATCGCAGAACAGAACCAAGCCGAATTTCAAAAGTGCGCATGTTCAAGTTTATTACCTGGTACCAGGGTAGTCTGATTTGATACAGCATACTGTACTGCTGAATACTCAAGCGTTGCGTTGCATCTCTCGGTGTGACATGCATGGGATGGTAAGGATACTGATTTGCGCTACAACGAAGGCAATATTCAAACTCTCCCCACGTACAAGTTCTCACTTCCCTTCCACAATACTGCTGTTATTGCTGTAGCATTCAGTGTCTGCTGTATACGTACGTGTACTGCTGTATCGCGAGATCGTTTAACAAGAGCAGCAGCAGAGGCGGTGAAGGCGTTCCAAAGTGAACTTCATGACGCAAACGTCTACACATACTGCACTCGGCGGACTTTGAACGGCACTCCAACAAACTTGACCTGCACGTGGGGATCGTCTTCCCGGCGAATGCCTGCGCTATCGTCGGCGTCCCATGGTCGCCATCCTTACAGGCCACCATAGCCCTCTCGTGCTCCTCTGGGTGCGCTCTCTTCAAGTGGCTGTACAAGTTGGTGGTGTTGTTTTTGCATAGCACTTCCTTCTCGCAAAACGGGCAGAGAGCAGCGAGCTTGTCATCACGCTTCATCCACCCACCGTGCTTGTAGATCCAGGCTTTCGCGGTCCTCTGGGCCCTGGCCGAGTACCGGCTCAGGTCCGCTGTGCCTGCGCACACAGCGTCGATCCCGGCGTGGTAGCGGCCAGAGGTCGTATCCCCGCCTGCGTTCGATCCTCCTTCGTCGCGAGAGTCGTCACAGCTTTGCGAGTGTACGGACATGATGACGACCGTACGTAGCTGGTGCACAGGGGGCTCGAGAGTATCGTGGTGCCTGCTCGCCTGAGGTTGACCGGGGTACAGAGGGTACTGCTCTTGCTGCTGCTGGTGGTGCCGCTGGTGCTGGTACTGCTGCCGCCACCGCTGCTGCTGCCACCGCTG